>OV049927.1:35171187-35771187 GCA_920104205.1 Eupeodes latifasciatus
ATATACATATACATATACATATACATATACATATACATATACATATACATATACATATACATATACATATACATATACATATACATATACATATACATATACATATACATATACATATACATATACATATACATATACATATACATATACATATACATATACATATACATATACATATACATATACATATACATATACATATACATATACATATACATATACATATACATATACATATACATATACATATACATATACATATACATATACATATACATATACATATACATATACATATACATATACATATACATATACATATACATATACATATACATATACATATACATATACATATACATATACATATACATATACATATACATATACATATACATATACATATACATATACATATACATATACATATACATATACATATACATATACATATACATATACATATACATATACATATACATATACATATACATATACATATACATATACATATACATATACATATACATATACATATACATATACATATACATATACATATACATATACATATACATATACATATACATATACGTATACATATACATATACATATACATATACATATACATATACATATACATATACATATACATATACATATACATATACATATACATATACATATACATATACATATACATATACATATACATATACATATACATATACATATACATATACATATACATATACATATACATATACATATACATATACATATACATATACATATACATATACATATACATATACATATACATATACATATACATATACATATACATATACATATACATATACATATACATATACATATACATATACATATACATATACATATACATATACATATACATATACATATACATATACATATACATATACATATACATATACATATACATATACATATACATATACATATACATATACATATACATATACATATACATATACATATACATATACATATACATATACATATACATATACATATACATATACATATACATATACATATACATATACATATACATATACATATACATATACATATACATATACATATACATATACATATACTTATACATATACATATACTTATACATATACATATACTTATACATATACATATACTTATACATATACATATACTTATACATATACATATACTTATACATATACATATACTTATACATATACATATACTTATACATATACATATACTTATACATATACATATACTTATACATATACATATACTTATACATATACATATACTTATACATATACATATACTTATACATATACATATACTGTTGCGAGGCAAGAGGAGGTTAGGAGGTGGATGAAGTGGAAGGGTAGGATAAGGATGAGGTAGGGAGAAGTCATAGGAAGAGTTTGGAAAGGGTAGGTTGGAATGTCAAGCTCCGGGGGACGCGGCCTGCTTGCGGTGCACGGCGTTAGCTCGTCGGACGGGGGGGGATCTTGCCCCCGAAACTTAACCTCGCCTGCAGACAAAAACATATATCAGGCCAAGGAAGGCGGAAAGGGAAGGAAACTTAAACGGACGGACTATGGCACATCAGGGCACTGCGGATGTTAGTGCAGTGAGGCCATTACCCACCCTACCTTTCGGTGTCCGCGGCCTGTGTTGGACACCCCCAAAATGACAGTGGATGGTCGGTTTCACATCAAACCATTGACCTTATACTCAGCTACCATCGGCACCCCTGAAAAAAAAAACTCAACACGACATTGCTTCGCTAGTGCGAAACAACCAAATCAAAAAAAAAACTATTTTCTTCCTTTAGTAGGCGTTTTGCGGAAGTTTATTTACATTCTTAAGTACAATTAGCGATAATAACCAAAACAATAAAACTATGAAAACAAAAAAAAGAATTCGATACCGAAAGCCGTGTTCAATTCTCAATTATAACACCCTTTGTGATGTCTTTCCTTCTTGCGACAATTACCGCCGACACCCTAGCTCCCTACCCCTATAGAGCTCTGTGGAGGTATCCGCTAGACGAAAACACCCTGTGACGGGACGCGATACTACTTCGAGTTTCGGTACCTCACAAAAAAAGTATTCATAACTCAAATAATCAAGAAACAAACCAAAAAAAAACATTAGGTGAATTGAGAACAACAAAAAAAACAACTTCCACGCCGATATTATTAAAAAGATCACCGCCTTTGTGAAACTAACAATAAAAAGGTAATTCCACTTCAAACTATCAGACAAACACAAACACAAAATTTTTCATTATTCAAATTCTTAATATATATTTCCTTTTCACTTATTTTTTTTTTTTTTTTTTTTTAAATTGGCAATCTCCCTTTCTGGAATTTTTTCTTCCTTTTCCTTGTTTCCTATCTTTCACTTCTATCTTTTCTTATTCTTCCTTTCTTTTATATCTTTTCTTTCACTATTCTTTTTTTCTTAGCCTTTGTATTTTTTTACACTTCTTATTTACTAAAACTCACGGACTTTTTGTTTTGTCCTATTTCAGGGTTTTGAGGATGTGATTCGGTTCCTTGATCTGGATGGTAGGACTCCGGTTTGGTGTTAGCGCTGTCCGAATCGAACGAGCGTTCGATGAGGTATCCTGGAGTCTCCCCAGCTATCACGTTGGAAGATCTCCCTTCTGGTTTTATCCAGTGAGTCCAAATACCTCGATCGAGGGTAGAAAAACTTGGGATCATCAAAAAAGAAGCGGCGGCCCAGCACCTGGGATTAGATCTGGGTCCGCCGAGAAATTGCCTAAGAGTTATTTTATTTAATTATTTTTCCATAACACTTTTCTTTTTTTTTTTCAACTCACCACTAAGATTCGTATCTATGTAAGTTTTAATTTTTTTTCCAAGAAAAAGAAATGGAACAAAAAAACTTGCTTGCAAAACTCATAACACACTTCTCTTTAGTTTTCTTTAATCTCTTATTATTATTTTTTTTTGTATCTTATTATTTTAATTCGCACTAATCGACCTCGTGCAGCTTCTTCCTTAAATTATTTTTAAATCTCCGAATATGTACGACTACTGTATTATATCAATCAGAACAGCAACAAATCCCCTCATCACTAATACTCCCAAAAGCCATCAGATGATGATTTCTCCTAACAGATAGAAGACATCGTACGATCCGCTCCTCCGTATACGTACGATCCCACTAATACTAATCACATTTATTGGAATTTTAATGTCTAGGTATAGGTGAGCCGAACTAAATTGACATTTATGTTCTAATTCGAACTTCGAAGTTAGAACGTAGAATCTGTTAAGGTCCGCTTACATCATGTCCGAGTTATCCTAAAGTTTCCCTTAGGGGCCGCTTCGATCGGGTCAGAAGATAGCTCGACAGGCGTCCGCAACAAAATTTGCGGCTTATTTGGATACATTCCTAATAAGTCGCAAAAACGGTACCTCGCCCGCCTGGCACTAGCCAAGAAGAGACAAACCTACACTCTGAGCAACCTAAACAGCTTTCATTTCCGTTAACGGAATAGTCAGAGGGAAGCCGTGCTAGATACGGTATGTATCAGAAATTAATTAATTATATAAATTTTGTCTCAGCAAATTCCCTTTTTTTCCAGATAGTGATCAGTTATGTGGGGAGAAACCCACTATAACGGCCGGGCAACACCTTGTCTTTCTACCATTCAGTAAAAGTAAGTGTTCCTCATATAAAGATATTTCGGCTTTACAGAAGTCCATTAGGACGGTCAATGACCCTGGCAAAGTAGCCAAAAGGAAATACCCATAACAAATAATACATGCAAAAATGGTCGTTCGCTAAGTTTGGATACGCACATAAGACAAAACGGGTATCACGAGATTTTAGGTCACACGCAACTTAATGAAACTAATCGTGACGTCATACACATATTAGTACATAAAACTCAACTCGCCCATGGGACGCACTCATTATTTCATATCAGTGGAGTTTGGAGAACTGTCACTCTGTCAGCCACTGAAAACATTCTGAGCAAATAGCAAAACATGGCGGCGGCGCTTTCCACTGGTAGGTTCATTTTTACTTTTCCCTTGTTTGTCTTTATTTTAATTTCACATTTAGTTTGTTTTCATTTATTTTTTTTTTTCAGGATAACCAGACGTCCGCGACAACATTTGTCGCTTATTGAGATATATTCTCAATAAGCAGCCAAGACAGTATTTTTCGACCGCTCGAGAAAGTAATTCAAGTGAAGACAGTCGCGGGACGCTGAGATATGTAAGTTTACACATTTTTATTTGTTTTATTTTATACTTCATTCCTTTTCTTTTCAGATATATTGGCCGATTAACTAACTGTGGGGAAAAACCCACGTTAAAAGCCGGGCCATACATTCAGTGCAACGTTTTAGTTAAGGTACGTCGTTTATAAGTTAATCAAAATGATTAATCCTCATCCAAAATTTTTTTTTCATACATTTTTCAGCTGTACCTCTAGAGGGCAATGACCTGGACCAAACAAAAAAAAACACATCCTCATGATTCCCGAGTCCCGACCTATCTCAACTCGTTTTATATGGAGGTGAATGTTATTAGTTATTAACCACATAGTATAGCTATAAATTAGAAACCAGGAGAAAGAACAGATTAACAAATTAAATAAATATGTTACACACGTATAATAAAAACTAAAGCTAGTACCATAACAAAAAACTTAAAGATATATCACAGATTAAAGGAAAATTAAATAAGGTAAATATCACAGATTAAGAAAAATATAACTAACTAGACTACAATTAAACTAAATTAAAGTAAATATCATAGATCGTAGTTTTTAATCATCGCGGATGCAATAAAAAGTTAATAAATAGATAAATAAAAAGTATCTAAGTTAATAAAATTAGTAAATTAAGTATCACAGGTTTTAAAAGATAAAGGTTTTAAGCTAAATTAAAAGAAAATGTAAATATCACAGATAAAAAAAAAGTCTTAAAGCTATCAGTCTTGGTAAAATTTATAAAGTTAGTAAAAGTATCACAGATGGGATGGTTAAACCATTTTATCACAGAAGTTTAATAAAAAGTTAAGATATTAGTAAATAAACAAATGAATAGTACTTAAGTTAATAAAATCAGTAATTAATGTAAATATCACAGATTGTATGGACTAAGTGTATCCTTATATAAACAATAATAACATATTCAAATAATAACAATAGACGAAAATATTCTAATAAATAATATATGTACATGAATAGACTAGATAAGTAGGGAAATCCATGCAATAAATAATTGATTATTAACAATTTACAAATCTGTTTTTTAATAAGTAGGATATTTTCAGGTACAAGGTGACTATAGTTTTTCTTTTAAAAATTTGTTTTTCTTTATAAGAATAGAAACGTGTGCCGAGTTTTAGAGGAATAATTTCATAAAAATAAATAAACTAAAAGTGATTCAGTCGGGTACTAAGTGAATAAAAAAAAACATTTAAGGAAGTCCATGATAAACGGACAATATGCTTAGTTTGTTTTTTTTTTTTCATCGACGGACGTTTCGGTTTACAAATTAGTTTATCGGTTTTCATGTAATCAGTTTCGTGTCGTGAATTTATTATTGTTTCAGATCTTTTGCATGAAATATCCCGATCTTTTTGCCGCTAAGATTCTCAAGTTCGTACATGTTGTTTCCAACTTGTTTAACGATTCTACATCTTATGAATTTTGGCGATAGTTTTGCGGATAAGCATTTCGTAGCATCGCTTAAAATGAAATTCTTTATATATATTTCCTGTCCGGGTACAAATCTTGATTTGATCAACAATCAACCACGAAAATAGAAATACGAAAACAACAAAAAAGAATGTGTGGTGAGTGCCCAAAAAAAAAATTATTATTTTAGCTAATCAACCTAATTTCTTTACTAATACAAAAAAAAATAACTATTTAGAAAAACACCTATTTGTAACAAAAAATGAACACACTTAACTTACGAAAACGAAAATGTCAAAAAAAAAACAAAAAATGAATAAATAATGTAATGACGAAACAAAATAAGATTAACGAAAGTAGAGTAAGAAAAATGAAAAAGATAAATTGAAAAACCTAATTTAAGTTAAATAAATTAATAAAAAAAAACAAATGTAATTTAAATAAAAACTGTACACCAAAAAAAATATATAAATAAATAAATAAGATAACCAAAAAAACTGTAAACTATCAACTTGACCCAAAAAAAATGTATACTATATTGTAACAGAAAAATTAATAAATAATCAAAAAGGTAAATAACTAACAAAAAAATGAATAAATAACAAAAAAAACAATGATCTATGTAATTATCAAAAGAAAACAAAACTGAACGAAAAATATGATAAATAATTCCGAAAACAGGATTGTAAATAATCAATTTTGAAAATCGAAGAAAAAATGTACTTACTTAACACCGTAATTTAAATGTAAGTATTTGAAAACGTATCGTTTTAAACTTGTATCTTACCCTAAAAAGTATATATGTAGCTATAAATAATCTAATTCCTGTTTTAACTCTTGCAAAAAAAAATTAACAAAACTAACCGCAAACAACAAAACAAATGAATAAATAAGTTAACAAATAAACGTAAGACAGCGTTCAAAATTTTTTTTTTTTTTTTTTATGAATCTTACAGTAATTTTTCTTCGGAAAAAAAACTAAGACCTTAAAAACTATAAATGAAATTGTTTAAATTTTCGAAAAGTATTCTTCAATATCAGAATTTTATATAAATATAATGTATATATACATATATGTACGAATCAAACCAAAAAAAAAACAAAACAAAAATATTATATTGTAACAAAAAGATATATAACTAACAAAAAAAAATTTAATAAATAACCAAAAAAATAATAAATAACAAAAGAAAGGTTTAATAAATAACGAAAAAAAACGTAACTATATAATGGAAACAAAAAAAGCTTAAAGAAAAATATTGTAAATGAATAACGACTTTCTCAAAAACTGTACTTAAACTTAAAAAAACTGTAACTATATCAAAGTAAATTAATAAATAACTCAAAAAAAACTTAAAGAATGCTAACAATTAACCTTGAAATTTTAAAACTTGATTTTAACTAACAAAAAAAAAACAAAATGATAAAGAAGCAATTCAAATTAAATTATGTACAAAAGATGCTATGAAACGAATAAGAAAAAAAAAATAATAATACTGAAACTTGTGACGAAAAACGAAAAACAATAGATAGCCTTTTAACAAATGTAATTATAAAAAAAACTATTTTAGAAAAACTTTGTATTGGTATCTTTAAATTTTGTTATCTTACCAAAATTAAATTAGTTCTCTATAAGGAAAACAAATTAATTCTATATAGTAAGAAACTTATCAAAAAAGCAAACTTAACAAGGTTAGGTTAGGTTAAAGTGGCTGTTGGTTGGGGCATCCAACACACTTAGACCAAAGTATGGTCCATTGTGATACCACATGGATCAGTTAATCAGCTTAACTCGTTGAACCAATTGGAGCTTCGAATGAAGCGTAGGAGACAAGTAATGTCTGAATTTTTTAGATCGCTGGTATCGTTAAAGTAGTAGTCTCCAAGGTGGATTCTACGTCTGTGTGATAAGGCAGGGCATGTGCACAGAAGATGAGAGATTGTCTCCTCTTCTTCCTCGTCCAAGCAACTCCTACAAAAATCATTTGCAGGGGCTCCAAGTCGAATAGCATGCCTTCCTATTAAGCAGTGCCCAGTCAGGACACCTATAACGTAGCTAATGTGCAATCTACTCAGAGAGATTAATTGTTTTGAGCGCCTGGCGCTAAGATTAGGCCAAATTAGTTTAGTCGCTGCACAGGTGGTGGTGTTATTCCACCTGAAGTTTGTTTTCTCTATGGTATCTTGCTTTAGCATAAGTTTACATGTAGCTAGAGGGATACCTATGTTAGCATTATGAGCCAGCAGAGGTAAAGTTGTTCCGCTTTTTGCAAGTTCGTCAGCTTTGCAATTTCCTGGAATGTCTCTATGGCCCGGCACCCAGAGAAGGTGAATGTTGAACTGTGTAGCCATCTCCGTAAGAGATGATCGACAATTTAGGGCTGTTAGTGAGTTTGTGGAGACAGAGTCTAGGGACTTTAACGCGGCTTGGCTATCCGAGAAGATGCGTATATCATTAGATGATATAACGTTTTCTCTAAGCCAGGATAGGACTTCTTTTATAGCCAGGATTTCAGCTTGGAACACGCTACAATGAACGGGTAGACGAAAGGAGAGACTTAAGTTTAGTCTATCTGAGTATACGCCTCCACCAACCCCATCCTCCGTTTTTGATCCGTCTGTATAGAAGTTTATAGGACCATCATTCAAAAATGATGTATTCTCCCAAGAAGACCTGGGAGGTATAGTCACTTTGAAGCTATAGTTATTAAACTGAGGATGGGGTATGGTGTAGTCAATATTACTGTTTATAGTTCTGAACGAGTTCAAAATAGTGGTGTGGCCAATTCCATTATTGATCCACAGAGAGGAGGCTTGAAGCCGTATGGCAGTGTTATCGGCCGTTTGCTTGCTGAAAATGTCCAGCGGTATTAGATGGAACAGAACATCTAGTGAGGCGGAGGGGGTGGAGCGAAGTGCTCCTCCCATACACAGGCAGGCTGTTCGTTGGACTTTGCTGAGTTTATCGCGATTTGTCGCTGTATCTAGCGCCGTCCACCATACCGCTACTCCATAAGTAAGGATCGGTCTTATGACCGAGATGTATAGCCAGTGTGTAATACGGGGCTGTAGGCCCCATTTATTACCAATGGCCTTTTTACAGGAGAACAGGGCTACTGTGGCCTTGTTTATTCTCTCTTGAATATTAGGTTTCCAACTTAATTTCTTATCTAAAATGAGACCCAAGTATTTTGCTTGACCAGAGAATTTAAGTGGTACACCGTTTATGAGGGGAGGGTCAATGTGTGGGACTTTGTATTTCCTTGTGAAGAGGACAAGGTCGGTTTTTTGTGGGTTAACGCCTAGTCCACACCGATTAGCCCATCTGGTGAGCTTATTTAAAGCGTTTTGTAAGAGGTCCTTTAGTATATTGGGGTGTTTACCCGTTACCGCAATAGCAACATCGTCCGCATAGGCAAACACTCTGTATCCCTCTCTTTCTAGAGTAATTAGTAATTCATTTATTACTAAGTTCCAGAGGAGAGGGGATAGGACACCACCTTGTGGCGTACCTCTACTGACACCCCTTTGTGTAGTAAAATCGCCCAGTTTTGAATTGATAATCCTGCTTATCAGCATTTGATTAATCAATTCGCTGATCGACTTATCTACCTTCAGAGATGTCAATACACGTGCAATTGCAGATGTGTCGACATTGTTAAATGCACCTTCTATATCTAAGAAGGCAACTTAGGTGTACTCTTTATGATGGAGGGAATATTCGATTGTACGTACTATACTGTGCAGAGCCGTTTCAACTGATTTCCCTTTGTTGTAGGCGTGTTGAGCCTTTGAAAGGAGGGACTTATCAATACTTGCCCTTAGGTGGATATCGATCAAACGTTCAAAAGTTTTGAGAAGGAATGATGATAAGCTGATAGGTCTTAGGTCTTTAGGGTTAACGTGGCTGGATTTTCCGGCTTTTGGAATAAAAACAACTTTAACTTGTCTCCAAGACATCGGGATGTATGCCAATTTAAGGCATCCCTTGAATATGTTTTCTAGGATGGGTATTAGAAAACTTGCATTTTCTTGCAGTTCGGCTGGAATTACACCATCCGGACCAGCAGATTTATATGGCTTAAAGCTGTTAATAGCCCATTTGAGTTTTTCCCTAGTGACTAGACCTTGTGGGGGATGTAATATATTGTCACCATTATTAGGTGCAATGTTATTAATAATATTAGAGCTACCAGGAAAGTGAACGTCTAGTAGCAAGTTGAGCGATTCTTCGCTTGAATTGGTCCAGAGGCCAGAGGCGTTTTTCAAGCAGCTTGGCATGATTGGATTTTTGGAGAGGATTTTGCGCAGCCTGGATGCTTCGGAGCAATCTTCCACGTTGCTACAGAAGTTTCTCCAAGACGATCGTTTGGTTTTCCTCAGTTCTTTTTTATAAATCTTCAGTGATTCTTTATATGAATCCCGGTCTGACATGTCTCTAGAAGCTTTCGCTCTGTTAAAGAGTTTTCTGCATTCTTTTCGAAGTGGATCCAGCCCTGAGTTCCACCAGTGTGGCTTCTTTTTACCTCTTACTTGTATTAGAGGGCATGCAGTGTCTAGAGCTTTGTTTAGGGCTAATGTTAGATTATTGACTTTGTCGTCAAGATCTTCAATGTTGGAGGGAGTATTAAAAAGTTCAGGTTTTACTAAACTATTTAACGTTCTCTTGTATTTTGGCCAATTTGTTCTTTTCAGATTTCGAAAGATCGGTTGGCAAGGTGATTCATTTATAAAGTCAAACTGGATGTATCTATGATCAGAAAAGGAGTGATCTTTAGATACCTTCCAGTTCAAAATATTATTATTAATGAAGTCGGAGACAAGAGTTATATCTAAAACTTCTTGTCGATTTTTAGTAATAAAGGTTGGCTCATTACCAACGTTACTTACGAGTAGGTTAGTGTTTAGAATATAGTCGAAAAGAGACTCACCTCTGTCGTTTATATCCGTGCTACCCCATACTGTATGGTGGGCGTTAGCGTCACTACCGATGATGAGGCCGATGTTGAGCCTTTGTGCTTCAGTTATCAATCTCTCCAGAGTGTCACCCGGGAGAGGGCCAAGATGGTCGTGGCCAAGATACGCCGACGCCAGCCAGAACGTTCCTCTGGCTGTTTCCAGACTTGCGGCGGTGATATCTCGATCGCTGAAATTAGGGAGTAAATATACATTTAGGCTGCGTTTTACTAATATGCAAGATCTGGGTTCATCCTCACCTGATGCATACAGCACGCAGTATCTGGGAGTCCTGATTCCTCGAACAATGGATTTAACAATCCAGGGTTCTTGAATCAGGACAATATCTTCATCGCTGCAGGATAGGCGAAGAAGAAGGGAGGCCGAAGCCTTTATGGAGTGTTGGAGGTTAATCTGGAGTAACCGCAGCATTTTTGCTACTGCACTCCCGATCAGCCTCCAACACAGTAATGTCGGAGTCATCCATATCAGAGGACGATTCTAAAAGAATGTCCTCATCTCCGCTGTCGTAGACCTCGGCCTCCATTGCGGAAAAACCTTGGTCGGTGTAAGGAGCTTCCTCTGTTACTGGGGATACCTGAGCTGCATCGTCTTCCAATGAAGGAAGTGTGACCGATGCACCAGGTTCCTCAGCAGCAGTTTCCGCTTGTGTGGGTGGGGGAGGGGGAAGGGTTTGTGCCTCGACCCCATCTTTTTTATAGACCCTCAGCGTAATTTCATCGAACCCAAACCTAATCACACCTTTTGATTGCGCCAGAGGAGAAAGGGACTCTGCATTGATGATTACAATTGCACCCTTGCAGGGTCCCTTTGGATCCTCCAATTTCGCAACCTTCCAGTTGTGAGTAGGAAGGGTTGGATTGGAGAGCCGGATTACCTTCAATACGTGGTCTGCTTCCTTGAATATGGCCGGAACCGTGATGCGAGCTCTTGGTCTGCAAGGAATATCCTCCTTTGCTACAACCTCCAGCTTAGCACCAGGCCAGACCTCTCCAAGTCGGCTGACCGCCAGCGTCAGTAGGTCGCACGACCTCTGATCATCACAGACCATCAACTTGATGTGTCCCTGATGCCAGCCGCCATCTTTTGTGATGGGCGGTGGTCCCGGATTGTCAGACATGATCTCGACAAAACTGAAGGCCAGCTGTCCTTTGACCAATGTCCAGTTCTCGGCAGAGATCGTGCCATCTACATCACTTTTGTCGATAATCGCGACTACCATTTTGTCCTTCAGAACGTCACTGAAGGACATTTTTGCCTTGCGAGGGTCAAGAGAAGTGCTGGTGTTTAGCACTTTGGGGCGTTTAGGTAGTGAAACACTACCTTCCATAGACCTTTGTCGCTTCGACGTTGAGTCTTGGCTGGTCTTCAAATTATTTTTGGCCATAAAATTCTTGGCCCATTTTATCTTGGCGTCATGCTGAGAGTTTCCTCCAGCGCCTAGTTGTTCACCAAACGTCTGGAGAATCCTCTTAGCATTACGCATGTCCCTGTAGTAGGCCTTGGAGGATCTGAGCTTACGCCCATCTCCCCCAGGACCTTCTTTGGGATTCCTCCGACTCGCGGTGTAGAAGAGTTGAGAGGTTTACTCTCTGTGGTAGTAGAGGAGCCGTTCTTCACAACTGCCTCACTACAGGAAGAAGGTGATGTTACCTGTTTGTCCGATATTCCACTGGCGACAACAGGGCTGTGAGTGTCCACAGCCTTGTCGGCACCAGTGGAAGAGGGATGAACAGCAGACAACTTTGCCGTCGTACTGCTGGCCGGTTCGGTCTTTTGATTTTGTTTTTGTTTTGTTTGTTTTGTTTTAAGAAAGTTCATTTTGAATCCCACGAGTAGCGGATAAGGGGTGGTCCATCTGTACAGAGATCCGTGTATACAGATAAGGCTAGTTAATCCGGAGGTCGCCAGGTATCCGGATACTCCGTTAGCGACTGAGCTAGTTTTTTAATTGGGCCCTCAGCCTGGCCGATCATCGGCACGGGTCGTATAACACCTTAGATCCAGCCCAATTGGGAAGTTTAAGGGAAGGATATGTTTTGGAAAAGGAGAGACGAACAGCAATTAAGCCATAAGCGTCCCAGGAAGGAAACTAGGCATTGACAGACAGTTATATACCATACAGTCAGGGGATAAGGAGACGTCAGCCAGCATAATATCACAGAGCTGACGGAGGTGGGGGTAAAGGATTGGGAAGGGGAGGGGGCGAGCGACCTTTGGTTTCAGGACTCTTCTGGGGAAATAATTCCCGAGAATCATTGCCCTTACTCAGCTTCTACAACTCGACAAGTTCGACGCTCAGGTAGAAGCAAACTTAACAAACTAAGAAAACAAAAGAAACAAAATTAAGAAAAAAATATAAAATTCCAATAACTTTGTAATAAATAACAACAAACAATTTAACGAAAAATCAAATCAAAAAAAAAAAATATAAGAAAATAACTTTTGAAAAATATCTCACCAATGTACACAAAAAAAAGGTAAATCAAAGAAAAAGGTATAATAAAGCTAGCAATTAAACAAAAATATTTAAGTGATTTTTTTCACTTACAGTTGAAAAGTTAACTTCGGTTTTCCAAAAGCATACGGGGTGCTTCAGGTAGCTTATGAGCGACATGGTACGACCCTACTGACGACATCGCTGCAAAAAAAACACATCAGACGGACAGATTAAACTTCCCCTGATGTGACCATAATAGGATAGGAACACTACTAAGAACACAAACAAATTACGTTACAAAGTTTTTCCTTACCGTTCCCGCAATTCTAGACTGTCTCTAGGGACCTTGCTAGAAGACATGAAACGGTAGGATAAAACTTACACAAAATTTTGGAACGATGATGTCGGACTACACGTCTCGCACATTCAATCGTTCAAGTATAAAACAAGACTAGGAATAGAAAGTTGAAAAATTAGAAAGATAGAAAAGTAAAAAAAAGTTAGGATAGGAATAGGTAAAAGACAAAACGAAAAATGTACTGACTGACATCACTGAAGCTTTCGCAAAGGAACGTCGCGATACACCTAGGTTCGCCTGAGGCCTTCCTGGTGCAGACATACGACCTTCACGAAAACTCCAGTAACCCCTGACAGGAACATTACACTTATTAACCGCGGTCACTGTGAATTTTCAAACACTCGTCGCGATACGACTAGGTACGCCTGTGGCCTTCCTGACGCAGACATACGAGGTTTAAAAATCCACAGCAAGTTTGGTTAAGACAATACAACATAGAAAAAACTGAAACTAGTACCACATAAACTAATTCGCCAGAAAAAATGTTCCAACTGGGTTGGAACACCCTTTAATGACGTTGGGCGCCATTTTGTTGCGAGGCAAGAGGAGGTTAGGAGGTGGATGAAGTGGAAGGGTAGGATAAGGATGAGGTAGGGAGAAGTCATAGGAAGAGTTTGGAAAGGGTAGGTTGGAATGTCAAGCTCCGGGGGACGCGGCCTGCTTGCGGTGCACGGCGTTAGCTCGTCGGACGGGGGGGGATCTTGCCCCCGAAACTTAACCTCGCCTGCAGACAAAAACATATATCAGGCCAAGGAAGGAGGAAAGGGAAGGAAACTTAAACGGACGGACTATGGCACATCAGGGCACTGCGGATGTTAGTGCAGTGAGGCCATTACCCACCCTACCTTTCGGTGTCCGCGGCCTGTGTTGGACACCCCCAAAATGACAGTGGATGGTCGGTTTCACATCAAACCATTGACCTTATACTCAGCTACCATCGGCACCCCTGAAAAAAAACTCAACACGACATTGCTTCGCTAGTGCGAAACAACCAAATCAAAAAAAAAACTATTTTCTTCCTTTAGTAGGCGTTTTGCGGAAGTTTATTTACATTCTTAAGTACAATTAGCGATAATAACCAAAACAATAAAACTATGGAAACAAAAAAAAAGAATTCGATACCGAAAGCCGTGTTCAATTCTCAATTATAACACCCTTTGTGGTGTCTTTCCTTCTTGCGACAATTACCGCCGACACCATAGCTCCCTACCCCTATAGAGCTCTGTGGAGGTATCCGCTAGACGAAAACACCCTGTGACGGGACGCGATACTACTTCGAGTTTCGGTACCTCACAAAAAAAGTATTCATAACTCAAATAATCAAGAAACAAACCAAAAAAAACATTAGGTGAATTGAGAACAACAAAAAAACAACTTCCACGCCGAGATTATTAGTACAATTGTGAACACATATATATATGTATAATATTTTAAGACGTAGCAAAAAAAATTAGTACAAAAAGATCACCGCCTTTGTGAAACTAACAATAAAAAGGTAATTCCACTTAAAACTATCAGACAAACACAAACACAAAATTTTTCATTATTCAAATTCTTAATATATATTTCCTTTTCACTTATTTTTTTTTTTTTTTTTTTTTTTTAAATTGGCAATCTCCCTTTCTGGAATTTCTTCTTCCTTTTCCTTGTTTCCTATCTTTCACTTCTATCTTTTCTTATTCTTCCTTTCTTTTATATCTTTTCTTTCACTATTCTTTTTTTCTTAGCCTTTGTATTTTTTTACACTTCTTATTTACTAAAACTCACGGACTTTTTGTTTTGTCCTATTTCAGGGTTTTGAGGATGTGATTCGGTTCCTTGATCTGGATGGTAGGACTCCGGTTTGGTGTTAGCGCTGTCCGAATCGAACGAGCGTTCGATGAGGTATCCTGGAGTCTCCCCAGCTATCACGTTGGAAGATCTCCCTTCTGGTTTTATCCAGTGAGTCCAAATACCTCGATCGAGGGTAGAAAAACTTGGGATCATCAAAAAAGAAGCGGCGGCCCAGCACCTGGGATTAGATCTGGGTCCGCCGAGAAATTGCCTAAGAGTTATTTTATTTAATTATTTTTCCATAACACTTTTCTTTTTTTTTTCAACTCACCACTAAGATTCGTATCTATGTAAGTTTTAATTTTTTTTCCAAGAAAAAGAAATGGAACAAAAAAAATTGCTTGCAAAACTCATAACACACTTCTCTTTAGTTTTCTTTAATCTCTTATTATTATTTTTTTTGTATCTTATTATTTTAATTCGCACTAATCGACCTCGTGCAGCTTCTTCCTTAAATTATTTTTAAATCTCCGAATATGTACGACTACTGTATTATATCAATCAGAACAGCAACAAATCCCCTCATCACTAATACTCCCAAAAGCCATCAGATGATGATTTCTCCTAACAGATAGAAGACATCGTACGATCCGCTCCTCCGTATACGTACGATCCCACTAATACTAATCACATTTATTGGAATTTTAATGTCTAGGTATAGGTGAGCCGAACTAAATTGACATTTATGTTCTAATTCGAACTTCGAAGTTAGAACGTAGAATCTGTTAAGGTCCGCTTACATCATGTCCGAGTTATCCTAAAGTTTCCCTTAGGGGCCGCTTCGATCGGGTCAGAAGATAGCTCGACAGGCGTCCGCAACAATACATATACATATACATATACATATACATATACATATACATATACATATACATATACATATACATATACATATACATATACATATACATATACATATACATATACATATACATATACATATACATATACATATACATATACATATACATATACATATACATATACATATACATATACATATACATATACATATACATATACATATACATATACATATACATATACATATACATATACATATACATATACATATACATATACATATACATATACATATACATATACATATACATATACATATACATATACATATACATATACATATACATATACATATACATATACATATACATATACATATACATATACATATACATATACATATACATATACATATACATATAGTACACATAAAACGGACAAACTAAAGGAATTATATCACACTAAATTTTTGGTATAAAAAAGATAAAATACAATTTTTTTTAATTTAAGAGTCATATCAAAAATAAAGACAATTATCAGGAACACCCTATTGAATTGAAAAAAAATATATTAAAAAATATATTTAACTACCAACCGCATAAAGTACTCTTCCAATACCTACTTTTTTGCTTTGTTATTGCTTTTCTTATATTTTTTCTATTTCTTGCCAAAGCATAACCGTAAAATCATTCCTCTACAAGTCTAATATGCATACACACATATAATATCAAAAGGTTGTTTCTATTGTCTCCCTCGATCTCCTACTACATTTGCATAGGTTCTTCTCTATTTTCTATTCTTTAATTATTGTTGAATTTTCCCTCATTCTCAACTCTTGAGGGGTATTAAAAAAAAGAAATCAAATTCAATCATCTCCACGCCGCTCAGATGCCGCTTCGATCGTTCCTCTTCATAAGAGTACTATAAGAAATATATATACAATGTGCAAGCACCAACATCATTTTCATTTTAGAATGAGAACGAAATTAAAAAAAAAAACCTTCAAAATACATTTTCTGCAGCGAACGTGATTTGGCCTTGAATGCCACACTTTAACAAACATATGTACCTACACAGGTTGTTATTGTTGTTTTTTATTCTAAATAACAATATTCCGTTATCTTTCTCGACCATAAAAAATTGTGAGTAAATTCTTTGTATATGAAAACTATAGTACTCTCATGGGAAGAATTTTTTTGGTGAAGCGGATGCCGTCGTTGGCAGTAGAATCGAAATTGGAGAGACCTCGGGGGAAAGAGAGAAAAATATTATTTCCATTCCCATAAGCAGCCAGCAGAATAAGGAGCTCAGTTAATTTAGCAACCAAAAAGTCGACACAATTTCCTTCATTATATTTGAGTTTATCCTTGTATATGTTTTCATATACTAAACTTCCATATGAAGGGCGATGAATTTGTTTTTGTAATTTCTTTGTATCAATGCATTTTTATATGAAAAACGTCAATGGCTCAATATTGTGTCTAATAAGGGGATGAATGAAGTTTTTGTATGCTTACATCAGCTGTTCAGTATTTTGTACGGATTTTTGTTTTTATTTACATTCATAAGTCTGTTTCTCCTTGCGTACGATCTTTGTATATGAAAAATGGTTTGTATTATGTATACAAAGCTACGATGGGATTTTTGTCGTGCAGATCTTTGTGATGAAGAAGAATATGAAGGTAGTTATACGTTTGGTTATAGTTATGTATATTTTGGCTGATGGGTAGGTATTTTGCTTTTATTTGGCATTAAGTTTTTCTTCAATAGTTGAAGATTAGATTTGTTTGAGCTTTAAAGATTTTTTTTTGGTAGATAGATATCAATTGGTAGGTGATTTTTTTTCAGGTTGTATGTGGGTTTGATTTTAAATTCAAATTTTAAATATAAAAGGTATTGGTAGGTAGGCAGGTATTTCATGAAATACCATAGGGAATTCATGCTAGTATCAGGACACTGATAATATCCGTACACTTTGCACTTTGTTTGAGATTAGTTGATAGGTATGTAAGTACAGTATTTATAAATATGTACCTACATAGTTTAAAATACAAAGAAAAATGCATTCTTTATGTTGGTCCAGATAATTTAAATAGTTTGATAATTGAAATTTGTGTCTTTTATTTATGTTCCAATCCTACTTTTATTGTATCCCTTATAATAAATATAATAAATAAGTGTTAACTATACACCTTAGCGGGCACATTACAGGACATACAAATGTAGTTTATATTTAGGTAGGTATGTACCTATATACGTTGTTTGTTGTTGTAGGTACCTTTAATACAATTTTGTCAGCTCGTCTATTTTAAGACGTGTGACTTTTAGGAAAATCCAATTGAAAGTTTTTTTAACTTATTAACTATTAGCACAGATAAGGAACTATATAAACTTAACTATAGTTTCTTATCTGTGCTATTAGTAAGTATAGTTTCTTAAATGTAGTGTCGAAGTAGGTATTTTTTGTATTGATTTGAAATTTTCTTTTATACGATTTCGAAGTTTTTTTGTGCCACTCACCAACCAATAATTTGTTAACATTAAACGCAAAATTATGCCAATGATAATTACTCATGTTGTTTCACAACCTTGGTGTTATAACCTTGTTAAGATGAAGGATTCTTCAGATATTTAAAGTCAATTTAAGACTTAATTTCACAATTTAGAAAATCATGGTCTGAAATTATTTTTTTTACTTGCGTCATATTATGTAGGTAGGCAAGTTTTGCATTCGTAAATAATTTCGAACTCAAGATTTTAATCAAAAATGGCATTTCGATGATAGAGAAGTGGAAGTGGGTCCCCTGATTCCGTCCTGGCCCGTACCTTCACCCCAAGGCATTAGGTTGATCGACCTAAAATTTGGAAATTAAGGGTAAGAGCCGATTCGCGTTAAGCGTTCTTAAATTCCCATAGGAAGTTATTGTAATCGGTCCGATTTCTCGACGTTTCAAGGTCCCTAGAGTCGAAATAAAAGATTTTTAGAGAGATGTCTGTGCGTGCGTGTGTTTTTTTCGTCGTCCATATCGACTTCAAATAAATTTTGTTATACAGATAATAATGCAGAAAGACGCAAAAAGGACTCTAAAAAAAATTGAGTGGGTGGTAAAATTTTTAGAAAAATTGAATTGACAGTTTTTTAACAAAAAATTAAAAACCCAAACAAAAAAATGATAAAAGTTGTTAAAAATTGGTTTTCGACCTTAATATCTTTTCAAAACTTTAAGATATTGGCTTTAAACTAATTTTATCTAGGTATTAAAAAATATTTTTGTCAACATTCAGGTTAATTTTAATAATAAATAAATAATAATTAATAATAAATAAAAATTGATTTTTGACTTAAATATCTTTTTAAAACTTTGAGATATTGGGGCATATTCATAGATGTTTGCTAAACTCTTGCTAACTTGTTATTAAGCAAGTCCAGAGTTTAGGCTATTTATAAATAAACTTAAACCTAAGTTTATGACTAAACCTGTCGTCTAACTATAAACATAGGAAATGCTGTGTGTAAGTATTTATTATCACAGCCAAATGTCATATTTGATTTTTGTTTGTAAATTGAAAAAAAACGAAAAATTAAATAATAACAAATACAGATCTATCTCTGACTGCGGTCAGTTTTCAAGCCGTTCACGTTCTATATTTTCTTTGATGAACATCTAAAATTTAGAACGTTGTTAGTTACTTTTTTTGATTTTCTATTAAATTAGTTTTGTGGGGAGAGTACGATAACTTAGGCGACAAAGTTTAATGACGGATTTGTATGGAACAGTTAAAAACAAGCATTTTTACTATGGGAGGGGGGGTCTATCTCCCCCCGTTTAGGCGGTAGGGACAGTTAAAAAAAATATGTACATTAAATGGAAAAAAAAATAATTAAAAAATAACGGTAATACCCTCAATTAAGTGTTATACCTTTTTTAAAAGCCAGCACTTTTGTCTATTAGCTTGTTTTTAAATCAAGTCAAAACTATGCATAGTTTTTGAAACAAATTGTTTTAAAGTCAAAATTTGTGCAAAAAAAGTTAAAAAAAAGGTTTAAAGTGTAATTTTTCAAAACTTTCAGATTATCTACTATTTTTTTTTTTTTAGAATTCATTGCTCTTATTTGTTTTTGATCAAAAACTGAAAACTAGATGACTTGATGTCTTCTAGTTCTTGAGAAAATTGAAAATTACCAAAACAAAATATTTTAATTAAATTACTTTTTCCTTGCTTAAGTATTAACGTAGTCTTATTTTGATAGTAATAATCGAATATGGATTAAGATATAACTAGCGTAAATTAATTTTTCTTGAATCCAGCTTATTTAAATGCAAAAGAAACTTTGCATGCACCCACCGCACCTTGCGCCCTCCCCACCTTGCACACACTCCAACTTGCACCCACCCCAAATCCTATAGTGTGCCCAAGCAGAGGGTTGCAGGGGGGCAGCATTAATTTAATTTTGTTTTGTCGATATTGTGATAACAACTTTTTTTTTATTCTAATATTTCCACCACTTTAATAAGAATTATTTATTTTTTGTTTTAATTTTTCCACTATTACTATAAGAATTTTTTTTTTTTAGTGTTAAGTATAAGATTTTTTTTGTATTTTGCGAGCATATTTTTGAATTATTATTGTCAAAATGAATAAATTCTTGAAGAATTATATATGAAAATAAAGGCTGTGAACTAACTAAGCCAAAAAAAAATAAATGTTATCATCAAATTTTAAAAGATATTATTGTATAAAAGTTTGCCTAAAAAATGCTGTTATTCAATGGTTTGATTAAAAATATATAAATCATGGAAATGTAATTTTAGCTTCATTTGAAATATATTTTTGACACCTTTATTTTAATACCGTCTTGATTTTCCTAGCTTTTCTGTATCCAAAGATATTAGCATTTATGTCGAAAAAGTGCTGATTTTTAATGGTTGAACATTTCGAACTTCAATCTCAAATATCTCGGATCTGCCATGAGTTATCGACAAAATATTTTTGCAGAGATATCCGGCTTAGAACAACCTTTAATTTGATACCAAATTCATTGGTTCATAGAAAACTTACTCCTAAGTTAAAAACTTTGCTCTGGCATATCAAAATTGGATTTGGTAGAATTTAGATATCTTAAGACTTAGACAAAGGCATCAAATTTATGTAAGTACAATTACAAAGTCATAATAGGTACTTTTCTAAAAATAAAAATCCAAATAAAGTCTTGTACCTTATTAAAAGTAAACATTTGCTTATCCCCTTGATCATTCAAAATTGTTGATAGGAAGGTCCTTCTTTTAATAAATACCTAAATAGGTATATCATAAGAACTTACAGGCACAGAACTTACAGTATGTTTCAAAATTTGTCCTTGAAACACTTTTTTGACCGGAAGTTATAACTACCTACTTTATAAACTGAAAGATAGGTACCTATGTGTTAATTTTTAAAACAAAAAAATTTAAAAGTTCCTAATCCCATTTAAAAAATTCACTACCATTAAAAAACGTCCAAAAATTAAATACCTATCCATCTTTTCATAATACCTACCTATGTTGTCAACAATTTTGTAACCAGCTTTTAAATAATTGTACCTATTAGGTATCAATTAACAAATTTATTTATTAAAAAAAATCATCTTTCTAAGACTTTGAAAATTTAAACTTCTTTATGCTCGATATGAAAACAAATTGTAAGAAAGGTTTAGGTGATCAAATTTTTTAAATTTATTTAGCTTGCTATGTATCTATTATTGGATAAGAATACAATACCTACACATTTACTTGCCTATAAAAGTTCAAATTATAATTTCCTTATACAATCCTCAAATCAAATCATCAAAAATATAAAATCTCAACCAAGAATAGGTATAAAATTCCTACACGAAATCGCAATTCACCTGCTTTTGTCTTATCATCTTTGTATAGAAAGACTACCGTTTTGCGTAAACCTTTGTATATGAAAAAGTTTTCATATACAAAGATGTAACCAATAAATATAACCACACCAAAATACAAACACAAAGAAACAAATGTGTTTTCCTCCTCACTCAGACTTTCGTTAATTCTCTATAGTCTTTCTCTATTTCAAATTATAATATTTTTAAATCTCCAAAGTCTCCCGACTGCAAATCCATTTCTCCATGAATGTCTTGACTAGACGTTCCACAAAAAATATCTAGATGCCGCCCTATTCGACTTCCACCATGAGAGTACTATAGTTTTCATATACAAAGGTAAATTTCCCATAAGGACCAAATCTGTAAAATTGGGTGTTGTATTGGATAGACTGATACGCCGTGCGATACTAGCGACTTATGAGCATTTGAAAAATAAGTGTCGCCATCTAGATCAGGATTTTCCCGGTGTCCCTTCTATTTGTAATTATTCAATGATATCATGCAATTTTCTCAATTGTGTATGTGTTTTTTTTTTTAATTTCCAAAAGCTCTTAAATAATCAGTTGTTACATCGTTACATGAGGTTAATTGACTATGCTACTACTCATCGATTATCCAAAATCATTACAAGGCACTGCAGAATATTTGCATATAGAACGGTAACAAAGCCTCTAGCTTACCTGGAGAGAATGATTGTGCTTGGAAAGGTGAAAATCTCGTTGAAAAAGATAAAGTAGTTCAAGTTTCGCTGAATATTACTCGTATATTAAGGTGGATCAATGCAGTGAGATAGATTTTCATGTCCAGTACATAATAAACACTTTCTTAAATGTTGGAAAAAAAACTTGCGAGAGCAAGTCACTTCTTAAGAAGCTTAATTTTCGTGCTTGGATATATGCAGTAAGTTTAACTAAATATGTACATACAAAACTTGACATAATTACATACAAGTTAAAGTAATAGTGCACTGAAAAACACTTTTCAAGTGCTTTGAAGAGGAAAACATATTAAAAACTTACTAGCTTTTAGGATATGTAAGTAACAAACACAAGAAAAATTAAATGCAATTACAATAACCTTTTCTCTTAAAAGTCTTGTGAAAATCATTCAATCAAGCAAGAGACTTTTACCGCAATTTGTATAAATCCAATTATTTTGTTTATATTCTGGCAAGTAAAAATACGACCCAAAATCTAAAAACGAGAAATGTAAGAGAAAACATGGAATTTCGTCAGAGTATTTAAAATATGTAAAATTCACTTTGGCCAAAAGTTGGAGCATGCAAAAAATAACAAACATTTGTCAAAAACATATTTTAGAATTATTTGAATCAAATAATAGCATTCACAGAAAGATGATGAAAATGTAAATCAAAGAAACAAATCCTTTGGCGACAATTTTGGAATGTGAAAATCTGCTGGGCCTTATTTCTCGATTCGAACAAAGAATTTCGTTTTCTAATTTTAACATATGGTTTTCAAACATGACAGTTTAAGAAGTGTGGACTCTATTAGATATGATACAAATTGTAGGATTTTTTGTTTACAAAAATTAAATGTGTATAAATAATTCAATTCACAACTTAACAAAATTGTAAGCTTTATATATATAATACAATAACTTGCTAATGACCCGGCTTTTTCAATCATTTACGCAATGCGCAGTCTGATTTGTGTGTTTTTTTTACGCGAACAAAATGAAAAACTGCAGCAACACATTGAAAATATAAATAGTTTAGTGAATAACTAACATTAAAAAAGAGAAAACAAATTGTTATACATACTTTGATATGTTGTGTCAATAATTTCCGTTTTTATGTCTTTTAATTTAGTTTTCAATTTTTATTGAAAAACAAAAAATTGTTTTTAGTTGATTTTTGAAAAGCTGGCTAATATATTTTCCTTGCACAAGTACTCTTACAATTTTGTAATACACATTGCTATAACCGTATTCCAAACGTATGACAAAACAAAAGTAAATATATTCTGTTTTATTTATTTATCTTATATTTTAAATAACTTCTTATCTATTGAATGATAGTCGATTAGGCGAAGCATAGTCATAAAAACAATGACAAATAAAAAAAAACAAAAAGTGACAACACAAGAATGAACAATAAGATATCTATTCAAAAAGTTGTAAGCATTACAGCAATATGGTTAAATGGTCTTGTTGTTATTATTCAACTGCCTTAACATTTGAAAGAAATTATAAAAAGAAATAAAAAAATACATTATTAGATTGATATTTATTATAAAAATAATCTTTAAAATATTCTCTGAAAATATTCTTAATTTATTCGCTGAAGAGTGGATGCTTTCAATTCAAACTCTTAAAACTTTGTATGGATCAGTTAAGAAGTTCTTAAATCAATTTCCAACTCCAACTCAGGAGACAGACATAAATAAATTAGGTGGCACAACAGTCCGTTGAGAACTAGGGCCTAGTGACTTACAACTCTCAACTATTCTTGTGTGCGAGTAATGTAGTCAGAGATGTAGGGGACCTACAGTTTTAAACCGAATCCGAGTCTTATTTGGGAAAGCACTTTTCATGAAAAGAATTACACTTCGAGGATTTGTCAATTCCTTGCAAGGAGCAATATCCATGAATACAAAATTAGATGCCATTACAGGGTGGGATTGAACCCAAGGTCACTGGCATGACAATCCTACGCACTTACCATCATGATATGGGTACTAGGAGTCAGCTATGCTAGATTTAAATTCAAAAATATGTCCTTTTCTTAATTTGTTTTATTCAATAAATTATTTGTGGTTATATTGTTTACTGATTTCAGTTTGCGGGTAATGCAATAATTTTGTATTCAAATTTTGCTATAGTTAGGTGGTTTTTGCTTATCCTGAACAGCTGCGCGTGTAGCACAATTATTGCGTTACCCCACTTTATGATAAAAGAAACGAGTTTGGAACCAAATTGACATTTATTCATTGCTTACGTATATGTTAAAACAAAATTAAATTACAGTTTCATATCAAAAAACTGTTTCTAGAAACATTGAACTTTACTTTTGTAACAGAACGACTTGGACTACACTTTTTTGGTCTCCAATTTAGTGGCAAATCGACTGGCTCATTTCTTGATAGAACACTTACTCTTCAATAAAGCGATTGTAAGGTGTGTTGCACGGCTTGTGGTTCCATCCTGTTGAAACCACATTCGAACCAAATATAACGAGTAACCATGTCACGATAAAGCAGACCATTCACAGTAACATGACAATCCTTATCGTTGACAAAAAAGATATGGTCTAATAACGCCGCACACAGGGGCCAAATGCATGAATTCTTGGCAAAAATAAAAAAAAAAATTGGGGTATCCAAAAAAAAATTACAGTGTAAGTTAAAAAAACCAGGAAGTGTTAAAGTCAATTATTTACCAATTTATTAATTTGTATATACATATATCGGGTGATTTTTTAAGAGCTTGAGAACTTTTTTAAAAAAAAAACGCATAAAATTTGCAAAATCTCATCGATTCTTTATTTGAAACGTTAGATTGGTCCATGACATTTACTTTTTGAAGATAATTTCATTTAAATGTTGACCGCGGCTGCGTCTTAGGTGGTCCATTCGGAAAGTCCAATTTTGGGTAACTTTTTCGAGCATTTCGGCCGGAATAGCCCGAATTTCTTCGGAAATGTTGTCTTCCAAAGCTGGAATAGTTGCTGGCTTATTTGTGTAGACTTTAGACTTGACGTAGCCCCACAAAAAATAGTCTAAAGGCGTCAAATCGCATGATCTTGGTGGCCAACTTACCGGTCCATTCCTTGAGATGAATTGTTCTCCGAAGTTTTCTCTCAAAATGGCCATAGAATCGTGAGCTGTGTGGCATGTAGCGCCATCTTGTTGAAACCACATGTCAACCAAGTTCAGTTCTTCCATTTTTGGCAACAAAAAGTTTGTTAGCATTGAACGATAGCGATCGCCATTCACCGTAACGTTGCGTCCAACAGCATCTTTGTCAAATACTAATGCATGAAAATCCTAACCTCAAAAAAATCACCCATTACATATATATTTTTCTGAAATGGATTCAATTCCTACAGGTATTTGAACAATATTTATGTAAAATTATATTTTTGTGTTGTTAAATAAAATGTTGGTGAATTTTTGAAAGTGGGTTGTAATTATTGAAGAAAATTGTGTTTTTCTTTTCGTGTAAGGTTCTATTTATGAACATGTCAAAACATGTCTTCGAAATGTGTCTTATTTGATGAGGTGTTATGTGCACTTGTTGTTACTTCAATAAAAAGTTGCGCCTTTTTGCGCTTTTTGAAGATATCGCTTCTCCAAGAGGTTGTGGTCTCGACTATATAAAAATATATGTTTTTTTTTTATAAATATTTGTTTCTATTTGTTGTTGTTGTAGGATCAGGTTCAACTGACATTTTTATTACAAGACGTACATTATTTCAACATATGAAGGAATCAGGTGACTTAACCTCGGCAATCCAATCTTCAAAATTAAAAGAATTCGTTGAAATTCGTACGAAATGTCCTGATCATGCTAGGCCTATGTTGCGAAAGCGAATTACATTTTTCATTTGCGATTTCAAAAAAAGATGGCAAAAATGTTGTAGAAAAGAGGAAAGGTTTCTTATTTTTAATAAGACTTGGCTTGATTCTGCAATTAGTTTCAAGAATTATGCAATTTCTGGGAAAAAAAGGGTCGTCTTTGTAAAAGTTTCGATGAATTTTCACAAAGAACCAAACGCTTAAAAACTGAGGAATTGAGACAAGAACACTCAGCTGAAGAACTAATTTTTGCTACTCAAATGAGTTTACGATCTTCAGGGCAAGTGGAAGCATCTAAACTTGTGAAAGATTTGAGCACCAGTTCGCCCAAAAGAGCTGCAAAATATAGGTTGGCGTACAAGAAGTTTGAAGGCGCTAAGAAAAAACAACTTTCTGGAAGAGAAGCTTTGTCGATGTTTGTTGAAGCCAAACTTACAAGACACCAATATAGCATCATACGATTAAATGCTAAATCAAAGATTCCGTCTTATAAAAAAAATACAACTCGCCAAAAAAGAATGTTACCCCGCAAAAGAACATATTACGGTTACGGAGACTGTTGCTGATATCAAATTGCAGGCTTTACTTGATCATACTGTGAATAGGCTATTAGATGCTCAAAAGGAAGTTTTGGAAGTGCAAGAAACGGATTCTTTAAATAATTTGAATCTTATATGTAAGTGGGACTTGGATGGTTCAGCGCAGTCAGAATATAAACAACATTTTTCTGATGCAAATTCTAAAGATTCTAGTATCTTTATTGTGTCCTTAGTTCCTATTCGATTGATAACAAACAATCCAGGAGAAAATCAGCAACTTGTTATTTGGCAAAATGAAAGGCCCTCATCAACACGGTACTGCAGACCAATTAAGTTTATTTTCCAGCATGAAACAACAGAATTGGCAAAGAACGAAGTGGAAATAATACCCAAGCAAATTGAAGAGCTGCAAGAAGTCACATATACAATGAATAACATCGCAATACATGTAACAATTACTATGCTCTTTACAATGGTGGATGGAAAAATTTGCAATGCTATAACAGACACCAAATCAACCTAAAGATGCTTCGTTTGCGGACTTACGTCCAAGGATTTTAATAACTTAGAAAAAGTATCCAATACTCAAATTATAGATACATCACGATTAGAATTCGGGTTATCTTTGCTGCATGCATGGATACGTTTCTTCGAATGCTTGTCGCATCTTAGTTATAAACTACCATTAATGAAGTGGCAAGCTCGTTGAGAGGATGAGAAAAAATTAGTTGCTGAAAGAAAAAAGAAATCCAAAGCAAATTTAAAATTGAGATGGGTTTGGTAGTCGATAAGCCAAAACCTGGCTTCGGAAGCAGTAACGACGGAAACACTTCTAGAAGATTTTTTAGTGATCCAGAAGTTGCGGCAAAGATTACTGGGTTGGATATAAATGTTATCAAAAGGTTTAAAATTGTTTTGCAGACTATAGCTAGTACTTATGAAATCAATGTGGACAAGTTTCAACAATATGTCTTTGAAACTGCCAAACTGTTTGTGTAAAAGTATAATTGGTACCCAATGCCACCTACAATCCACAAAGTTTTGATTCATGGCTCAGCAATCATAGAACATGCGTTATTGCCAATAGGCCAGCTTAGCGAAGAAGCACAGGAAGCACCCAACAAGGAATTCAAAAAATATAGAGAAAGTTTCTCTCGCAAGATATCGCGTGTCAAAACAAATGAGGATATTTTGAATTCACTCCTCATTTTTTCTGACCCGTTTATTACAAGCCTAAGAAAACTTCCCCAGAAAAAGGCTTATAATATTGAGAATGATGTTCTTGAATTGTTGAAGGCACCTGACCTTCCGTTTACCTCGGATACTTCCGGTACATCAGCTCTTCTTAGTTCCGATAGTTCTTCCAAAGCTGAATAATCATTTTTTTGAATTTAAATCTTTATTTCTTATTTTTTGCATAAAGAATAAAATATTATTATTTAAACACTAGATGTATGCTTTTTATTCATTTTCCAAGGGTTTAGTGCCATAAAATATTTTTTGCCAAGAATTCATGCATTTGGCCCCTGTGTGCGCCGGGCGACTTCATGCCAACCGGACCAACGTTATTTTTCGTGTAAGTATTGATTTATGACTCAAATGTGGATTTTCAACCGAAAAATAACGCATATTTTGTTTATTGACAAACCCACTAAGCCTAAAATGAGCTTCGTCAATGAAAATGATTCTGCGATGAAATTCATCATCTTCACGCATTTTCTCCAGTTCAACCGTAGCACGTGCTTTACTTCAAATGATCCACCGACCTCAATTCTTGATTCAGCTTGATCCTGTTAAAGTGTAGACCAAAAACCTTACTCAAAATACGGCATAATGTGGTCTAAGCGATGACCCATTCTTGAAAATGCTGTGGATTTTACTGATTTGGATCGTTTGCTACGGACTTCAACACTTTGACCAACCCGTTATCTCACTGACACGACGACATCACACAACGAATTTGAAGACTCAAATTTGAATACTAGGCCGAAATAACGACCGAAAGCTGGATGAACGCTCTTAAAGTTCCGGTCACCGACTTCGAATTTCGGTAGAAAACTTAAATAATTTGCAGATGTTGCTCGTTCGTGTACTTTGAAAATATCGAGTTTAATAAATAAATTGACAATGACAATCCGATGATTAATGGAAGGGTGTAAATTAAACTGAAATTTGAAAAGTCCCTATTGGCGAACAAGAAGGCTGCCAAATGCGAGAAAATTGTTAAAAATTTAGAACCTTATTTAAAAAACAAGCTTTTGAAAGGCACCCAATAAAGGGAACGAGGGCCAGCTATCTGACTTAAGCAAACGGTACGTTTCGAAAATATTTTCTTCTTTCTGCGTTGTTTCATCATAAATTCGTTCACATAGAAAATAGGCGATTTTATGGAGTGATTTAGTTTAAACTCTTTCAGTTCTGGTCGTGATTAAGCAAAGAACATACTCAAGAAGTAATTGTTTATTTTTTTTTTTGTGGATAATTCGGAGTAAGGCAAAAGAAAAGAAGAACTAGATTTTTAACACTTGTCAGGAAAAGACGTAGTTTCTTACAAAAATCGTATTGAAATTTTAAAAGAAAATTCTTGATGCAAATGGAAGAGAAAGACAAAAAACTCAAGAAACAATGGTTACAACCAATCCAGACGTCAAAGGAACAACGCAGATTTCAGAAAGCTTTCAGAGAAAAATAAAATATGATTCTTAACTTATAAAACATACTAAAATACGGTATCTCAACCCTCTTTGGAACAAACTCCTTCAACTAGTAGGCTTAAGTATTTCAAAAAGATGAAATGCCGCCGCCGTAACCTAATATTCAAGTAACAAACCTAACGTTTTCATAAGGATCAACTCCAATATCTCCTTTAATAAATTTGATTGGTGCAGAATCTCTCAAGATCATCTCTCGAATGATTTCGAAGGACATTTTGGATAATGTTGTTAATAGGCATAATATCAGACGAGTGCGTGAGGAGAGGGTAGCCTTATCATCTTCGTCATTTTCGAGGTCTTTTCAAGAGCGCCAGTTCGAGATCTATTCTGACGGACGGAAAAGAGCGAAAAAGCCTGAATCTTAATATTTAACACATTTCACTTTTCCTAGTAGAAAAGCTAGAGGCGTGAGTACAAAGTTGAAACAAATTTTTGATGGGAGGGGATAAATAAAACAAAATTAAGAGTGAAAGAAAGTAGTGGTACAGTTATAAAAACAGGATCCAAGGGCGGTAAAATGGCGTCCTATATTAAACCGCTATGTAGTACCCGTAGCGTGATGGTTAGTGCGTTGGACTGTCATGCAAGGGGTCTTGGGTTCAATCCCTGCCTGTGCCACCTAACTTTTTTCACGGGTACTGCCTCTTGCGAGGAATTGACAAATCCTCCAAGAGTAATTCTTGTCATGAAAAGTGCTTTCTCAAACTAGCCGTTCGGATTCGGCATATAAACTGTAGGTCCCTTCCATCTCTGACAACATTACTCGCACACAGGGATGGTTGAGAGTTGTAAGTCACTAGGCCCTGGTCCTTCATGAACTGTTGCGCCACCTAATTTATTTATTTATATTAAACCGCTAGGTCAATTTGAATACCTACAAATACTTGTTGGTGTAAAACACCGCGGCTGTCTTTCAGCGATTCATAAACTCAATTTATAAAGTTTTATAAATTCGATTAAAGAGCTGGTTGATGATTTGCTTATTGCAACAGAAGGAAGAACAATTTTGATCTAAGGTTACGTCTCGAAAAATGTGTTTTTTAGTGAAAAGAAATGAAATACCTAGGTTGAGGGGATATGTCCGAATCTGGATACGCTGTGACAGGCTTACCTAGGACTTTGTGCGTATGTCCGTAAGTTTATGCAAAATGTCTTGATTTTTTTTACAAATTTTTGGAAGACCTTTTTTTTTTAAAAAAAAAAGTTCCATTTGTTTTTATTAAGAGCGAAGTAAACGTTTTTAAAGTACTTAAACAAAAACTGATTAGAGCCCTAATTCTGAGCATTTACAACGCCAAGCCTGAAACCGAATTGCACTGTGACGCCAGCCCCAGTAGTCTTGAGCTTGTGGCAGTTTTGTTGCAACAACCAAATGACAAATTGTTCCACCCAGTTTTTTTCACTCAAAACGCGATACACCACCGGAATCTACATATATATCACTCGTATGAGTCAGAGACGCTAGCCATAATTTATGCGCTTCGAAGATTTTGAATTTATGTATCTAAATGGTATAAAAACTTTTATTTAAAATTGTTTGAAAGCTTTCACCCAAAAAGAAAGGTGTCTTACATTGTATTCTTAATTAAATTATATTAAATCGAAGATTTTCAATAATAACACCGTGTATTCGAATGGCCCCATTTCTCCTACATGGCATGCTTTTTTGTATAGCTAGATGGGAATATACGATAGATTTATTGAAGGTTCACTTTTCGATGTGATGTTGTTTTCAAGTTTTATTACGAATAAAACGTTTGTACATAGATCTCTTGCGCATAATTTATTAAATTAAATATTTTTAATGAGTCTTACACTTAGTATACACGATTGGAAGATCTCCAATATTGGGAGATTTTTCGCATGACTTTTTAACCAATAGTCTATCAAACATGTTGTAGACTCCCAATTGTATCTGTCAAAAGTGAAAGAAAAAAAATTGGCAGTTTTCTATCAAAAAGGATGGGACGCATCAACTTATTATTGCCTGCTTCATTATTGTTTTTTTTTGTACGTTTCATATTTTTAAATGGTTTTTCACTTTTTTGTTTTCTAAAGTTTTGCAACCGTGTAAACAGACAATTATAAATTGGAAGATATAAAATTGTCACCAAAAAAATGTCAAATATTTGGAAACAATCAACCAACGTATAAACGGACAGCTTTCACTGATAGAAAAAACTGTCCTTATTGGATGCTTTTGGAAGACTTTTGACAGTTTGGCCAATATTGTGGCGCAACAGTCCGTTGAGAACTAGGGCCTAGTGACTTACAACTCTCAACCATTCCTGTGTGCGAGTACTGTTTTCAGGAATGGAGGGGACCTACAGTTCTAAGCCGAACCCGAACGGCTAATTTGAGAAAACACTTTTCATGACAAGAATTACTCTTGGAGAATTTGTCAATTCCTCGCAAGAGGCAGTACCCGTGAAAAAAACTTTATGCTATCTAAAGTTGGCATAGGCAGGGATCGAACCCAAGACCTCTGGCATGACAGTCTAACGCACTAACCATCATGCCACGGGTACCAATCATGTATAGTTAGCTTTAAACCGAGTCTTTAACTTTATAGTCCAGGAATCTAAAAGTCGTGTTATGCTATACGGAAAACATCAGATAGATTATAAAAAAAAAATTTAGTCTTCACTTTTGACGTGTGCCGCCACATTCGATACTACATTGATGGTGACACAAAATAACAAAACAGAAAAGCAATATGGCAATCAAGGAATAAACATTGAAGTCATCTATTCGTAATTTTAGTTATGATAGGGGATTGCCTATAAAATTCCATTGTGACAACAGCGCAGTAGGAGAGTTAAAAGAAGTTTTTGCAGGGTTTTTAAAAGAAAGCTTAAATGAATACAAATGTTTTCATTGCCCCAGGGTTAAAGTTCCTGAGAAATTTTAGTTAGATTTATTAATTCAATATTCACGCAAGTATGCTGATCCAACATCCCTCAGATGAGCTTTTACTTTTAATCTTGGTAAATTCAGGTTTCCTTTAAAAATTGAATTTTTTTTGTGGCGCATGGACCATTGAAGCTTGTATTTTGTTTGTCATTGCATTTGTGTAATTTCGTGTACTTGCTGTGGAGTGCGGTTGAGCTGTCAAATTCCCAGCTAAACATTTACATTTTTTAAAACTTGTATAAGTATGTGTGCAGAGGGGTAAATTCGCCAAAAATTTTTGATCTGCATTGATCTTAAATAAATCAATTTATTGTGCCCAATGGAATACAAAAAGATTGTTTGTGTATTGTCTGATTCAGATCAAGAATAAATTGATTTATTTTGCATATGGAAAACCCCAAAAATCTGAGGAAATAGGACGTGTCAATGTTGTGTCAATTTTGTTTTATAATTTTAACAACATTGATTTTCTTTCTCCTGAACTCAGATTTTTCAATTTGAAATAACTCTGAACCTCAACTCATACAAAAAAAAGGTATCTGCTGAATTTTTTGAGAGAAATACATCTTCAATTTGTGTCCAAATAGACCTACAGCCAAACTGTAACTTGTAAGTCGTAGTCACGCCCACACATAAAAACAACTATAGTTAAAATAACAAACATAAAATAAAGGAATCATTTTTATCATTAGTGTTCGATTTTTGTTTATAATTATTTTTTTCCATTCATGACAAACAAAAATAAACAAATCTATAAGACAGCTATGTAGATTGAAGATATTATTATGCATACATTTCATTTCACAAGAAATATAAATAGAATGCGCAAAAATTACCTTTTTCCTTTTTTTAACTCGATTTCCAATTTTCCTAGTAGTGACACTGCGACAACCGTGTTGGTCGTGAGATGCTCAACATGAAAAACTTCTTTCTTACGTCCTTTTGCTTTTTTTCTGGATTCTGGATGGATGTCTTGCATTCACCGAGTATACAATTTAATGTGGGAATTACGAATTGTCTTTTTTTTTAATGAATTATTTGCTGCAGATGGATGATATTAATAAATGCAAAAATTGACTATTAGTTCAATTTGCTTCTCATTAAAAATACAGCCGTACTTTAGAGTTCACAAAAAGAAACACAATAAATGCACTATTTTGGAAGAACGAAAGTCAAGACGATACAAATAGCGATACATCATCTTTTCTTTCATCCAGATATAAATATTTTTTTAATTCAAGTAGTTTTCTTTCATATTAAGACTGCAGCTTTATTAGAAAATTTACATATTTTTCTAAAATTCTGAGTTATTTAGGAAAATCGCACCACCAAATATGTACTAAGTATAGGTACTAAAAAGTTTCATTGAAAGAACATTTTTACGACTATAAATCCTCGTTGGGATAGATAGGGAATTGAGGAAAGTACTGCTGGGCTGGGTATAACTTAGAAAAAGTCCTGAATTGTATCCATTTGGCCTGACAATGGTGTTATTTGTTTTCGATTATTTTTTTTTTTGGTTTCGAAGAATTGTTTCCGCACTACAGTCAACGAACGAGAGCGACATCGACATCATCGAGAAAGAACTAATAGAGAGAACCAACTTCGACGGTTTTTCTCTTTTTGCCTACAAGCTATGATTTGGCCACCAACTTGCATATGTAGTAACTCCATATAAAAAAAATGTGGGGAACAAATACTTATGCAAGTTTGTGCACATACTCACCACGAAAGAGAAAAAACTTTTCTCTCTTTTCTCTCTGCTCACCACTTTTTAAAAATGGCGACCACCTTTGAAAAATGGCGGATGTAGTCAGCTGTTGAGAGGTGTTCAAAGAAAATTCAAAATTGTGTATGAACAACTTTTCGGTACTCTCATTGTGTTCGTTTGATATGAATATCATTCGAATATGAAGTGAAATTAATTACTCTTGTTAGGTGCCAGAACAATGAAGATTTAGAAACAATTCTAAATTACGCATTTAGATAAGTATTAGTTAGTTATTTGAAGCCAGTTTTAATCATTAAGTAGGTAAAACAAATTAGGTGGTGCAACAGTCCAATGAGAATTAGGACCTAGAAACATAAAACTCTGAAAGCACTACAACTATTATTTGTATTATTAGCTACCTTTATGCGTTTAATTTTCGCTCAGACCGTTGAAAGATGCAAAAAAAACTGAGATTTGTTTCAATTTTCAGAGTTTATCGACTTAATTTTGTCGATGCGAGAGTTGCAGGAACATTGAAAACGAGAGTTACAGAATGTAAACATGGAACATTGAAAACATTTTTATATACTCATCTCTTTTTTCCATTCCTATTTTATTTGTGTGTACTCGTTGTTTATTTCCTTTACATTACTCACGACATTTCCAAAATCCTGAAAATAAGTGATTTAAGTAGACACTAAATAAAAAGACCGTCAATTTGTTACTTCTGTTACCAATTTTCATTGCATAAGATTTGTGAATAGGTGATAAGCTATTCTTACTGCCTTCCACTAAGCTAGTGTGTTGCTTTTAAAGGCTTAACTACATAAGCTGGGTCAGTGGTTTTGTGAAAAGAATATACAAATTTGTTCTTCAACCAAAATTTAAGTCTTATGCATCATTTTTATAAATTTTCCAGTTCTAAATATTTATATCTTATCTTTCAGTTATATAGCGACAAGGAAAAATCTGTGAGGGAAAGTTCTAACTACAGTTTTTCTGAAAGTGCATTGTGGCTTATTCATAGATGTTTGCTAAACGTTTTAGGCTATTCATAAATAAATGCAAATCAAAGTTAAGGGCTAAACCTGAATAACTATAAACAATGAAAATGCTGTGTTCAAGTAGTTATTATCGCAGCCAAATTTCATAATTGATTTTTTTGGTGTATAAAAAAGCTGAAAGAGTAATTCATGACAAATAAATGTTACTAAGTTCCAGAAAATATCGATTGATACCGCAATTGCAGAAGATGTGGATATTTTATATAAATATTCCTGGTAAACTGTAGAACTTTATTATTTCCGTCTTTTATAATTCAATGTAAAATAATTCAATGCAGTATATTTTAGATAATACAGTAGTTAAGTTAGTAGTTAAGGCATTACTATTGAAATAAACATAACATATGTTCATTTATAAAAAACATGTACTCGTTCAAATATACAAATAAAGTCTAGTCTAAAAAACCTTAACCTTGTTATACTCTTTCTGCACACATCCTTTCTTGTTTTGGTTGTTAATGCCATCTATCTGTAACTCAGAGAAGGTTGTTAATGCCATCTATCTGTAACTCAGAGAAAGAGAAGAGAAAAACAAATTCACCACGAACTACCGGTATAACTTCTTCCGGTATTTATTGACAAACAAAAATGTTTTCCTAGAATTAATTTGAATTATAGGAGTATTTTTGTAGATATAAAAACGACAAGATGTTAGTAAAATTAAAGAAAGAAATTCATGAGAATTACAAAAATATTATAATGAGACTTTAAAAAACATAGCCTTCTTGGCTATCAATAAACAAAAATGAGAAATGTCGCATTTCCCGGAAGTGATGTTTTTTTGTGTACTCTTTTCCGAGGTGAAAACATGTATACACCGATACGAATTCAACACGCTATAAAAAATGAGAGTAAGAGGTTTCGAAGAGACGGAGACGAGGAAATTTGGTTCTCTCATTTAGTTTTTTCTCTCTGATCGACATCCCCAACGGCACTACACTTTACAGTCATACACAATTAAAAAGTTATTTTCTAAGAGGTGAAGTTGGTTGTAGTCAAAAACACTCTATTACCAAGACCGGAATCTCAGACTGACATTTCGGTTTGCCTACAAGCTAAAAAGCACTAAATGTGAGAAAGTGTACGTGAAATGATGCAAAAAACCAAACACATTCTCACAATTAGTGCTTTATCCCATCAAAATGCTTCATTATAGTAATCAGCCCCATCTAAATGCTTCATTTTGAATGTTTCATGGCCTCGTTCAAAAACTAAACAGTCCTTACCAACAGAATCTGAAGTGCTGACATGGTCTTAAATTGGAAGATTTGTATAGCTTTTTAATTTCAATCCAAATAAATGTTGTAAATGTATATTAAATAAAATAAAATTGACCAAATACATATTATTTAATGATTTATTAGTTTATTATTATTTATTTTGTTTACTTAAATTATTTGCGAACGCAACATGCGCTGCAACTGGTTAAGTATTATTGGAAATGGACAAAAGTGTAACTCAATACTTTGTAAAACAACAAAACAGACAATTTTTTCAGCTGTAGTTTGCTTAGAGCATTTTTTTGGCGACGTTAGAAGTTCAGGTGGAAACAATAGGCGGGTGCCTCCGTATTTTTTTTGTACAGACAATGCTACGAGAAGCATACTTGTGAAGTTCCATTGCCAACTTTAGCTAGTTCAGATTCCTCAATTAGATTAGTATTTTCATCATTTAAGCAGTTCGATAATTGCAAGATCAAATTTTAGTTTTGTTTGTTGCAGAAATATTCCTGAAAATTTCTTTTTAAGGACTATGTTAGAGTTAGAATTTTGTTTGTAGTTAGATTTTGGATTAAAAATTTGGGGAAACCATGTTTTAAAAATAAGTTGCTTTGTGTAAAGCATCTTTAAGGAATAGAAATAGGCAATATGTTTACACACAATACCAACTAAATGAGTGCAATAAATAGATTTAAGTAACTTTTTTTTATTCCAGTATGGGGAAACCAAACACCCAATAGAAAAAAAACGGTATACGCGCCAAAATCCATACTTCTTGACTAAATAATGTTATCTTCTATGTTTACGCATAAAATTACGAATTTTGTAGCGTATGAAAATTTCTAGACATTTTACAATCTGAAAAATTAATTATGCTATGAAATAATTGGCTGTTATTAATGCAAATTTTTTTTCTAAAAAGTTGATGAAGGTTAGCCGAAGCGGAAATTTCTTTAATGAACATACCTAAAATATTATTGGCTTTCTCAAAAATATTTGTCTACACTAATCTCTGCTTTATACCTGAAAACTAATGTTTATGTATATTTTCTTCTATGTTCTGCATTTATAAAATGTAATCTATGGAAGTATTTACTATATTAAGAAAAACATGTACGTAAAACTCATTAATTTCTTTCATTTTTAGTAGCACTTTTACTAAACATACCCTTCAAACAATAATAAGTAAACTTGAACTTTGGTAACTAAACATTTTTAAGGAATGAATGAAAATTATATTTTGCGTTAAACTACTGTAGAAATTCACTAAAAAAACTTCTGTACGTCAACAATAAACATTCATGTCGATTACATGATCTATTGAATGAGTTGTGCATGAATTCAGAACGATTTGTTGACGTTTTCATTTTGTGATAAATGTCAAAATTTGCATTTTATTTGCTCTGCATTTATTCAACAAGTTCGCTATAATCGTTCTGATTATTTTTTTTTAAATATTGGTGTTCCTTTGAAGCATCACTTTTTTTTGATAGCAAATATGTTTCGCGCTTTACGCAAATTTTATGCGTTTTTTTTTAAAAAAAAGTTCTCAAGCTCTTAAAAAATCACCCATTATGTATTTATTGTCCTCCATTGAAAAGAGGACATTGTTTAATATAATGGGTGATTTTTTAAGAGCTTGAGAACTTTTTTGAAAAAAAACGCATAAAATTTCCGTAAAGCGCGAAACACATTTCGAACCGAACACTGATTTTGGTAATAAAATTCAATGATTTGCAAGCGTTGCTCGTTAGTAAGTCTATTCATGATGAAATGTCAAAGCATACTGAGCATCTTTCTCTTTGACACCATGTCTGAAATCCCGCGTGATCTGTCAAATACTAATGCATGAAAATCCTAACCTCAAAAAAATCACCCGATACATGTATGCTTCCATCAATGAATGTTATGGATAAGATATTTTTCGATTATAACTCTTTTTTTAAATTTAATATTTATTAATCATAATGGAATTGAAAAATAGTTGCAAGCTTAAATCATTAAAAACAAACTATAAATATACTTGGATTAATTAAATTGCTACAGATTTTAATTAGTTGCAAACAAAATATTTGGGCCGTTCGTTAACGAAAATTTATTAGAATTTAATACAAAAATTGCGCTCGCACCCTTAACTTGATGGTTCTTCGAACGCATCTTTGATACAAAAATCCGAGGTTTATTATGAAATTTAAAGAATTTCGTAGTGATTACTGTAAATTAGTGAATTAATTATAATAAACTGATGTTGAACATGCTTTTTTGAAGACGAAAGTGTACATTGGTTCGCTATCAACAAAATGACTGCAAAATTAAAGCTTAAAACTGACTTCTTCATCGAAAAAAAAGTAAAAAGAAAAACCTGAAAAAAACTTATTAACCCCTCCATTTTGTTTTTGCTGTGCAAAATGCCGCTAGCCCACGGCATCGTTTTTTTTTTTGTTTGTGCTCACATCTATTCATGGATTAATTGTCAAAATTACAAATAAAACAATGTAAACAAACGGGTTTTGGAGAGTGAAACGTACGAAAGATTCCGGTCTTGGTAATGGAGTGTTTTTGGTTGTAGTTGACAAAAACACTCTATATGAAGATATAAATCAAAAACACTCTATTACCAAGACCGGAATCTTTCGTACGTTTCACTCTCCAAAACCCGTTTGTTTACATTGTTGTATTTGTAATTTTGACAATTAGTCCATGAATAGATGTGAGCACAAACAAAAAAAAAACGATGCCGTGGGCTAGCGGCACTTTGCAAAGCAAAACCAAAATGGAGGGGTTAATAATTTTTTTTCAGGTTTTTCTTTTTACTTTTTTCGATGAAAAAGTCAGTTTTAAGCTTTAATTTTGCAGGCATTTTGTGGATAGTGAACCAATGTACCTTTTTGTCTTGAAAAAAGCATGTTCAACATCAGTTTATTATAATTAATTCACTAATTTACAGGAATCACTACCTTTGAGTTTTTTGTATCAAAGATGCGTTCGAAGAACTATCAATTTAAGGGTGCGAGTGCAATTTTTGTATTGAATTCTAATAAATTTTCGTTAACGAACGGCCCAAATATTTTGTTTGCAAGTAATTAAAATCTGTATCAATTTAATTAATCCAAGTATATTTATAGTTTGTATATTTAAAAAAAAGAGTTATAATCGAAAAATATCTTATCCATAACATTCTTGATTGATGGAAGCATACATGTATTTGCTATCAAAAAAAAAACTATGCATCAAAGGAACACAAATGTTTTAAAAAAGTAATCAGAACGATTATAGCGAACCTGTTGAATAAATGCAGAGCAAATAAAATGTAAATTTTGACATATATCACAAAATGAAAACGTCTTAAAATCGTTCTGAATTCATGCACAACTAATTCAATAGAACATGTAATCGTCATAAATGTTTATTGTTGACGTACAGAAGTTTTTTTTTAGTGAAATTCCACAGTTTAACGCAAAATATAATTTTCATTCATTCCTTAAAAATGTTTAGTTACCAAAGTTTAAGTATACTTATTATTGTTTGAAAAGTATGTTTAGTAAAAATGCTGCTAATAATAAAAAAAAATTAATGAGTTTTACGTATATGTTTTTGTTTTTCGTAATAGAATAAATACTACCGTAGATTACAGTTTATAAATGCAGAACATACACCCAGAGAAAAGTCGGTGTAAAATTAGCCTATTTCGGGGGCTGATTTCACGTTAGGCCTAAGGCCGTTTTGAGCTAGCTTAGGAATAGGCTACGATAGCCTATTTTCCTAAGGTGATTTGAAAATCTTCAGATTTACCTTATCCCTAACATAAACCTTACCTATTTTACCTATTCCCTAAGGTGATTTAAATATTTCCCCTCCGAAGTTTGTTAAGGCAAATTACCTTATTCCTAAGGCAAATTTTACCTATTTCCTAAGGTAAATTTTACCTATTTCCTAAGGCAAATATTACCTATTTCCTAAGGCAAATTTTACCTATTTCCTAAGGTAAATTTTACCTATTTCCTAAGGTAATTTTACCTTTTTCCTAAGGCAAATTTTACCTATTTCCTAAGGTAAATTTTACCTATTTCCTAAGGTAAATTTTACCTATTTCCTAAGGTAAATTTTACCTTTTCCTAAGGTAAATTTTACCAATTTTCTAGGTCAGCTGAAAAAAAAGTTATTTTTAAATAAAAATAAAATTTGTATTTAATTTTATAATAGTATATTATATTTATTTATTTTTAAATATTTATACATATATTGATATCGTTAATCATTGTTGAAACAAAAGGAATTTTTTTGCCATTAAGAAAGTAATGAATTGATATCGTTAATCAATGTTGAAACAGAAGGAATTTTTTTGCCATCGTGAATATTAAAAAAAAAAGATTCAATAAAAACCCATACTGAAAACCATTGAGTAGGGTATTCAATATTTAAAACGTATGCAAGCTTTAAATAAAAAATAATACAATGCAAGTACGTATCCAATTTCAATTTAATGTTGTCCAAGGAAACGACAAAATTTTAGTATTTAAATTTCTCACCAATAACAAATATAACGGGTTGAAGTTTCGTGCCGGATTTTGCACATTCTTCTTGTTTTTGTTTAAGGACCTGTTCAATGTGGCTTGCATTTTCAACTTCAGTAGTGAATGATTGCCTGGAGTCCTCGATTGTAAATTTCTTGAACTTGCCTTTGAACTGCTGCGATGATGGCGGCAGCAATCCATGTAACAAAGTTGCATAAGCAATGTTAACATTATCTGAAAATAAATTAAAGCCTAATAAGAAAAATAGAATAAACATAGTACAATTGAAAGAAAAGTATTTAATTAAACAAAGTGTTAAAATAGAGTCATTTTACCTATGTCAAGGTCAGCAATATTTTCTTTGACCTCATTGAGGTGTGATTTAAGCCCGCTACACTTCACCCTCTCATTGAAGAATTTGATGGCAATTTTTGAAAATTGCTCCCACTTCGAAAAGTCAAACCCGTTGTTTGGCCTTAAGAAATCGAAATCCATGGCAATCTGTTTATAAAAAGAAGAAAACACATTGAATGTTATGTTAAAATTTAATTTATTATTTGTTTAAGGAAAGGTGAAGAAATAAGTTTAAAAAAAACGAATATTGTTACCAGTTCTGGCGCTCGTGAAAATTTGTAAAGCGGCCATTCCTGGAGGACTGTCTGAATGTCGTTGTCATTACTCTGGCTTATCATATCCCTCCTCATTGACATAGTTTGCTTCCATTGCTTAATAACGGTGTCCCAGTCGAGGTTTTGTTTTAGCTCATCGCAAAGTTTTTGCATCTCGTTAGAATTTAGTGGTTCCACATAATGATCTTCATTGGAATGATCTTCCACTTCTATGACTTTTGCCTTCTTTGATGTTGTGGGACTGTTATAGAGCTTCTTGAGCGACCTGCGCTATCCTCTATATCGATCGTACAGCTTACCCTTAGGGGGCATTTTGTTACAACCTCTAACAAAATATGAGCTCTGTAATGTAAACAATGCTTTTTAAAGCACATTGTATTTAAATTCTTATATCTATAATAGCTTTAACAGGCAACTTATGTAATTTTTTTTTTTTCGTTCCGAGGACGAACTTTTGACTGTCCAGAGTTGAAGAGCTCTGACAAAATATGGTGGATGAAGTTTTCTGTTGGAACGCTATTTGTAATTAATATATTATACATAAATTGAGGCCATGAGAGCAGTAGTGTTCTATCTGCTTTTGCAATTTTTTTCGCATGGTATTAGAAAAATGTATTGACTTGTCAATATAAAAAATGTGTATGCCAAAGTGTTCCTAAACGGCGGCGTTTTCAGTGGGCTGGGCGTTAATTTAGATTATTGTTGTGCGTAATGGTAAAGAAAGGAAAAAGGTGGCTAGAAAAGCCAAATGCACAATGGGTTGAAGAGCCCCGTTGCCGCGCCGCGCCGCCGGCATCATTGTTTTAACGCAAACCTCAAAAGTAATGTTTTTAATTCATAGAAACCTACATATTAGTTAATGAAAAGGTGAAACGTGTCCCAAAAATAACTTAATTGTAAGATAGATAGGTACAATTAAAAGCAGGATTCAACACGTTTTCTATAATTAAAATACTCAAAATGAAGAGTTTTATACTTTTTTTCTACGAGCGAAATAAAAACGCAAATATATTGTAAAATATTGTAGGTAAAAATACTTACTTTGATATAATATTTGTACTGCTTGTTTTTATATTTTCTTTTATATTCACTTTTAAAACTTTTAACACATATAAGTATAACATTTAATTGAAGAGATGAACTGCACGCTGCACGCCACGAAGTTTTGGAAGTAAATGATGAAAAGCACGTTTCCAAAGCAACCAGACAACGAGTTTACCTTAGGACTAAGGCAATTTTAAGGAACTAACATAAAATCACCTTAGGAATAAGGTGATTTTATGGCGTCACCTAGAAATTAGCTTAGGCCTAAGGCAAATTTATGTTAGCTCCTAAGGTAAATTTATGTTAGTTCCTTAGGTAAATGGAGTCACCTAGAAATTAGCTTAGGCCTAAGGTGATTTTACCTTAGGAGTTAACATAAATTTACCTTAGGCCTAAGCAAATTTCTAGGTGACGCCATAAAATCACCTTATTCCTAAGGTGATTTTATGTTAGGTAGTTCTTTTAAATTGCCTTAGTCCTAAGGTAAAATAGAATAATTTTGGATGGAAAACATCACATGAGCGTATCCTTTAAGGGTATTTTGTTCGTTTTCTATTGGAAAGAGTAAGAAAACAGCGTCAAATAGTCATCCAAAAATGAGGATTCCTTTTAATAACATTTATTAGATCTTGGTAAAATTAGATATAGCGTAGGTAAAATTAGCTAAGGCCATGGTCAAATTTTATTTGGTTAAAGTTACAATGAAATAATGTGGGTGATGCAAAATCAAACATGAGCGTATCCTTAAAGGGGCATTTGAAAGGAAAATTGAAGTAAAATTCAATCATTTTAATGATTTTACGTTCTTATTACATTTTTCACATCATTATCTCTTTTAAAATCATTTTTTTTTAAGGGATTGTTTCTAATTACAAGTTTCCCTATTACATTTTGGAAAAAGAAAACATCTGACTTATTTAATTGAAATTTTGGAACATAATATCATTATTTTCATATTGATTTTACATGCTAAACATGCTAAAAAAATCCATTTAAACAATCCAATTATGCTTTTTCAATGATAGCTATAATTTTCCCTCCAAAACTCGAATCAGGGTTGATTTATTTTATGAAATAGAATCTTATATTAAGAAAAACAAATCAAAGTGTGTTTTGTTTTATACTTAATTTGCATTTGGCTGAAGTTAAAGGCTTTATTCATTATAAGGCGCATATTATATATAGCTATCGCATTGAAAAAGCAAAATTTAAATGATTGAATGGATTGAATGGATTTCTTAGCATGTTATCTTTTGCCAAGAAATGCGAATTTTGTACCAATCGATCTGAAATTAACAAAATAATTGTTTGCCATTGAAAAAAGTTCAGACGGAATTTTTTTTCGGAAAGAAAAAATAGAAAATCCCAATTTAAACAAGGAATAAATGTGGAAGTGAAATTTTTTTTTCTTAAACAAAATTATTTGACTAATTTTCCATCAATTGGAATAACATTTTCATTCCTGGCCAAAAGGAAACATGCTAAAAAATCCATTTAAACAATCCAATTATGCTTTTTCAATGATAGCTATAATTTTCCCTCCAAAACTCGAATCAGGGTTGATTTATTTTATGAAATAGAATCTTATATTAAGAAAAACAAATCAAAGTGTGTTTTGTTTTATACATAATTTGCATTTGGCTGAAGTTAAAGGCTTTATTCATTATAAGGCGCATATTATATATAGCTATCGTATTGAAAAAGCAAAATTGAAATGTTTGAATGGATTTCTTAGCATGTTATCTTTTGCCAAGAAATGCGAATTTTGTACCAATCGATCTGAAATCAACAAAATAATTGTTTGCCATTAAAAAAAGTTCAGACGGATTTTTTTTTCCGGAAAGATGATTCTGTCACTGAAATAGAAAATCCCAATTTAAACAAGGAATAAATGCGGAAGTGAAATTTTTTTTTTCTCAAACAAAATTATTTGACTAATTTCCCATCAATTGGAATAACATTTGCATTCCTGGCCAAAAGAGTTTTGGAGGGAAAATCACCTTAGGCCCTAGGTAAAATCACCTTAGGCCCTAGGTAAAATTTATTTTTTTTTTTTGCTGAAATAAATTTTACCTAGGGCCTAAGGTGATTTTACCTAGGGCCTAAGGTGATTTTCCCACGCATAAGCAATGATTCGAGTTTTGGAGGGAAAATTATAGCTATCATTGAAAAAGCATAATTGGAATGTTTAAATGGATTTTTTAGCATGTTTTCTTTTGGCCAGGAATGCAAATGTTATTCCAATTGATGGGAAATTAGTCAAATAATTTTGTTTGAGAAAAAAAAAATTTCACTTCCGCATTTATTCCTTGTTTAAATTGGGATTTTCTATTTCAGTGACAGAATCATCTTTCCGGAAAAAAAAATCCGTCTGAACTTTTTTTAATGGCAAACAATTATTTTGTTGATTTCAGATCGATTGGTACAAAATTCGCATTTCTTGGCAAAAGATAACATGCTAAGAAATCCATTCAAACATTTCAATTTTGCTTTTTCAATACGATAGCTATATATAATATGCGCCTTATAATGAATAAAGCCTTTAACTTCAGCCAAATGCAAATTATGTATAAAACAAAACACACTTTGATTTGTTTTTCTTAATATAAGATTCTATTTCATAAAATAAGTCAACCCTGATTCGAGTTTTGGAGGGAAAATTATAGCTATCATTGAAAAAGCATAATTGGATTGTTTAAATGGATTTTTAAGCATGTTTCCTTTTGGCCAGGAATGAAAATGTTATTCCAATTGATGGAAAATTAGTCAAATAATTTTGTTTAAGAAAAAAAAATTTCACTTCCGCATTTATTCCTTGTTTAAATTGGGATTTTCTATTTTTTCTTTCCGAAAAAAAATTCCGTCTGAACTTTTTTCAATGGCAAACAATTATTTTGTTAATTTCAGATCGATTGGTACAAAATTCGCATTTCTTGGCAAAAGATAACATGCTAAGAAATCCATTCAATCCATTCAATCATTTAAATTTTGCTTTTTCAATGCGATAGCTATATATAATATGCGCCTTATAATGAATAAAGCCTTTAACTTCAGCCAAATGCAAATTAAGTATAAAACAAAACACACTTTGATTTGTTTTTCTTAATATAAGATTCTATTTCATAAAATAAATCAACCCTGATTCGAGTTTTGGAGGGAAAATTATAGCTATCATTGAAAAAGCATAATTGGATTGTTTAAATGGATTTTTTTAGCATGTTTAGCATGTAAAATCAATATGAAAATAATGATATTATGTTCCAAAATTTCAATTAAACAAGTCAGATGTTTTCTTTTTCCAAAATGTAATAGGGAAACTTGTAATTAGAAACAATCCCTTAAAAAAATGATTTTAAAAGAGATAATGATGTGAAAAATGTAATAAGAACGTAAAATCATTAAAATGATTGAATTTTACTTCAATTTTCCTTTCAAATGCCCCTTTAAGGATACGCTCATGTTTGATTTTGCATCACCCACATTATTTCATTGTAACTTTAACCAAATAAAATTTGACCATGGCCTTAGCTAATTTTACCTACGCTATATCTAATTTTACCAAGATCTAATAAATGTTATTAAAAGGAATCCTCATTTTTGGATGACTATTTGACGCTGTTTTCTTACTCTTTCCAATAGAAAACGAACAAAATACCCTTAAAGGATACGCTCATGTGATGTTTTCCATCCAAAATTATTCTATTTTACCTTAGGACTAAGGCAATTTAAAAGAACTACCTAACATAAAATCACCTTAGGAATAAGGTGATTTTATGGCGTCACCTAGAAATTTGCTTAGGCCTAAGGTAAATTTATGTTAACTCCTAAGGTAAAATCACCTTAGGCCTAAGCTTATTTCTAGGTGACTCCATTTACCTAAGGAACTAACATAAATTTACCTTAGGAGCTAACATAAATTTGCCTTAGGCCTAAGCTAATTTCTAGGTGACGCCATAAAATCACCTTATTCCTAAGGTGATTTTATGTTAGTTCCTTAAAATTGCCTTAGTCCTAAGGTAAACTCGTTGTCTGGTTGCTTTGGAAACGTGCTTTTCATCATTTACTTCCAAAACTTCGTGGCGTGCAGCGTGCAGTTCATCTCTTCAATTAAATGTTATACTTATATGTGTTAAAAGTTTTAAAAGTGAATATAAAAGAAAATATAAAAACAAGCAGTACAAATATTATATCAAAGTAAGTATTTTTACCTACAATATTTTACAATATATTTGCGTTTTTATTTCGCTCGTAGAAAAAAAGTATAAAACTCTTCATTTTGAGTATTTTAATTATAGAAAACGTGTTGAATCCTGCTTTTAATTGTACCTATCTATCTTACAATTAAGTTATTTTTGGGACACGTTTCACCTTTTCATTAACTAATATGTAGGTTTCTATGAATTAAAAACATTACTTTTGAGGTTTGCGTTAAAACAATGATGCCGGCGGCGCGGCGCGGCAACGGGGCTCTTCAACCCATTGTGCATTTGGCTTTTCTAGCCACCTTTTTCCTTTCTTTACCATTACGCACAACAATAATCTAAATTAACGCCCAGCCCACTGAAAACGCCGCCGTTTAGGAACACTTTGGCATACACATTTTTTATATTGACAAGTCAATACATTTTTCTAATACCATGCGAAAAAAATTGCAAAAGCAGATAGAACACTACTGCTCTCATGGCCTCAATTTATGTATAATATATTAATTACAAATAGCTTTCCAACAGAAAACTTCATCCACCATATTTTGTCAGAGCTCTTCAACTCTGGACAGTCAAAAGTTCGTCCTCGGAACGAAAAAAAAAAAATTACATAAGTTGCCTGTTAAAGCTATTATAGATATAAGAATTTAAATACAATGTGCTTTAAAAAGCATTGTTTACATTACAGAGCTCATATTTTGTTAGAGGTTGTAACAAAATGCCCCCTAAGGGTAAGCTGTACGATCGATATAGAGGATAGCGCAGGTCGCTCAAGAAGCTCTATAACAGTCCCACAACATCAAAGAAGGCAAAAGTCATAGAAGTGGAAGATCATTCCAATGAAGATCATTATGTGGAACCACTAAATTCTAACGAGATGCAAAAACTTTGCGATGAGCTAAAACAAAACCTCGACTGGGACACCGTTATTAAGCAATGGAAGCAAACTATGTCAATGAGGAGGGATATGATAAGCCAGAGTAATGACAACGACATTCAGACAGTCCTCCAGGAATGGCCGCTTTACAAATTTTCACGAGCGCCAGAACTGGTAACAATATTCGTTTTTTCTGACTTGTTTAATTGAAATTTTGGAACATAATATCATTATTTTCATATTGATTTTACATGCTAAACATGCTAAAAAAATCCATTTAAACAATCCAATTATGCTTTTTCAATGATAGCTATAATTTTCCCTCCAAAACTCGAATCAGGGTTGATTTATTTTATGAAATAGAATCTTATATTAAGAAAAACAAATCAAAGTGTGTTTTGTTTTATACTTAATTTGCATTTGGCTGAAGTTAAAGGCTTTATTCATTATAAGGCGCATATTATATATAGCTATCGCATTGAAAAAGCAAAATTTAAATGATTGAATGGATTGAATGGATTTCTTAGCATGTTATCTTTTGCCAAGAAATGCGAATTTTGTACCAATCGATCTGAAATTAACAAAATAATTGTTTGCCATTGAAAAAAGTTCAGACGGAATTTTTTTTCGGAAAGAAAAAATAGAAAATCCCAATTTAAACAAGGAATAAATGCGGAAGTGAAATTTTTTTTTCTTAAACAAAATTATTTGACTAATTTTCCATCAATTGGAATAACATTTTCATTCCTGGCCAAAAGGAAACATGCTAAAAAATCCATTTAAACAATCCAATTATGCTTTTTCAATGATAGCTATAATTTTCCCTCCAAAACTCGAATCAGGGTTGACTTATTTTATGAAATAGAATCTTATATTAAGAAAAACAAATCAAAGTGTGTTTTGTTTTATACATAATTTGCATTTGGCTGAAGTTAAAGGCTTTATTCATTATAAGGCGCATATTATATATAGCTATCGTATTGAAAAAGCAAAATTGAAATGTTTGAATGGATTTCTTAGCATGTTATCTTTTGCCAAGAAATGCGAATTTTGTACCAATCGATCTGAAATCAACAAAATAATTGTTTGCCATTAAAAAAAGTTCAGACGGATTTTTTTTTCCGGAAAGATGATTCTGTCACTGAAATAGAAAATCCCAATTTAAACAAGGAATAAATGCGGAAGTGAAATTTTTTTTTTCTCAAACAAAATTATTTGACTAATTTCCCATCAATTGGAATAACATTTGCATTCCTGGCCAAAAGAAAACATGCTAAAAAATCCATTTAAACATTCCAATTATGCTTTTTCAATGATAGCTATAATTTTCCCTCCAAAACTCGAATCATTGCTTATGCGTGGGAAAATCACCTTAGGCCCTAGGTAAAATCACCTTAGGCCCTAGGTAAAATTTATTTCAGCAAAAAAAAAAAATAAATTTTACCTAGGGCCTAAGGTGATTTTACCTAGGGCCTAAGGTGATTTTCCCTCCAAAACTCGAATCATTGCTTTTTGCGCTTTTGGTGGAAAAATCACTTTAGGCCCTAGGTAAAATCACCTTAGGCCCTAGGTAAAATTTATTTCAGCAAAAAAAAAAAAAAAAATTACCTAGGGCCTAAGGTGATTTTACCTAGGGCCTAAGGTGATTTTCCCACGCATAAGCAATGATTCGAGTTTTGGAGGGAAAATTATTTTTTCCCTCCAAAACTCGAATCATTGCTTTTTGCGCTTTTGGTGGGAAAATCACCTTAGGCCCTAGGTAAAATCACCTTAGGCCCTAGGTAAAGTTTATTTATTATTTTTTTCTTTGCGGAAATAAACCTGTGTAATTAACAACAACAGTACAAAATTTCTTGAAGGTAAAGAAAAAAAAAACATTTGTATATTTTTTAAAACTATAATAAATGTTTTTTTTCCTTTATAATGACATTTGAATCGCTAAGTTATTGAAGCATATTTCCTTTTTTTTTAGGAAGAATTCAAAACTTTTTGCCGAACAAAAAAAAAAACGTTAAATTAACTTAGGCAAAATAATGGTATAGCAAAATAACATTTCACGAAAAAATTCCCCAGGAAAAAATTAGCTTAGGCCATAGGTAAAATTGCCTTAGTTCTAGGCAAAATTATTTTAGAAAAAAATTATTCTAGCAAAAAAAAAAATCCTAGGAAAATTTACCTAGGCCTAAGGTAAAATTACCTTAGTCATAGGTAAAAGTCTAACATAAATTGCCTTAGTTCTAGGCAAAATTATGTTAGGAAAATAACATTCTAAGTAAAAAAAATTCCTAGGTAAAATTTAGCTTAGGCTTAGGTGAAATTACCTTATTTCTAGGCTAAAATTTTACAATTAATTGCCTTAGTCCTAAGGTAAATTTATGTTAGGAAATATTTTCCATACAAAAATATTTACCTTATCCATCTAAGGCACGGTAGCCTATTCTAGGTAAATTTAGCTTAGGATTTTCGAGCATAAATTGCCTTAGAACTAAGGCAAAATTATGTTAGAAAATAACTTCCATACAAAAAAAATTCACCTTAGGCAAATAAGGCAATTTTACACAGTTTTTTCTCTGGGTGTAGAAGAAAATATACATAAACAATAGTTTTCAGATATAAAGCACAGGTTAGCGTAGAAAAATATTTTTGAGAAAGCCAATAATATTTTAAATATGTTCATTAAAGAAATTTCCGCTTCGGCTAACCTTCATCAACTTTTTAGAAAAAAAATTAGCATTAATAGCAGCCAATTATTTCATAGCATAATTAATTTTTCAGATTGTAAAATGTCTAGAAATTTTCATACGCTACAAAATTCGTAATTTTATGCGTAAACATAGAAGATAACATTATTTAGTCAAGAAGTATGGATTTTGGCGCGTATATCGGTTTTTTTCTATTGGGTGTTCGGTTTCCCCATACTGGAATAAAAAAAAGATACTTAAATCTATTTATTGCACTCATTTATTTGGTATTGTGTTCAAACATATTGCCTATTTCTATTCCTTAAAGATGCTTTACACAAAGCAACTTATTTTTAAAACATGGTTCCCTCAAATTTTTATTCCAAAATCTAACTACAAACAAAATTCCAACTCTTACATAGTCCCTTAAAAAGAAATTTTCAGGAATACTTCTGCAACAAACAAAACTAAAATTTGGTCTTGCAACTACCGAACTGCTTAAATGATGAAAATACTAATCTAATTGAGGAATCTGAACTAGCTTAAGTTGGCAATGGAACTTCACAAGTATGCTTCTCGTAGCATTGTCTGTACAAAAAAATACGGAGGCATCCGCCTATTGTTTCCACCTGAACTTCTAACGTCGCCAAGAAAATGCTCTAAGCAAACTACACCTGAAAAAATTGTCTGTTTTGTTGTTTTACAAAGTATTGAGTTACACTTTTGTCCATTTGCACTAACTATACTTAACCGGTTGCAGCGCATGTTGCGTTCGCAAATTATTTAAGTAAACAAAATAAATAATAATAAACTAATAAATCATTAAATAATATGTATTTGGTCAATTTTATTTTATTTAATATACATTTACAACATTTATTTGGATGGAAATTAAAAAGCTATACAAATCTTCCAATTTAAGACCATGTCAGCACTTTAAATTCTGTTGGTTAGGATTGTTTAGTTTTTGAACGAGGCCATGAAACATTCAAAATGAAGCATTTAGATGGGGCTGATTACTATAATGAAGCGTTTTGATGGGCCGAAACACTAAATGTGAGAATGTGTTTGGTTTGTTGCATCATTTTCTAGCTTGTAGGCAAACCGAAATGTCAGTCTGAGATTCCGGTCTTGGTCATGGTATAAAGTATGGTATTCTTTATACCATGGGTCTTGCTAATGGAGTGTTTTTGATATAAATCCTTCGTACGTATCACCCTCCAAAACCCATTTGTTTACATAGTTGTATTTGTAATGTGTAAGAATTGTTTTCACGCATCCAAAGACATTTACTGAGTTTTTAGGGGAAATTTCATAAATTAGAGGAGAAATTAAACGCACACTAAGAAATACTTTATGAGGCCAGTTTCCGGTTTAGCTTGTAGGCAAACCAATATGGCTACCGAGGATTTATATCTCTACTAGAGTGTTTTTCGTAGTTGACGTCCATTTTGCGTGTTATTCAGTGTTGCCAGCTTGAAATTGGGAATCTAGTCAGATCAAAAATAATCCATTTACCAAGATCGGAATCTTTCGTACGTTTCACTCTCCAAATTCCGTTTGTTTACATTATTGTATTTGTAATTTTGACAATTAATCCATGAATAGATGTGAAAACGTGAATGTAGTACTCGTAGCGTGATGGTTAGTGCGTTGGACTGTCACGCAAGGGGTCTTGGGTTCAATCCCTGCCTGTGCCACCTAACTTTTTTCACGGGTACTGCCTCTTGCGAGGAATTGACAAATCCTCCAAGAGTAATTCTTGTCATGGAAAGTGCTTTCTCAAATTAGCCGTTCGGATTCGGCATTTAAACTGTAGGTCCCTTCCATCTCTGACAACATTAAGGCCCAACTATAATAGACATAAGCTAGCATATGCGCGCATAAGTAAACGTACGAATACAAAGAATCTAATACGAGTGACCATAATGGAGTCTAGCTCCGTTTCGTTCAATTTTTCTCAGTTTCGTTAACTTAAGCAAACTTAAGCAAGAGCGATCCCAGTCGCTCGCCGCATAAGTAAATCTGACAGTTTGGATCAAATACACACAGGCCAACTCCACTGCAGATAATTTCTCAGAATGTTTATCATAACCGGAAATCAGCCTCATAAACTTATTCATAGTGTGCGTGTCATTTCTCTTCTAATTTATGAAATTTCCCCAAAAAACTCATTAGTTATTTCTATGTATGCGTGAAAACACGTCAATTTTTCTACAAATACAACTATGTAAACAAATGGGTTTTGGAGGGTAATACGTACGAAGGATTTATATCTTCATATAGAGCTGCGAATATTATTTTGACATGTAGATAAGTGAGCAAAATTGCATTATGGCTACCCGCAGTAATTTCACAAACTTAAGTGAATTTTCGTTGGGTTTTTGACATAAGCTTATGTTTGCTTATGCCTATTATAGTTGGGCCTTTACTCGCACACAGGGATGGTTGAGAGTTGTAAGTCACTAGGCCCTGGTCCTTGATGGACTGTTGCGCCACCTAATTTATTTATTTATTTATAGATGTGAAAACAAACAAAAAAAAGATGCCGTTGGCTAGCGGCAAAGCAAAAACAAAATGGGGAGGTTAATAAGTTTTTTTCAGATTTTTCTTTCTACTTTTTTCGATGAACAACTCAGTTTTAAGCTTTAAGGCCCAACTATAATAGGCATAAGCAAACATAAGCTTATGTCAAAAACCCAACGAAAATTCACTTAAGTTTGTGAAATTACTGCGGGTAGCCATAATGCAATTTTGCTCACTTATCTACATGTCAAAATAATATTCGCAGCTCTATATGAAGATATAAATCCTTCGTACGTATTACCCTCCAAAACCCATTTGTTTACATAGTTGTATTTGTAATGTGAAAGAATTCAAAGAGAAAAATTGACGTGTTTTCACGCATACATAGAAATAACTAATGAGTTTTTTGGGGAAATTTCATAAATTAGAAGAGAAATGACATGCACACTATGAATAAGTTTATGAGGCTGATTTCCGGGTATGATAAACATTCTGAGAGAAATTATCTGCAGTGGAGTTGGCCTGTGTGTATTTGATCCAAACTGTCAGATTTACTTATGCGGCGAGCGACTGGGATCGCTCTTGCTTAAGTTTGCTTAAGTTAACGAAACTGAGAAAAATTGAACGAAACGGAGCTAGACTCCATTATGGTCACTCGTATTAGATTCTTTGTATTCGTACGTTTACTTGTGCGCGCATATGCTAGCTTATGTCTATTATAGTTGGGCCTTTAGTTTTGCAGTCATTTTGTTGATAGCGAACCAATGTACATTTTTTCTTGAAAAAAGCATGTTCAACATCAGTTTAATATAATTAATTCACTCATTTACAGCAATCACTACGAAATTCTTTAAATTTCATAATTAACTTCGGATTTTGTATCAAAGATGCGTTCGAAGAACCATCAAGTTAAGGGTGCGAGCGCAATTTATTGAATTCAAATATTTTTTTTGCAAGTAATTAAAATCTGTATCAATTTAATTAATCCAAGTATATTTATAGTTTGTTTTAAATGATTTAAGCTTGCAACTATTTTTTAATTCCATTTTGATAAATAAATATTAAATTTAAAAAAAAAGTTATAATCCAAAAATACCTCATCCATAACATTCTTGATTGATGGAAGCATATGTACATGTATTTGCTATCAAAAAAATTATGCTTCAAAGGAACACCAATATTTTTTTAAAAAAAATAATCAGAACGATTATAGCGAACTTGTTGAATAAATGCAGAGCAAATAAAATGCAAATTTTGACGTTAATCACAAAATGAAAACGTCAAAAAGTCGTTCTGAACTCATGCACAACTCATTCAATAGATCATATAATCGACATGAATGTTTATTGTTGACGTACAGAACTTTCTTTTAGTGAATTCCCACAGCAAAATATAATTTTCATTTATTCCTTAAAAATGTTTAGTTACCAAATTTCAAGTATACTTATTATTGTTTGAAGGGTATGTTTAGTAAAAGTGCTGCTAATAATGAAAAAAATCAATGAGTTTTACGTACATGTTTTTGTTTTTCTTAATATAATAAATACTACCTTAGATTACATTTTATTACATTACTTTACATTTAACACTACTCAGCACATAAATTTACAGAGTAGAGAACACAGCACCTTGAGCGACTAGACTATATAAGGTGATAACAACACAAGACATTAGTACAAGACAGAAGGACAGAGGAGAAAGAACAACATACAGAAAGAAACACATGACAACAGCACGCGGTAGGTTTCGAGACGGTCCGCCATCTTTCTACTAACCACGCTCACTGATGCTTGATTTCGGCGATCGATGGGAACCGAAGCTTTATCAGTGACTAGGCCGTTGCCCGATTACATTTTATAAATGCAGAACATAGAAGAAAATATACATGAACAACAGTTTTCAGATATAAAGCAGAGGTTAGTGTAGAAAAATATTTTTGAAAAAGTCAATAATATTTTGGGTATGGTTAGGTTAATGTGGCTGCGGATACAAAAACCACACACTTAGGCCAGAAGAAAAGGCACATTGTGATACCACATGAATCTAGAGAATTACTTCCCACTAGTCGAACCATTTTGAGCTTTTTATAAAGCGAAGGAGATATTTGATATCCTTTTTAGCTAGTTCACTGGGATCATCAAAAGAGTATTCTCCCAGATGAAGTTTGCGTCTTCGTGAAAGAGCAGGGCAGGTGCAGAGGAGGTGAGAGATTGTTTCTTCTTCTTCCTCGTCCATGCAGCTCCTGCAGAAGTCATTTGAGGCTACACCAAGTCGTATTGCGAGTCTGCCTATAAGACAGTGTCCCGTAAGGATACCTATTAGGGAGCTAATATGAAGTCTGCTTTGGGATAACAAGTCTTTAGAGCGCTTTAGGTCCAATGAAGGCCATATTAGTTTTGTGGCTGCACATGTTGGTAAATTGTACCACCTAGAGTTTGCTATCTCGAAAGCTTTTTCTTTTAGCAGAAGTTTACATGTAGCTATCGGTATACCTATCTTCTCCCTTTCAGGTGAAATAGGTATGACGGTTCCATTTTTAGCGAGTTCATCGGCTCTACAATTTCCTGCGATGTCTCTGTGGCCCGGCACCCAGCATAGGTGAATGTTAAATTGCTGCGCCATCTCCATAAGAGACGATCGACAATCGAGGGCCGTTAGAGATTTGGTTGAGACGCCGTCAAGAGACTTGATAGCAGCCTGACTGTCAGAGAAGATGCGTATATCAGAAGTTGATATCACGTTTTCTCTTAGCCAGGAGAGAACCTCTTTGATCGCTAAAATTTCCGCTTGGAAGACGCTACAATGATTAGGGAGGCGGAATGAGATGCTTAGATTAAGCTTTTCTGAGTACACACCACTACCAACTCCCTAATTTGTCTTGGATCCATCTGTGTAATATTTTGGGTATGTTCATTAAAGAAATTTCCGCTTCAGCTAAGTGTGTTATTACACCCAGACTTTTTGTAAGCTGCGTGTTTCGCATATTTTCTTTTGAACACTCATCCCGTCAATCTCGCATTATTACACTAGGATTGTTTTCGGTTGCGTGTTTTTGACAGTTCTCTTTCATTTTTTGTTCTCATCCACAAAGTCAAAGTGTAAAAATAATTAAAGAAAACTGCACTTATTACTACAGCAATGATTATTGACATTATGAATTGGATTGAAATCTGGAGAGAATCCTTTATTTTCTTGACAAAACAACTAAAATCAAATGATAAACCATCGTTTTTAAATTATAAAAGGATGAATGAAGAAACTTTTAACCTGCTTTTTATTGAAAACGACATAAAAAAATACAATTTTGAGGGCCGGAAAAGTTGGCTATCACTTTGTTTCAACGGGTGAAACATTCCAAAGCTTAAACTAAAAAGCTAGAAGCTTTCAATCATTCCTTCATTTAATTTCATTATAAGGTGCTCCACTTCAATTTGTTCGGCGGAATATTTCTTGTTTACTCGGTAACAATAGAAAGAATAATAAAGCAACACCAAGAAACAAAGAAAGGCAAGAAAGAGAAACGTCAAAAGCAATCCAAGAATCCCGAACCCAGAACTCTGCAGGTAGAGACTTTTAAAAAGTATTTCTATTTCACCTACTTTCTCTTTCGCACTTATTTGAGTCTTTCCAAAAAAGTCTGGGTGTATTAACCACTGTTGCCATTTTGACTTGTTTCCAGTCAGATTTGACTGGATTTTTTCTTCGTTAGCTGGAAATAAAATACAGATCCAGTCAACATTTATTTTTGACTGGAATCAAGTCAAAAATTCGAAACACTTTCTTTAATTATTTGCTCATAGTGAACCAAGTGTAAGCGAGTTATAATAATTTCTAACTGCAATCAACGGACACATCCATTTTGCAATTTTTTTGACAAGCTTATTTCAATTGGCAGCATTATATTTAGACAAAACTGTAAACATTTTATTATAAAGCTAGTAAAAGAGTTGCAGCAGCGAGTGCCAAAAAATCTTAACATTTTAAAACAGATAAGAATGCTTTCGGTAAGCGAAAAGCGAATGCCGCCCTACAACTGCAACCTGTTTTGAATGCAATGAATGTCGAAGCGATTTTAGCTAACAAAATTTCTAGTCAATGGGACAATCTAAACTTTGTAAGATGGAACAACATAGAGGAAACAGTACCTTTTTGGTGTGAAGTTTCATCTTATAAAGATGCTAGTGGAGAAAATCCTTTTAAAGAATTGGCAAAGTTCGCTCTTTCGATATTGGTATTGCCAATATCAAACGCTGAGGTAGAACAAATTTTTAGCCAATTAAACTTGGTCAAAACCAAGCAAAGAAACAGGTTGCATTTAATTTCTACAAATGCTATTTTAGTTATAAGAAACAAATTGCTAGGGGTAAAATGTTGCCATTATTTCATCATTCCAAATGAAGTTACGAAAAAAATTGGAAAAAATGTAATTTACCAAAATACGGAATACGGATACGGAAAACAATACCTCGAGTTCCGATTCGGAATAAGTATATTCGTATATTTTAATTACCTGAAAAGAATTATTCTTATTATCATAAATTTTGTAGCATGAGTACATTATACGCTGTGAATTATAGAAAATAAGTTATTTTTTGTTAATTTTTCTATTATAGTTTTTGTTATAAAACAGAATAAAATATGTTATTTGTTTGTTAAAATGTTTTTATTATTTGACTGGATTTTTGACTGTTTTTTTGTTTTTAATTATGTTTAACTGTTTTTTTTTTTGACTGGATTTAAATAATCAAAATCCAGTCAACAAGTCAGACATAGAGGAAATATATTATCTAGAGTCCCGACCGGTACCCGTCCTACCTGAAACACCCTCAAATTTTATTCGAGGTGAACTCTCTCAAATTCGAGGTGAACTCTCTCAAATTCGCTATCGGTGAATACATGTGAGTGGTGAAAAAAAAAATGGGGATTGGGCTAAAAATAAACTTATGGAATTTTTGTGACCTGTCAAAAATGGCACTCAATTTTGCAAAACAAAACAATAGCATAATGCAGGAAGCAACTTCCCTCAAGGAATCCGGAAGGCAAAGCTTTGCTCAAAAGGTCGCTGTTTACAAGTATGTAAGTTTTTTATATCATATTCCCTATCAAAATAATATCAATGTTTTTAATCACAGACGCTGGACATTGTGTGTACATTTTTGTTGGAAGAATAAGAATACATGTACCATGATCGGCGACATCTGCCCCCATCTCAGCGGTCATAGCTGCCTCAGGCGTTGACGATAGAGGTGTCACAAAAATAATAGGAGCAACAACACCACCAAGTCAATGGTGCAAGTAGATGTTTCGACATTCCGAAGTCGATCGCTAACGCCCTTCTCCCAGCAGCTGAGTGTTGGTGCTGGAACGACTCAACAGCAGTAACGTCAATTCCAGATTATGCAGGCAATTCAGGTTTGTTAATTGATTAACTTACGAGTGATCCAAACAGGAATATTTTAAATGATATAATTCTTTAGGATTTACAACATCATCGGCCAATTCATCATCCACCAAGAAATATAATATAAGCCGCTGCTCTAAAGAAAAGATTCTTGCAGCAGCAACAAAAGCAACGTCTTCTGATTCCACAGAGTAAAAGTAAAAGAAAAGAATTTAAATACATATGTATATGGTGATCAACTCGCAAATAATAAAAGAAAAAAGCTGAATTAAGTAGATTGTATTTTTTTATTTATTGAAGCATGTGTTCAATTCAACAAAATCAAAAACTTTTTTTTCATCACGTTCGTACACAACGTATGTATCCCTTAACTTTACAAAATGATTTTGCAAAGTACAGATGTATCTTTGCATTTAAGCTACAGTTTAAATCATTTTAGTATTTGACTTAGTTTTCGTAATTTGTATATTCGTTATGAGAAGACTCATATGTGTTTTCATTTGACTCTACCCAAAGTTTTGAAAAAAGTTAAACGGATTTGGAAAACCATCACAAACGTTTTTGAAAAATAGTTACTTCATGAGCTTGGATAGCCTCTAAAAGCCTTATATGTATGTTAGGAGTATATCCAATAGCTATAATAAAATAAATAAATAAATTAGGTGGCGCAACAATTCTTATGACTTATGACTCTCAACCATTTCTATGTGCGAGTAATATTGTCAGGAATGGAATATAATATAGTTGTTTGAATTTTGACATTTAAGGGAACATTAATAAAAAAATTCAAATGAACTATACTTTAAAAATTTTGTAGTACCCGTGGCATGATGGTTAGTGCGTTGGACTGTCGTGCCAGAGGTCTTGGGTTCGATCCCTGCCTATGCCATCTAAATTTTTTTTTTTTTTCACGGGTACTGCCTCTTGCGAGGAATTGACAAATTCTCCAAGAGTAATTCTTGTTATAAAAAATTCCTTTCTCAAATTTGCCGTTCGGATTCGGCTTAAAACTGTAGGTCCTCTCCATCCCTGACAAAAGTACTCGCACACAGGAATGGTTGAGAGTTGTAAGTCACTAGGCCCTAGTTCTCAACGGACTGTTGCGCCACCCAATTTATTTATTTTTAATAAAAAAATTTACTTTTTCGATAATTAAATTATATAAAAGCTGATATTTCATTAGTTATTAGCTGTTACAAAGCTTTTTTTTATAACTTACAGGTTTTGAAGGGGTTATAAAATACCTTTATATGTTTTATTAAAAGACAGTGTGAGCGTTAGGAAAATTGGGAAGGATTTAAGAGGAGATACAGGTACACATTGGTCTTAAAGTTCTGAATATGAAAATGGGAACGAACAAGAAAACGTCGAATGGCCTTTCTCAAAAATGCTTCTTAAAGAATCCATATCATTACATATGGATATTTGGCATGTTTGTTAGAAAACCAAACTCAAACAATTCGAAAACAACAAAACAAATGTATTTAACCTTTCACAGCATCTGAAATATCTTTGTTTTTACTTTAACCACTTAACAATATAAAAATTCCTTTTTCCGACCCTAAGCAATGAAAGGCCATTTTTAAGAAATGGTCTTTATATATTCTTATATATATAAATGATATCCCCAACTCATTAAAATATTGTAAAATTTCAATTTTTGCTGATGATGCCCTAATGTATGTGAGTGGTAAATATATCGATTTAAACGAAGAAATGATAAAGAGTGATTTGGCTAATCTATGCGAATGGTTAAGTGCTAACAAGTTAGAGACTAATGTGACCAAAACTAAGTGTATGGTCATTAACAGTGATTATCGAATTAACCTTGATATTGATAACTCCAAACTAGAACAAGTTGACGAAATAAAATACTTGGGTATTAAATTATACAGTAAATTAAACTTTAAAAGTCATATTCAATACACGATTGGTAAAATATAAAAAAAAAATTGGTTTTCTTAAAAAATTAGGACAAATATAACAACATGTGCTGTCAATATTTATAATACAATAGTTAAACCTCATTTTGACTTCTGTTCAACTATTTTATTCCTAGGAACCAATGATGAAATTAAACGTCTTCAGATTCTGCAAAATAAAGCGATGAGAACTATTACAAGAAGCAGTTATCGAACACCTACAGCCTGGATGCTGTCCTGCCTAAAATTGTAGTATTTTCCAAGCGGGCAAAATAAAACACTTTATTTTAATAATGCTAGACAAAACAAAATGGATCTTTATTTTAATGCTCAAACGGTTATAAAATATAAAATGCCACACAGGCCAGTTCAGCTTAGTGCTGTTTAGTTTCAGCTTAGTGCTGTTTAGTTACAACTTAAGGGTGCGTGCACATGAAGCTGCACTACGAAAATGGCTATCTGTGAAGCAGTGCATTATTCTGAATGTTCTGATGTTTGTTTTCAAAATGAAATATAATATGATGCCAAAGTATCTTACATCTAACTTACAATATGTACAAGATGTCCAGCCTTATTCTTTGAGTAATAATTGTAACCTTAGATTCAAAATGTATAGAGACTCCAGGACACATTGGGGTATATCACAATGGGCCTTTTCTTTTGGCCTAAGTGTGTGGATTTTGTATCCGCAGCCACTTTAACCTAACCAGGACACAAAATATGATATTTCATAAAGGTTTAAAAATGTTTAATGAACTTCCAAGTAACATCAAAATTGAAACGAATTTAAAAAGATATAAAAATGAGTTAATTAAACACATTCGTAGAACTGTAACTTTATAATGTATATATGTAAACAGGCAATATATTTAAATTATTTATTCTTAAAAATAAGTTATTATTATGTAATTATAAATAGTAAAAACATACTAAATAAATTTATACTACTACTACAAAGAACATGAATGCCATTGGAAATAACTTCGGAGAAGTTTTGAGTTCGCTTTTGATTGATATAGATATAGAACCCTCCAGCTGTGATGATTCTCATCGCATCATCTGAAAGAAGATTTTTAATTTTAAAATAAATTACCTCAAGCAAAAACATAACACTTTTCACTTACTCTCTGTTGTAAAACATTTAGCTTTTAGTGCCAGATCAAGAATGGATAGTCCAGGCTCTGGAAAAATCTCAACGACGGAAGCTCCAGAATAAATCTATCGGATTTCGTTGTAATTCAGTTTACCTAGTCCTTCAACATTGCCCTTATACAGCGCCTCTGTGACTTTTTCGGCTTGTTTTAGACCCGCCTCTGGAATGAGAAAAACTGAAATAGCTGAAAGAAGTGATTTATTTGTTTATTAAAATTCACCTCCATGGACTAGAAGCGTCACATCTTCAGCTAGAATCGTTTGTGCTTTTCTCTTCTCTGGTGATTTTTTGTGTTCGTCCATGAGAAATGCAATTTCTTTCAGTGGGATAAAAGTGAACAACTTGAGAAGCTTCTTGACTTCAGAATCTGCCATTTTCAAAAAGAACTGATAAAAAGAAAATGGCGACGTTTTTTCTTCGTCCAGCCAAATACCATTGCCAGCAGATTTTCCGAAATTGTCTCCTTCTTCGTTGGTAACAAGAGGCAGTGTTATTCCAAATACTGATTTCTTTTTTTCTACTCTGCTGATGAGTTCGTGGCCAGTTATTAAGTTGCCCATTTGGTCACTGCCTAACATTTGGAAACGACAATCGTATTTCTGAAGCAAATGCAACCAGTCATAATCTTGGAAAATTTGATATGTGAATTCGGGTAAAGCTCATTCCAGCTGCACTCTCAAGTCGCGACTGGACTGACGATATTGAGAGCATTGATCCCATTCGAAAGTGTCTTCCCATATTGGCAACAAAGTCCACTACATTCAGATTTTCGTAGCATGATGCATTGTTGACGACTCTGAAAGAAAGATTATCAAAACGATTGAGTTTTTAAAGCGCATTAGGTTTCTATTATAGTTACCTAATAGGAGATAGGTCACTTTTGTTTTTACTAGTGTCCCAAAGTCAGGGCCGGACAAAGCATATGTGCAAATGCACAGGGCGCAGAATTCTGGGGCGCATTGCCAGGAGCAAGAAAATGTAATCTGATCTTGCGCAAACAAATATGTACTACTATTTGCCATTTTTTGAACCACAAACATTCTTAAAATAATCTCAAAAAAACATCAATCACATCACAACTGTCCTAAGTTATCTCTTGCGCACTAACTAACATCAATTTCATTGTTGCATTCAATGAAAATTTAACTCAAGATATCGCAGAACTAAAAATCCTACCTACCTCATTTCCAAATATTTCACCATTCACCCTGTTCATACAAGAGAAAAAAAGAAAAAATCCCAACACAAAAAAGTTCCATGCAAGAGAAAAAACGAAAAAATCTCAACACAAAAAAGTTCCATGCCACCTCATATGTGCAAGATATATTTCATGCACACCGAGTCCCAAAATTAACATAGAGAGTATCATAGAGGAAATATATTATCTAGAGTCCCGACCGGTACCCGTCCTACCTGAAACACCCTCAAATTTTATTCGAGGTGAACTCTCTCAAATTCCGTATCGGTGAATACATGTGAGTGGTGGAAAAAAGGCAAAATGTCAGATTGAATTCTTGTCAAAACTGACAGTTCCACAATTTCGATTTCAAAAACAAAACATTTAATTTGAGATTCTACAAGTAAGTTTTTGTAAATTATTTTGTTTTGTCTAAACATTTAACAGAATTTATTTCTTTTCAGATCAAAAACCTTAACGATTAAGAGCTACAAGTGCATTTAATTAAAAAAAACGATAGACCAGGAACCAGAAGAAAACAATGAGACTTACTCTACTCGGAGCTCAACTAGGTAGGTACGTTAAAAAAAAAGAATCTCGTAAACAAAAGAATATTTATGTTGCTTTGTTTCAGCTATGGATTGCTCCAATAATATACTTTACTACCAACTCAAGAAGATGTAGGTACATAAGAATAAAAATCGACTTTATTAGCATCTCCTTAGTGTTTTCATTTCGGGTGCTGCCGATTACAAACCATGATACAGAAAGCAATTTCTCTCAAGAAATTTGGAAGGTTTGCTCAAAACAAGGGCGCTAGTCCCCAGGTGAATTTTATATTATATTTCTCTTAATATCAATGTTTTTAACCGCAGACTTTCGCCTTTATTTGTAAATAGTTATTCGAAGCCTGTTGAAGTGAAAGTATATATTTCTACACTCAATTGCTGCTGTATCATGATCGTTGAGATCTGTCTCAGCGGCTATGGTGGGCGCAGGCGTTGACGATAAAAGTGTCAACATCTCTGCCAATAGTAAGATTCATGGAATGCGACAACACCACCAGAATCACGAATTCAATTCCGAATTAGCGAACATCCTCAGCTACAGCTATGTCATCGACTTTGTGAAATTCAATTGAATGGTGCAAGGGAAAGCTTTGACATTCAATAGTCGACCGCCCAGTTTTGGAATGACTTAACAGCGGCAATAGCAACGGCAGAGTATGCAGGCAAATCAGGTAAGTTCATTCATTCACTTATGAGTAATCTTAACACGGATATTTTAAATTTTATGGTTCTTTAGGATTTCCAACGTTCTTTGCCCATTCATCAGCTGCCAAGAAGTATAGTACAAGCCGACCAAAAAAAACGACTCTTGCAGCTGCAACTAAAGCAACATCTTCTGGTTTCATAGAGTGCAACTGCACATGAGGTTCAGTTGTGTAAGTACAAATCGAAACAATCATATCGTGATTAACTTGATTAATCTTCACCTTCTAGATCTAAATTGATGCTTGTAACGCCAAATATCTCACTAAAGAACAGCAGGGACACTGCTGACCGAGTCAGCGGTTACTGCGGCCACTTAGGCCGACGCAAACCACGTAGATGATGAAATGAATGTCGACATTGGAGCAACCTGCTGGGAGAACACCTCCTTCTCCTAAATGACGGGAATCAAAAATCATTGGTAAGTCTTTTGAATAATGAAAATCTAATCATTTTCGTATGTACTATTCTAGAATTTTCTTATATAGACAGAAAAAATAGAAGCCGAATTCCTTAATACACAATGCTTATTAAATCACCAAAAGAACTAACTGGAATCACATAGAAGACCATCGACACAGGAACAGTCCAAATGATGTTCTAAGAATTTCCCGCAACCCGCCGGAAATTTCCAAAAATAATAGAACCGGAAATTGTGCATTTATGACATGGTCCTATTGGGATTTTGGAATTTGACTCGCAAAAGAATGTCAAACGACTTGCCACAATTTTTTAATCAATGGATCGAATAACCAGCGTGAGTTTTATAATTATAAACCAATCAACTTGCTACAATTTAATTGTGAGTCCATTGACCAGAAGGCTTATGATGGCAAGACTGCTTCAAAGTAAGCTTCACATAAACCACAAACTTTGAAAGCACTACCTAATTGATGTGTTTTTTTTTTTTCAGCAACAAAACGAAGCGGTATTGCAACAAATCCTAAAGTGAAGATGATTATAGTCGACGAAATGTTTTAAATCTCATCCGTTAATAGTCAAGGTTCGCTGCGCAGCTAGTTTTTAAATAAATTTGTATTTTTTTTCAAAATTGTATGTAATTTAGTATAATTTTGTTTTAAATTCAACGCTTATAATGTATTTTCACTTAAAAAACAATAACTGGATGTTAAAATGTAACTTCTTAGTTTTTGAGTAAATAAAAGAGATATTAAATGTACTTTTTTCAAAGAAAAATACTTCATTCTGGTTTTCCCAAATTTGATCAGGTCAATTATTATAGTGGATTATACCTTTTTTATCTTTTGTTTCGTTTTTAGCAAATAATAATAAAAAAACAAATAAGCTGTTTTAAGTAGATTTTATTTTTTTATTCAGACATATGTTTAATTTAATAAAATTAAAAACTTAGTATTTTTAATCCTATTCCTATGTTTTGTATCATCACGTTGGTATGTATTTCTTTGTGATTTCATGTGGTCAATAGCATTAGTCAGAAACTCGTTCTTTTTTGAGAGGATTAAGATATCCTGACTTCGAACCTCACCTTTAAAATTTTCTATTACATCAGGTTTTTAAAACCGGTAAAGCATGACGTATCTCTTAACTTTAAATTGCAAGATAATTTTGCAAAGTACATATCTTTGCTTTTAGCTCCAGTTCAAATCATTTTGCTATTTCACTTAGTTTTCGTAATTTCTTATTAGTTATGAAAGACTTGACTTTACCTGAAGTTTTGAAAAAAGCTAGATTGTAATTCTTTTGTGGTTTTAAATACTTCGTTTAATTTTTGATGCTGATTACGAATCCCAACTCCGATTTTATTTTATTTAATATTTTATTACTTATTTTTGTATTTTTTTTTCAATATATTACAAGAACTTGATGTTATAATCTTAAGACCACAAATTCGTTATAGGAAATAGTAAGAAATTGTAAAGGAAGAAAATATTGAAGGAAGATAATATAGATTTTGATAATCATCAGACATTTTTTTTGAAAAACAAAACTATTTCATGAAATTGATAGCATCGAAAAGCCTTTTATGTATGTATATAATTGCTTTCGAATTACAAACAAAATAATATCTAAAGAGCCTAAATTGATAGAGTAATTCTGGATTCGGGTTTGAATTGAAGATGTTGACGGCATCGTAAGCAATAAATCATGAATGAAGAAAGGTATTTCAATTGAATTCCAGAAATCTACAATTTAAATTAGAAAAAACAAAAATTAAGATAGTTCTTATTTTATTACTTATAAACACATCCTCACCAACTATATCACAGAGTAAAAAGTAAAAGGAGGATATTCAACTGTGAATTTCTGCAAAAAAGAACATAGTGAAACAGATCAATTGGCCAATCCTCGGTGGCAGGTACTGTCTTGAAAAACTGACTGTAGATGAAATTAACTATTGTTCACATCATGAGGAAGGACTTGCATACACTTCAATCTTTCGCCTATCCGTATCCAAATGTATGCTTCATTGAAGCCACATCAGGCACTCCGACACTATCAACAAAAGAAAACATGAGAAATTAACAACTAGAAATACGTAATAGTAAACTTACTTACTTCTAAGCCCGAAGTTAAGCTGCAATTCCACTGAAAGAACATTATTTAGATATGTCTTTAGTTAGAACTCTTAAAATATGCTCACTTTATTTTATCAGCTGTGCGCTTCCTCTTGACTGTGACGAGATGAGGATGACGATGTGTCCGAACCATAACCACTAGACTTTGAAGATCCTAAAGATGATAAATGTTATACATGAGATAAATTTAAAAAATACAATCTCTCACCTCAACCGGAACAACTTATGCTTTCTCTTGGTGTTATCAGTTCCAGAGTTTTTGGATGGTTTGGAAGATTGTTCAACAAATTCATCTCCATCCTCGTCGTCTTTGTCATCATCATCTTCTTCTTCGTGACTGCTATGCAGTTTCTTCAGTTTTTTACTCCTTACGTTCCTCTTCCTCTTTCTCTAGTTGCCGTTCGGGTTAATTTGTATTTAATAGAGAACCTTTCGTAGCTTCATCTTCAATAGATGAAGCTAATATCACTCAGGTCTTCGTGGCTCATGTTAATAGCACCGTATTCGCGGTTATCATCTAGGCTACACCCATCACTGGACACACTAGAGTGCCTTTAACGTCGTGAGTTACGTTCCTTGAACTTTCTAATTTAGTTTCCTTGAACTTCGTCATTTACGTCTGGCAGGTGGAATGGATTGATTGCAAGATACCGCTCCCGGCCTCTGTGCACCACTCTTTTCGCTGCTAGATAAAACAGATTTGCTGGCCGACTTGGTGTTCTCTTTGGCGCTTCAAGCTTTGTCAATTTTATCGCTTGATGATGACGACGAAGACGATGATGAAACTTGTTCGAATTGGATGATGCTCTTGATGAACGTGAACTTACGCGCGACGACCACGATACTGCTCGTATCGTATGCCCAACCCGACTGGGACTTACCGATTCCAACTTTTTCGATCCGGATTTCATTGGTGTGGCTGATTTAATAGATGCATTCGATTTGACCGATCTAGATTTCGAGTTACTTAAATCTTCTGGTTAGAAGCAACCTTTGGTGCTTCTCAAAATAAAAATCTGAATAAATTATATTTTTGAAAGAAAAAATATTCAGTATTTGTTTTTGTTTTGATTTCATTTTTGTTGTCAAAATACTCACCTCGCTGTTGATCTGTCAAAACTAGGAACAACTCAAATTTGGCTACGCTCGCATTGCAGTTCTAGGGTGTGTTTATACTTTCTGCACGATTTTTTCTGTTTTAAGCGAAACTTTTCATAAAAATCAAAGAATTTGTTTGCCAAAAGCAGTCAAATATTATTTTTAGTACAGTTTTCACTAAAAAGAAGTTGCAAAATTCATTTTTCTTAAAATATTGCATTCATTTTTCAATTTTTGAATTCAACGGATCTCTTTTTTGAACGGCTGAGTTCACCTCACATTGTTTTCCCCCTAATTGTGCAAACTTCACCAAAAGCCCATAACAACTACATAGAATCTGGATTTTCCCATAAGAAATGCACGGGACAACTAACACATGCTTATGCTAATGGGCAAAATTCTCTCAATTTAGTTTGTAGGCCGAAAGAGAGCAAACCCATTAAGTCGGGACTCTAGATAATATATTTCCTCTATGGAGAGTATGACGAAGCAAAATACTTATTCATATCGAATCGTATGGGCTAGTACGTGCAGGTTTTGTATCACGCACCGTACCCATTGAGAAAGAACTAATAGAGAGAACCAACTTCGACGGTTGCTCTCTTTTTGCCTACAAGCTGTGATTTTGCCACCAACTTGCATATGTGTTAACTCCATATAAAAAAAATGTGGGGAACACATACTTATGCAAGTTTGTGCACATACTCACCACGAGAGAGAAAAAACTTTTCTCTCTTTTCTCTCTGCTCACCACCTTTTAAAAATGGCGACCACCTTTGAAAAATGGCGGATGTAGTCAGCTGTTCAGAGGTGTTCAAAGAAAATTCAAAATTGTGTATGAACAACTTTATGGTACTCTCATTGTGTTCGTTTGAGAGTAATATCATTCGAATATGAAGTGAAATTAATTACTCTTGTTAGGTGCCAGAACAATGAAGATTTAGAAACAATTCTAAATTACGCATTTAGATAAATATTAGTTAGTTATTTGAAGCCAGTTTTAATCATTAAGTAAGTAAAATAAATTATGTGGTGCAACAGTCCAATGAGAATTAGGACCTAGAAACATAAAACTCTGAAAGCACTACAACAATTAGTTGTATTATTAGCTGCGTTTATGCGTTTGATTTTCGCTCAGACCGTTGAAAGATGCAAAAAAAACTGAGATTTGTTTCAATTTTCAGAGTTTATCGACTTAATTTTGTCGATGTGAGAGTTGCAGGAACATTGAAAACAAGAGTTACAGAATGTAATCATGGAACATTGAAAACATTTTTATATACTCATCTCCTTTTTCCATTCCTATTTTATTTGTGTGTACTCGTTGTTTATTTTCTTTACATTACTCACGACATTTCCAATATGCCGAAAATAAGTGATTTAGGTAGACACTAAATAAAAAGACCGTCAACTTGTTATTTCTGTTGCTAATTTTCATTGCATAAGATTTGTGAATAGGTGATAAGCTTTCTTACTGCTTTCCCCTAAGGTAGTGTGTTGCTTTCAAAGGCTTAACTGCATAAGCCGAAAAGTACTTTTGTACAAAAGTAAAAATATTTGTATTCTCGCTAGTTCAGTGGTTTTGTGAAAAGAATATACAAATTTGTTCTTCAACCAAATTTTTTATAAGTTTTCCAGTTCTAACTATTTATATTTTATCTTTCAGTTATATAGCGACAAGGAAAAATCAATGAGGGAAAGTTCTAACTACATTTTTTCTGAAAGTGCATTGTGGCTTATTCCTAGATGTTTGGGCTAAACCTGAATAACTATAAACATAGAAAATGCTGTGTTCAAGTAATTATTATCACAGCCAAATTGTATAATTGATTTTTATGGTGTATAAAAAAGTTGAAAAAGTAATTCATGACAAATAAATGTTACGTTAACACTAGGTTCCAGAAAATATCGATTGATACCGCAATTGCAGAAGATATGGATATTTTATATAAATATTCCCGGTAAACTATACCTAGAACTTTATTATTTTCGCCTTTTATAATTCAATGTAAAATAATTCAATGCAGTATATTTTAGATAATACAGTAGTTAAGTTAATAGTTAAGGTATTACTATTGAAATAAACATAACATTCATTTATAAAAAAACATGTACTCGTTCATACATATACAAATAAAGTCTAGTCTAAAAAACCTTAAAATTGTTACACTCTTTCTGAACACATCCTTTCTTGTTTTGGTTGTTAATGCCATCTATCTCTAACTCAGAGAAAGAGAAGGGAAAAACAAATTCATCACGGTCTACCGTTATAACGTTTACCGTAATTTATTGACAAACGAAATTTTTTTGCTAGAATTAATTTTGAGTTTTTGAGTAAAAGTGTTTAATTTACGGGTTTTATCAATTATTCAAACAAATAAAGTGTACAGTGAAGTGAACTAATATAAAAATGAGCCATCAACAATCAAAAAGAAGAAAAAGAGAATGTGCATTGAATTGCACTGACTTCCAAATAACATTTAAGGTTCCAGACGAAGATGAAAGGTAAGTTTTATCCTGTTTTAGAAGTAGAATTAGATCCTCGAAAAGTACTTTCGATTTGGATAATTCAAACGCTTCTGAGTCACAAATTAAGTGTTATGCTGAATTTCAAAATCAATTTTTAATTTCAACAAATATTTCAAAAAAAAACATATGAAAATAGTTTCCTCATGCTCAAGAATTGTATACGAAATGACTAAACTATTCTTTTATGGAATTTTTTTGTAATTTCTGCTAAAATTGAAAATAGATTCAAATACCACGTTAGGGTTTTAAATTAAGACTCAGAAGCGTTTTAATCATCCAAAAGAAGCGGGTCATTTGCAAATGCCAGCTTGGTATATTCTACAACTTCAAGAATTTCATATGATTTTTTCATGAAATTCTTGAAAGTAGCTGGATACGATTTTTTTTTCAATTTTGGTTTTTTTTTCAAAATTGTTTTAATTACCACCCAGAAGACTCAAATCAATACTCGGAACCGTTGGAATCAACAAAAAGAAGCAAATCATTTGCAAATGCCAGCTTGGTATATCCAACAACTTCAAGAATTTCATATGATTTTTTCGTGAAATTCTTGAAAGTAGCTGGATACGATTTTTTTTTCAATTTTGGTTTTTTTTCAAAATTGTTTTAATTACCACCCAGAAGACTCAAATCAATACTCGGAACCGTTGGAATCAACAAAAAGAAGCAAATCATTTGCAAATGCCAGCTTGGTATATCCAACAACTTCAAGAATTTCATATGATTTTTTCGTGAAATTCTTGAAAGTAGCTGGATACGATTTTTTTTTTCAATTTTGGTTTTTTTTCAAAATTGTTTTAATTGCCACCCAGAAGACTCAAATCAATACTCGGAACCGTTGGAATCAACAAAAAGAAGCAAATCATTTGCAAATGCCAGCTTGGTATATCCAACAACTTCAAGAATTTCATATGATTTTTTCGTGAAATTCTTGAAAGTAGCTGGATATGATTTTTTTTTCAATTTTGGTTTTTTTTCAAAATTGTTTTAATTACCACCCAGAAGACTCAAATCAATACTCGGAACCGTTGGAATCAACAAAAAGAAGCAAATCATTTGCAAATGCCAGCTTGGTATATCCAACAACTTCAAGAATTTCATATGATTTTTTCGTGAAATTCTTGAAAGTAGCTGGATATGATTTTTTTTCAATTTTGGTTTTTTTTTCAAAATTGTTTTAATTACCACCCAGAAGACTCAAATCAATACTCGGAATCGTTGGAATCAACAAAAAGAAGCAAATCATTTGCAAATGCCAGCTTGGTATATCCAACAACTTCAAGAATTTCATATGATTTTTTCGTGAAATTCTTGAAAGTAGCTGGATAGGATTTTTTTTTCAATTTTGGTTTTTTTTCAAAATTGTTTTAATTACCACCCAGAAGACTCAAATCAATACTCGGAACCGTTGGAATCAACAAAAAGAAGCAAATCATTTGCAAATGCCAGCTTGGTATATCCAACAACTTCAAGAATTTCATATGATTTTTTCGTGAAATTCTTGAAAGTAGCTGGATATGATTTTTTTTTTCAATTTTGGTTTTTTTTCAAAATTGTTTTAATTACCACCCAGAAGACTCAAATCAATACTCGGAACCGTTGGAATCAACAAAAAGAAGCAAATCATTTGCAAATGCCAGCTTGGTATATCCAACAACTTCAAGAATTTCATATGATTTTTTCATGAAATTCTTGAAAGTAGCTGGATACGATTTTTTTTTCAATTTTGGTTTTTTTTCAAAATTGTTTTAATTACCACCCAGAAGACTCAAATCAATACTCGGAACCATTGGAATCAACAAAAAGAAGCAAATCATTTGCAAATGCCAGCTTGGTATATCCAACAACTTCAAGAATTTCATAAAAAAATCATATGAAATTCTTGAAGTTGTTGGATATACCAAGCTGACATTTTCAAAAGACTTTCTTCATTTGGATAATGGAAACCTTTCTGAGTTTCGTTTGAAGTCTTTAAAGTGTTTTTGGAAACCATTTTCAAATTGACTTAAGATCCCGAAAAATTGTCATAAAAACTAATTTCGGCGTTTGGTTGAAAAATTAAAAATGCCGAAATTAGTTTTCTAAGAATTTTTTTTTAAATATTTGTTCTGACTCATATGAATGTTTTATGAAAATGGTGGAACACCATTTAGTTGGAAAATTTTCGAAATTTTCCTTTTAATTTGAAAAACTTTTTGAAGAATATTTAAATTGAAGCTTAAAAACTCTGTAATAAGTATCGAAATAGGAGAAGTGGTTTTAGAAAAGTGCATTTGTATGAGTATATAATATGATGCATAGTTATAGGGTTAGCGCAAAGAAAGACAAATAATACAAAAATTCACAGATATGTCTAATATTTGTATTACAATTAAAATACGTACATTTTACTTTTTTTTTGAAACAAAATGCAAAACAAAAGCAGCTAGTTGGGTAACAGATCTTTGAAGCAAAGAACCAATTTGATGCACCAGTTTTAATTTCAATTTGCCATGATCCATTGACTTCCTGTCATGTGACACAGAAAACCAACTAGATATACATAGTGAAAATACAAAAAATATTAAAAATGTTAACTTAACCTGTTGAGAAGTTATATACGCAACCAATGTTAATAAACAAGCTGTTGGAAACAGAAAAAAGAGCAAATGTACCAATGTTTGCATATGATTAAATAGTTTGATTTCAAAATCTATTTCCGTAAACGAGATTTTAGTCAAAAACCAATTTTTACCAATTTTAGTATTATTTGCGTACTATTTTTTGTAGATTTTAATTATTTTTTTATCAAAAAACTGACTGTTGGATTTTAATATGTATGTATGTACACACAGGCAACTCTCTAAAAATATTTTATTTCGATTCGAGGGACCTTGAAACGTCGAGAAATGTCAAAATTTTCAAAAATTTCTATTGAATTTGTTTAAGAAATTTTAAAAACATAAACTTTTAAATAAACGTTTTTTTTTTTAAATTCTAATATTATTTTTCAATCATTAGTAGGGAAATTTGGAGGTTAAATTTAAACCTCCAAGAACTTCCGAAAAACGAACGAGTTTGCGAAAGGCACTTTTCGGACATCATGTTTGCTGGAAGTACTAGAAAAAGATTAAACCCATGGTATGTGCCCAACCTGAGTGTTGAACAAATGGATTCCTTCGTTAGGCATGAATCCGATGGTTCTTTAATAGTTTATTCACCGGAAGCTTCAGTTGAGCCGACTGAAGCTTTTGGTGGAGAAAGACACTTTGAAGAGTCAGGTCTAATAGAAGAAGATGAAATTTCGTTCAACAGCACTCAAACTCAAACATGTGAGTATTTAAGGAATAAAACACCAAAAAAAATGAAACTTATAGAACAGTTAAAAGCTGCTGAGGATAAAATTAAAATTATGCAAAAAGAGCACGAAGAAACAATTCGTGGCAAAGATTTCGAAATTTCAGAGTTGAAAGCTCAAATAGAACAACTTCAAAACATCGAAGAAGTTCGAGCGAAATCTTACAACAAAATGCCAAATGAAGTGCAAAAAATTGTTGAAAATAGTTTGAATAATTTAAAAAAAGTAGGTACAGGGAAAAGGTACGACAAAGCTGTTAAAGTGTTTTCACTTTCTATATACTTTGTATCACCTACCTGTTATAGATTTCTTCGCCCAATTTTATCTCTTCCTTCCATTTCAACACTAAAAAATTTCATTTTTGATTGGCCGAAAGCTCCAGGTAACGTTAAATTTAACGTTAAAAGCCTAGAGCTCAAGGTCAGTCAATATCCTGAAATGTATAAATTTTGCTCGGTTGTCATTGACGAGATGTCATTAAAAGCTCATCTAGACTACAATAGACGAACCGATACAATCATTGGTCTTGAAGATTACGGTGAAGGGGAGCATCGTTCTCAGTTTCCCGCTACAAACGTAGTCGTAATCAAGGCTCAAGGAGTTGCAGTTCATTGGACTCATGAGATCGCGTACTACTTTGTAAAATTCTCTTGCAAAAGTGATATGCTTAAAAAGTTGGTAGAGCAAGCAATATCTGCGCTTCAAGAAAGTGGTCTGGTTCCAGTTCACTTTGTTTGTGACCAAGGCTCCAATTTTGTAAATCTTTTTAAAAAACTAGGCATAAATCCTTCTAAACCCTATTTTAAAGTTAATGACCAAAAAATTTTTGCTTTCTTTGATCCCCCACATGTTCTAAAAAGTACAAGAAACTGTCTTTTTTCACATAACATAGGTTTTGAAAAGTCCAAAACAGCTTCTTGGACAGACATAAAAAATTTGTATGAAGCTGATTCCAAAAATAGCATTAGATTAGCCCCCAAATTAACCAACAGACACATTGAGCCTAACAATTTTTACAAAATGAAAGCCTATGGTGCTACCCAAGTTTTGAGCCACACAGTATATGCAGCTCTTATGACTTTTGCCAACTCCGGAACTGAAAGCAAAACAGTAACCAATACAGCCGAGTTCGTCTTAATGTTTGATCAACTGTTTGACTTATTCAACACTTCAAAAGTAAGACAGCCTCAAAATATGAAGAAAGGGTTTCAACAAAGCCAGGAGCAGGAAGAGTTTTTAGGTCGGGCGCGAGTTTTTTTGAAATCAATTCGAGTTAAAAACTACGAAGGTATAGACATAACAAATAAGTTCAATTTTATTTACAGTTGGCTGTTAAATATATCTTCACTTTTTTCCTTATGGCAGCATTTAAAACAATTTCACTTTAAATACATTTTAACTACACACCTCAACCAGGATTGCCTTGAACTCTTTTTTGGAAAGATAAGAAGTTCATTGGGCAATAACAGCAGGCCCACAGCCTCACAATTCCAAAGCGCATTCCAAAAGCTTTGGGGAATACAATACCTTCAAATTGTAAGGGCTGGCAATTGTGAGATGATCGAAGTGGAAAAAATTACAGCTTTAGAAAATCATGCTTTGGTTCAAAATGTTTCATGGCTTCCGGAAACGTCAACAGCTATTCCCTTTTTCAATGAAACCACTGCACTGAACATTGATATATCTAGCTTTTTGAAACAGAACAGTTTCCACTATGTCTGTGGATGGCTGTATAGAAAATGTTACCAGAACCATAATTGCAACTTAGATCTTCCTACCGTTTCATCAAGCAATAACCCTACTTCTCACTTTACAACACTTAAACAGTACGACAAGTGCAATTTAGTTTCACCACCTCAACAATTTATAAATTACATAGAAATCCTAGAAAAAATGTTTATACCTTTATTTCCTAAGCACTGCTACCAAAAAGGCTTAGTAAACATCCTTTTTAATGAGTTGAATAATGTCAAACACTTTCAATGTTGTGAAAATCTAGATGAGTTTTTCCTTCTTCGATATTTCCTTAGAATCCGTATTTACTTTTTACTAAAGTTTTATAATAGACAGCTAGATGATAAAAGTTTTAGGAATAAAATGTTAACAGTATCCCATTTGTGAGTTACCTACTTACATATATATTCACTTCGCTCTTTTTCTTCGCTAATTTTAATTTTACCTCAAAGCTTTTTCTGTGATATTATTGTTTGTCTTTTGTGATATTAATATTTTTTTTATTTTTAGCATATGGTGTGCAATAGGCCTACTGGGGAAACCGAACACCATTTAAGAAAAAAATCGGTTAACGCGCCTTCATGCTACCTCAATAGCAAAGAAATTTGTCTTGAAGGTGGTGTGGAAAAGCATGAAAACTTCACGTAACTTTGTAAATCTTGTTTAAAATAAATAAAACAAACAGATATTATTAAAATCTAATATTATTTTATTGCCAACATTTCAACACCTCTTTTAAATTAATCTTAATTTTGTTTTTGTTTTGTATCACAGAATGCTCATGGAATTACCACGAAACTTGTCACAAAGATATGAATATCAAAACAATCCCTGCTCAATGTCCACCATGCTCCAGATTGCACTTCCATACTAAGCTTGAAGACAATGGTGAGTTACATTCTCTTGTTTACCAACTGTGTTTACATTTTGTTATTGCAATTTATTATTTTTTGTATTATAGCCAAATTCGAAATCAACACAGTTTCTCTACGTGGACAATGTCGTGAATTGGACACAAACTTGCATCAGAAAATGTTCGTCGCAAAGAACTTCAACAACAAAGCAAAATGTACAAAATTGGAATGAGAAATTGTTTCGTTTTTTCTTTCTTTTTTATTTAAAGTTTTTCTTTTCTTTCCGTTTCTTGTTTTTTTTTTTTTTTTTGAAAAAGTCAAAATTATCATAAAAAAATATGTGTACGCATTTATAAAAATTAAATTACTTATACTTGTATACATAGTTTAAAAATAATAAAACAAAATTAAAAAGAAGAAAATAGTATTCTTTTCAAATAGCAGCCAATAAATGTTGATTAGAGTTGTAGTGGTTGTGGATTTGAGTTTATTGGATGAATTACAAAGATTACCTTGACAGAAGCACATATAGACTTTTTTGTAATTATAAACTGTATAGGCACATCGATCTTCACTGTGACAGGATCACGTTGAACACACATTCTCTGATGTGCTTTACCATAATCTATAAATAGAAATGTTATATTATATTATGAGTAAAAAAAATAGGATATAGGATATAGAATAGTTTTAAATTACCATCAACTGCATGGGCTCCTCCACCTTCAATTACTTTTCCGCACCAATCAAATGTACAAGGTATAACTGAAATACCGGGTTCATTTTCAGCATCTGTTGCATTAAAAGTATATGGATCCTTGTAGCTTCCTAGTTCTCCTCTTGATCTGCATTGATAACAGCGCCTCAGAAGACCTGTAAGTAACGGTACTTTGAGGGCATGGAGAAACAAGAAAAGCATTAATCATTATTTATAAATACTTTGAGCATAATAATAAGAAATAAAATAAAATTATGATATCATAACATCGGATATACAATTGCTTAAAATCTATATGCACTTATATATTTGTTTGGAAAATGTTCTGCTTCATAAACACAATTTTGTTTTGTTGTTCAAATTTTAGCTATTACACACTTCTAACACAATTTACAACATACATGCAGTTTACACATTTTGATTCTATTTGTTTTTAGATTATAAAAATTTAAAAAAAAAAAACATTTTCAGTTCAGTCTTTTTAGCTATAAATTCCTAATTTCCAAAAAAAAAAAAAACTACAACAATAAGACGCTTTTTCTAAAAATGTCTCAAATCCAAATCAAAAGCAACAAAACCATTTGACATACTTAACCGAAATTACATTAACGAACGAACAAACGTAAACAGAATGACATGGATATAAACGAATGCACAAAAATAAATAAATAAATTGATAAATGATATAAAATTACTCTTATGTTTATGTAAAATACAAACTTTATGATATACAAAGTTAAATCGACTTTTAATACTTACATCCGTATTTTCCCAGCGATAAGATGGTGTTTCAGTTGATTCCTTGACGCTTGATGGCCACAATGATGGCCTACTCTTGCGATATTCTTTAAGTAATGAATCTAAAGGACAGACAAAGAAAACACAATGTTAACAATTTTATTATAAACAAAAATATTTACGTATTTGTATAATTTTTAAAAATAAAACATAAACTATATGAATAACAATATTTTATAAAGTTAACAAATTATAGTATTTTAGTAATGAGAAAGTTTTCTCATATCTATCTTTTGTTTTTGATTTCTTGATTTTTGATTTACCTTATTTTATTCACACCTTCCCAACTATTGTTAAAAAACTTACCACTTTGCTGAATATCACTGCCACTTGTCTTCTCATTACTTTTTTCGGTTTCACTAGGTCGACTGGTGCTGCTATTTCCAGAATGTAAGCCTGTCAACGATTTAAATCCCTGACTGTTTGTGTCTTCGGTTGCATTATTCACTGAACTTTGACTTGCCTCTTGATGCTTATCTGCCTCTTCGTCTAAATTGACAACTTGATCACCACCACTGCTTGCTTCTTCGTTGGTTGCCTTCTCACGAAGAATATTATTCTCCGCAACAAGTTCTTTTTGTCTTTTCAACAATTGACTTATGTAATACTGTTGATCACAACACCGCTGGAAATAAGTTGCCAGTATCGTATTCAGGAACAATTTCACTGTGAAAATCAGCAGGTACTGGAGCAGTGATGTGGCTTAATCGAATCATTTTCAAGAGGTCTGGTCATTTCATTACAAGTTGTAATTTCGAACATATTGTCATTTGTTGTTCGATTTCTTGTAAAAGATGCTCTAGCTGTTCAGTCTCTTGGCTGAGTGAGTTCTTCTGGCGCATCAGCGTGACCAATTTCACTTTCAATTGGGAATCTAGTCTGCTGTCCATGAGTTTGACGGCATTTCGTATTTCTCGTACTTTTTCATCTTTCGCTTTGCGTACGGTTTTGACATTGTGTTCGACACTTTGGACATTGCGTTCTCGAAGTTAAGTAACTTCTTCCTTAACCTGGGTTATATGTGTCTCATAAACTAGTTCTAAAATTAAAGATAGTTTTCAATGCAAAACTTCAAAAGGGTTTTGAAAAAGTGTTAAACTTACCTAACTGCTTAAATGTATATCCCGAATGAGCTCCACACTACAATGCACATTGATGATAAATTCAACATTTGCAAGTCCAACAAGTCTTTACCCTGAATCAAGCCATTCCTGGTCCCAATATTTGAACAAATCTACTGAAGGTTTTCAATTTGCTGGGCAACATCCTCCAGCCATCGCTAATTTACCAAAGCAACTCTGCAATGCGGATATTGGCGACGTTGTTCAGTCATCCAACGCGATATACACAAATAGCAACAAAGTTTTGAGCAATGCGGACACAAATGTGCATCTTGCAACTTTTCCATACAGATGAAGCAGCGAAAAGACATCGTTAAGTGACTCTTGCAAAAGCTCAACTGCACCGCTTGAAGCTGCAACTGCTGCACCACCACCTCCAACTGCGCCGGACGTTGATGCACCATTGCTATTCCCAGCACCACTAGTCGCTGTTCCAACAATATCCCACACTTGATTTTTAACTCGTTTTGTCATTTTGTTTCTTATTATAGGTATTTATTTTTCCTCTTCTTCTCAGCTGAAACTGAAGATGTTGCTCCTTTCGAAGAAGAAGAAGATTATATGGTAATACAATACAAAGGAAAACTAAATTTGTTACCTCCTAGGCCGCCTAGCCTGAGTGGTGATGTGTGCTGGGTGCTGCCTTTGTTCCTGCTCCTTTTCATTTTTTGTTGTTAATACAAATGTATCCTCCTTTTATTGGGTTCATTTACAGTGCTATACACAACGAAAAAGAGTGTTAGTTTATTGCATTCAATTATAGTTAAATAATAGGTTAAAATATTAAAGAAATTGTTTTGTTTCTTTTTGTTTACACAAATTACCTTCTTAAATTCTAGGAGGTACACACCCATAAATATATATATTCTAGCTATACTAATTATATTTATTTTTAATGCAATTTTTAGTTTAAAGAGAACAGTCTGATATTTTTTTAGAATTATAAATACGTCCACTCAAAAAGACGATGCTAAATTGTTTTGTTTTCTAATTCGGCATTCGAGAAATGTCAAATATGTCAATCTCTGAGGTGAACACATGTAAACACCGATACGAATTCAACACGCTATAAAAAATGAGAGTAAGAGGTATCGAAGTGACGGAGACGAGGAAATTTGGTTCTCTCATTTAGTTTTTTCTCTCTGCCGTACCTGAATGTGAGTTCTCATCTACAAAATAAAACAACAAAAAAACACTCCATATATATATATATACATATATGGAGTGTCTTTGATTTGTAGTAGAAGGTACAGCGTTACCACCTTACTTCAATTGAAGTAGATCTACTTCTTTTTTTTCAAATAAATTAAAAATCTACTTCCTACTTCGCACCATCATCAAAATATTGAAATCTACTTCATTTTTAAGATCTGTGTTTCTACCTACTTCAATTTTAATAAAAATAGTCTGAATCTACTCCTTTTTCTCCTTATCACTCTTGTATGTAGTCTCAAAATTTTCTAGAGAATTAAAAATCGCATTTGCGGTGAGGTTCCGTTTTATTTAATGTATTCTAGTTTAAGTCTTTTGTCATTTTTACTTTCGGCATATAGGACCTGTATGGCAAGTTTTGCATTCGTAAACAAATTCGAATTCGAGATTTTAATGAAACATGACATTACGATGGTAGGGAAGTCGAAAAAAGTGGGCCCCCGATTTTGTCGGTTTATCTGTATGTCTTTCCTGTTTTTTTCAAACTAAAAATAACAGTAGTCCCAATACAAATTTGTACGGTCAAAAAACGATAATTCCAATATTTTCAAAAACAAACCGATAGATTTTTTTAAATTCTTGCTAAAATTTGTGTTCTTAGTTTGGCTTCTTTCAATATAAAAAAATATTTTTGTATTGCCCCAGAAGGGTACCCCAGATAGAACCGTTATTTTGTTTTTAAGTTTTCTCAAGAACTAAACTATTTTTTATCTGCCAAAAATGTAATTGTTTTATTTTTAATTTAAAAACAAATATTTTTTTTCAAAATTTGATATCTTAAAAATGTCATAATTTTATTACAAAATTGAAATACAAGACGTCTCATAATTAATAAGTTCAACACTATATACCAAAAATATTTTTAAACTAAAATTCAAAAACGATTTTCAAATACAATTTTTAAAAAATTAAGGTTTTCTTGAGAAATCAAATGGCATTTACATTTTTGAAAACAAACTTTTTTGCAGGTACATTTTAATTCTTAAAATACAGGAAATAGTTTGAAGCAGACTTTTTTGGATACATGAGCGAGTTCATGCGAACCAGTCGTGCATTTTATTTCTTTTCTGTTTGTTAAAGTTATTTGTGTTAAGTTGTGCTCTAGTGTTATTTTGGATTTGATTTTTTGTTTTCAATATGAAAAGATATTTTCAAGTTGTCCAAAAACAAAGATAAAAGGTTTGTTGATGTACTGAAATTGTATTACGATTACAATAACAATTTTTTGTAGAACTCGTCCTTTGCAATCAAAACATCCTTGCGTTTTCGTTGCCAACAACCAAAAATTAATTTAAGAAATGTTACATTAACATATTGAATTATATGATATGAAGGCTTAAATAATTCTTTTTTTTTTAATTTTTTTATTGAAATAATGTAATTTAAAAATATGTAGAAAAATATGAAAAGCTAATTTTTGAAATCTACTTCCATTTTTCTCAATCAACTTCACTTTTTTCCTAAAATCTACTTCTACTTTTTTTTGAGAAGTGGTAACGCTGAGAAGGTAGCACAGCAACCTATCTGCTCCCTTTTTTCTGAGGCATTTTTTTTGTTGTTTTTTTTTTTGTAGATGAGAACTCACATTCAGCTACGGTGCGTGATACAAAACCTGCACGTAAGCATCATTCACATGAGCAGAGAGAAAAAACTAAATGAGAGAACCAAATTTCCTCGTCTCCGTCTCTTCGAAACCTTTTACTCTCATTTTTTATAGCGTGTTGAATTCGTATCGGTGTATACATGTTTTCACCTCGGAAAAGAGTACACAAAAAAACGTCATTTCCGGGAAATGCGACATTTTTCATTTTTGTTTATGATAGCCAAGAAGGCTATGTTTTTTAAAGTCTCATTATAATATTTGTAATTCTCATGATTTTTTTTTTAATTTTGCTAACATCTTGTCGTTTTTATATCTACAAAAATACTCCTATAACTCAAATTAATTCTAGCAAAACATTTTTGTTTGTTAATAAATAACGGAAGAAGTTATACCGGTAGTTCGTGGTGAATTTGTTTTTCCCTTCTTTTTCTCTAATGTACAGATAGATGGCAGTAACAACCAAAAAAAGAAAGGATGTGTGCAGAAAGTGTTTACTAAGGTTAAGGCTTTTTAGATTAGACTTTACTTGTATATATGAACGAGTACCTACATGTTTTTTATAAATGAATGTTATGTTTATTTCAATAGTAATACCTTAACTATTAACTTAACTACTGCATTATCTAAAATATACTGCATTGAATTATTTTACATTGAATTATAAAAGGCGGAAATAATAAAGTTCTATAGTTTACCGGGTATATTTATATAAAATATCCATATCTTCTGCAATTGCGGTATCAATCGATATTTTCTGGAACTTAGTGTTAACGTAACATTTATTTGTCATGAATTACTTTTTCAACTTTTTTATACACCATAAAAATCAATTATAAAATTTGGCTGTGATAATAATTACTTGAACACAGCATTTTCTATGTTTATAGTTATTCAGGTTTAGCCCTTAACTTTGATTTGCATTTATTTATGAATAACCTAAAAAGTTTAGCAAACATCTATGAATAAGCCACAGTGCACTTTCAGAAAAACTGTAGTTAGAACTTTCCCTGACAGATTTTTCCTTGTCGCTATATAACTGAAAGATAAGATATAAATAGTTAGAACTGGAAAACTTATAAAAATGATGCATGAGACTTAAATTTTGGTTAAAGAACAAATTTGTATATTCTTTTCACAAAACCACTGAACTTATTTTCAACATTTTGGAAATGTCGTGAGTAATGTAAAGAAAATAAACAACGAGTACACACAAATAAAATAGGAATGGAAAAAAGAGATGAGAGTAATGTAAAGAAAATAAACAACGAGTACACACAAATAAAATAGGAATGGAAAAAAGAGATGAGTAGGATAAAAATGTTTTCAATGTTCCTGCGTTGTTTTATTTTCATGATCCATGTTTACATTCTGTAACTCTCGTTTTCAATATTCCTGCAACTCTCGCATCGACAAAATTAAGTCGATAAACTCTGAAAATTGAAACAAATCTCAGTTTTGTTTGCATCTTTCAACGGTCTGAGCGAAAATTAAACGCATAAACGCAGCTAATAATACAAATAATAGTTGTAGTGCTTTCAGAGTTTTATGTTTCTAGGTCCTAATTCTCATTGGACTTGCACCACATAATTTATTTTACTTACTTAATGATTAAAACTGGCTTCAAATAACTATTAATTAATTAATTCTTTATCTAAATGCGTAATTTAGAATTGTTTCTAAATCTTCATTGTTCTGGCACCTAACAAGAGTAATTAATTTCACTTCATATTCGAATGATATTACTCTCAAACGAACACAATGAGAGTACCAAAAAGTTGTTCATACACAATTTTGAATTTTCTTTGAACACCTCTGAACAGCTGACTACATCCGCCATTTTTCAAAGGTGGTCGCCATTTTTAGAAGGTGGTGAGCAGAGAGAAAAGAGAGAAAAGTTTTTTCTCTCTCGTGGTGAGTATGTGCACAAACTTGCATAAGTATGTGTTCCCCACATTTTTTTTATATGGAGTTAATACATATGCAAGTTGGTGGCCAAATCACAGCTTGTAGGCAAAAAGAGAGCAACCGTCGAAGTTGGTTCTCTCTATTAGTTCTTTCTCGATGACATGAGCGCGACCAACGAACGACGAATGAATTACAAAATGTGAGTTTATATACGTTTAAAGACATATTTCCACACAAATTCTTAACAAAACGATAGCAATATAGTTTCTATTTGATTTATGATGCATAGTTTTACTTTTCAATATCATATATTAATAAAATTAAGAAAACAAATTTATTCGTCGCGAAAAAAATTATAGTTGATACGAACTGTCAAACTTTATTCGCGTTCCACATTATCCACACTCGCAACGAATAAAAAAATCGCGCGTACTTAACCTAAAAAAATCGTTCTTGTTTTGGTTTCGGTGGTGAATGTCAAACTTCATTCGCGACGAATTAAAAACTCTCATGTGAAAGAAATGTCAAAATCGACGAATATTCGTTCATTCGTTGGTCGTTGGTCGTGCTCATGTGAATATTGCTGTACTAGCCCATACGATTCGATATGAATAAGTATTTTGCTTCGTCATACTCTCTATGTTAATTTTGGGACTCGGTGTGAATGAAATATATCTTGCACATATGAGGTGGCATGGAACTTTTTTGTGTTGAGATTTTTTCGTTTTTTCTCTTGCATGGAACTTTTTTGTGTTGAGATTTTTTCTTTTTTTCTCTTGTATGAACAGGGTGAAATATTTGGAAATTAGGTATGTATGTAGGTAGGTAGGTATGGTCAATTGATGTGCAAGTTTTCTTTTTTGCACACTGAGTATCGAAACTAACATGGGAGATATTTAAAAAAAACTTATTCATACGGAATCATATGGGTCAGAGCGTGCAAGTTTTCTTATTGCACTTGCACACTGTGTAAGAGTTAAGTGCCTGATTACAGGAGATGAAATTTTTAATAGAATGGAAAAGGAGCATAGAGCTTAAAAGTTAAAGAGGGATGATTCTATGTGGAGTCGAATTGTTCTTCCACAGGCAGTTTTTTTTGAGAGTTAATGACTGTTGTAACGGCTACTTTAAATGTATATCTAGTCTGGTGCAGAGTGCAGATTGTTTCGATTGTTTTTTCGCTTTGTTGGTTAATTAATATTAAATAAATAGCTATCAGTTTTTAATAGAAGTGACGTATTTTGTGACAAGACCGTAATGTGACTGACTCAGTTGGTTTTAGACAAGCTTGAATTACATGAAATTTTAATAAGTAACTGTCAAAACCAAAGTTATGATAATGGTTCGAATATGAAAGGAAAAGAAGCGGGTGTTCAGAATCGAATTCGAACCCTGGAACCAAGAGCATTTTTCGTTCCATGTTGCCCGTATTCCTTAAATTTAGTGGTTAATGATGCTGCTCGGTGCTCATTTTATGCAGTTAAATTTTTCGATACAATTCAATGTTTGTATAACTTTTTTTCCGGGTCCACAACGAGGTGGGATATTTATAAGAAAAAATTCCAAGTCATACTTTGAAACCCCCTTCTGAGACTAGATGAGAGAGCGGGTAAGATGCATTGAGGCCTTTAAAAACAAATTAAGAAGAAATATATGAAGCCCTTATAGAATTAAGAAATCTAGAGGCAACAAACATTGCAGAACCGTTAGGAAATAAAATTTTTGATTTTACATTTATTTGCTGCTTGCTAATTTGGTTTGATATTTTAGAAAATATAAATTAAACTAGTAAATATTTGCAAAGTCCGTCCGTTAATCTGTCAACTGGCATAACAGTTTTAGAAAATACAAAAAACAGTTTGATTTTAATGCTTTCCGATGAAAAATTTAATGAGTAGGTATGTTCAATTAACCGAGCGTATTGCTAGTTCCCTAGAAATACCAAATATGTTTCCTGTAGCTTCATCATTGCGATCTCAACGGAGAAAAATACTTTATGCTGATGAATGTCCTGAAACTATATTAGACCCGAAACAAAGATTTAAAGTTGATTTTTTTTTAAATACTTGAAAGGTTTGATACGTATAGTATCAATTTTTCATTTTTAAGTAACATAAGCGAATGTTTAAAAAATAAAAATGTACGTGCTTCATGCCTTAATTTGCAGAATGTTTTTACATAAAGTAGTTTTAAATATTTAGATGGAGAAGAATTGTTTCAAGAGTTAACCGTAATATCCCAGCTTGTTACGCCACAAAGCTCAAGCTTAGATGTGTTAAATTTTATTTTTAGTTCAAACCTTGAAGATTTTGCTCCGAATTCAGTAACTCCTCTCCAAATCCTTAATTCAATCCCGGTCACGGTAGCTTCAGGAGAACGTAGTTTTTCTAAACTTAAAATTATTAAAAATTATCTTAGGACAACCATGACTCAAGAGAGATTGGTAGGTTTATCTATAATGTCCATTGAAAAGAAATTATTAAATTCTTTAGACTTTGATGATCTCTTTTCTGAATTTGCAAAATGTAAGGCCAGAAAAGTAAGTTTCCAAGTTTAAAAGTTTCCCCTCTGCTCATTTCTTCGCTGCGTTTTAGTTTAATGGTTTAGGCCTCCTGGGGATACCTCAATAAAAAAAAACGCATTGAAAGTCTACCTCCTGGGTAATCTGGGAAAGGCTTATGCTTGTGTATCAGTTTATGTGTAAAAAAATATAAAAAGGGGCGCTTTCTACAAATCTTGCACAGGGCGCAAGTTTGGCTTGGGCCGGCCCTGCCCAAAGTAGATCCTGATGATTCTTGAATATTCTATGAAGCTGTTTTTCTATAGCAATTAATTTGTCTCAATGACCGATGACCCTAGTTGGTTTCGTTCTGTTTTTTTTTTTGCCACTAGGATCACCGATAAGACCCGTAGCTCCTCCAACTAACGCAATTGGATTGTGTCCTTCTCGGTGGCAATGCAGAAGTCCCATTATTAGCAGGAGATTGCCAACGTGTAGACTATCGGCAGTTGGATCAAATCTATGCGAATGGTTAAGTGCTAACAAGTTAAAGACTAATGTGACCAAAACTAAGTGCATGGTCATTAACAGTGATTATCGAATTAACCTTGAAATTGATAACTCCAAACTAGAACAAGTTGACGAAATAAAATACTTGGGTATTAAATTATACAGTAAATTAAACTTTAAAAGTCATATTCAATACACGATTGGTAAAATATAAAAAAAAAATTGGTTTTCTTAAAAAATTAGGACAAATATAACAACATGTGCTGTCAATATTTATAATACAATAGTTAAACCTCATTTTGACTTCTGTTCAACTATTTTATTCCTAGGAACCAATGATGAAATTAAACGTCTTCAGATTCTGCAAAATAAAGCGATGAGAACTATTACAAGAAGCAGTTATCGAACACCTACAGCCTGGATGCTGTCCTGCCTAAAATTGTAGTATTTTCCAAGCGGGCAAAATAAAACACTTTATTTTAATAATGCTAGACAAAACAAAATGGATCTTTATTTTAATGCTCAAACGGTTATAAAATATAAAATGCCACACAGGCCAGTTCAGCTTAGTGCTGTTTAGTTTCAGCTTAGTGCTGTTTAGTTACAACTTAAGGGTGCGTGCACATGAAGCTGCACTACGAAAATGGCTATCTGTGAAGCAGTGCATTATTCTGAATGTTCTGATGTTTGTTTTCAAAATGAAATATAATATGATGCCAAAGTATCTTACATCTAACTTACAATATGTACAAGATGTCCAGCCTTATTCTTTGAGTAATAATTGTAACCTTAGATTCAAAATGTATAGAGACTCCAGGACACATTGGGGTATATCACAATGGGCCTTTTCTTTTGGCCTAAGTGTGTGGATTTTGTATCCGCAGCCACTTTAACCTAACCAGGACACAAAATATGATATTTCATAAAGGTTTAAAAATGTTTAATGAACTTCCAAGTAACATCAAAATTGAAACGAATTTAAAAAGATATAAAAATGAGTTAATTAAACACATTCGTAGAACTGTAACTTTATAATGTATATATGTAAACAGGCAATATATTTAAATTATTTATTCTTAAAAATAAGTTATTATTATGTAATTATAAATAGTAAAAACATACTTAATAAATTTATACTACTACTACTAAGAACATGAATGCCATTGGAAATAACTTCGGAGAAGTTTTGAGTTCGCTTTTGATTGATATAGATATAGAACCCTCCAGCTGTGATGATTCTCATCGCATCATCTGAAAGAAGATTTTTAATTTTAAAATAAATTACCTCAAGCAAAAACATAACACTTTTCACTTACTCTCTGTTGTAAAACATTTAGCTTTTAGTGCCAGATCAAGAATGGATAGTCCAGGCTCTGGAAAAATCTCAACGACGGAAGCTCCAGAATAAATCTATCGGATTTCGTTGTAATTCAGTTTACCTAGTCCTTCAACATTGCCCTTATACAGCGCCTCTGTGACTTTTTCGGCTTGTTTTAGACCCGCCTCTGGAATGAGAAAAACTGAAATAGCTGAAAGAAGTGATTTATTTGTTTATTAAAAATCACCTCCATGGACTAGAAGCGTCACATCTTCAGCTAGAATCGTTTGTGCTTTTCTCTTCTCTGGTGATTTTTTGTGTTCGTCCATGAGAAATGCAATTTCTTTCAGTGGGATAAAAGTGAACAACTTGAGAAGCTTCTTGACTTCAGAATCTGCCATTTTCAAAAAGAACTGATAAAAAGAAAATGGCGACGTTTTTTCTTCGTCCAGCCAAATACCATTGCCAGCAGATTTTCCGAAATTGTCTCCTTCTTCGTTGGTAACAAGAGGCAGTGTTATTCCAAATACTGATTTCTTTTTTTCTACTCTGCTGATGAGTTCGTGGCCAGTTATTAAGTTGCCCATTTGGTCGCTGCCTAACATTTGGAAACGACAATCGTATTTCTGAAGCAAATGCAACCAGTCATAATCTTGGAAAATTTGATATGTGAATTCGGGTAAAGCTCATTCCAGCTGCACTCTCAAGTCGCGACTGGACTGACGATATTGAGAGCATTGATCCCATTCGAAAGTGTCTTCCCATATTGGCAACAAAGTCCACTACATTCAGATTTTCGTAGCATGATGCATTGTTGACGACTCTGAAAGAAAGATTATCAAAACGATTGAGTTTTTAAAGCGCATTAGGTTTCTATTATAGTTACCTAATAGGAGATAGGTCACTTTTGTTTTTACTAGTGTCCCAAAGTATATCCTGATGATTCTTGAATATTCTATGAAGCTGTTTTTCTATAGCAATTAATTTGTCTCAATGACCGACGACCCTAGTTGGTTTCGTTCTGTTTTTTTTTGCCACTAGGATCACCGATAAGACCCGTAGCTCCTCCAACTAACGCAATTGGATTGTGTCCTTCTCGGTGGCAATGCAGAAGTCCCATTATTACCAGGAGATTGCCAACGTGTAGACTATCGGCAGTTGGATCAAAGCCGGCGTAGATCGTTTGTTGTTTACTTGTGAAAAGTTTTGTCATTTCCGGACTGCCGTTTTAAGAAGAACACAATGTAATTCATTGCGATTTCTTGTAGTTTTTATAAACATACAAAACAATATACAACTTACCCAGCGGTGTCTGGAAAGAAATCCTGAAAGAATCCTCTATCAGCTAGAGCCAATAAGTTACGTTGGGAAATACTTCTTCGGATATGATGAAGGCACGTTTTAGATCGATGGAATAGTTGACTTCGGATCATTTTGTATGATATTGTTTATAAAATATAGATGAAACAGTTAATCTGGAGTACTATTAACAACTTTGTTTTTAATAATCTTGACTTTTGTTTTGATTTTTTAAATCGCAGAAATTGTATTTTGTTTTCCTTTTAATTTTCGTTGTCAAAATACTCACCCCGCTGTTGATCTGTCAAAACTGGGAACAACTCAAATTGGGTCACGTTCGCATTGCAGTTCTAGGGTGCGCCTATACTTTCTGCATGATTTTTTCTGTTTTTAGAGAAACTTTTCAAAAAAATCATAGAATTTGTTTGCCAAAAGCAGTCCAATATTATTTTTAGCACAGTTTTCACTAAAAAGAAGTTGCAAAATTCAGTTTTCTTAAAATATTGCATTCATTTTTAAATTTTTGAATTCAACGGATCTCTTTTTTGAACGGCTGAGTTCACCTCATATTGTTTTCCCCCTAATTGTGCACACTGAGCCCAAAAGCCCATAACAACTACATAGAATCTGGATTTTCCCATAAGAAATGCACGGGACAACTAACACATGCTTATGCTAATGGGCAAAATTCGTTCAATTTAGTTTGTAGGCCGAAAGAGAGCAAACCCATTAAGTCGGGCCTCTAGATAATATATTTCCTCTATGAAGTCAGATCTGACTCAAAAATACTCTATTACCAAGATCGGAATCTCAGACTGACATTTCGGTTTGCCTACAAGCTACTGCGGACTAAATGTGAGAAAGTGTGCGTGAAATGATGCAAAAAACCAAACACATTCTCACATTTAGTCCTCAGGCCCATCAAAATGCTTCATTATAGTAATCAGCCCCATTTAAATGCTTCATTTTGAATGTTTCATGGCCTCGTTCAAAACCTAAACAAAAAACCAACAAAATCTGAAGTACTGACATGGTCTTAAATTGGAAGATTTGTAAAACTTTTTAATTTCAATCCAAATAAATGTTGTTAATGTATATTAAATAAAATAAAATTGACCAAATACATATTTAATGATTTATTAGTGCTGTATTTTGTTTACTTGAATTATTTGCGAACGCAACATGCGCTGCAACTGCAGGTTAAGTATAATTGGAAATGCACAAAAGTGTAACTCAATACTTTGTAAAACAACAAAACACACAATTTTTTCAGCTGTAGTTTGCTTAGTGCATTTTTTGGCGACGTTAGAAGTTCAGCTGGAAACAATAAGCGGGTGCCCCCATATTTTTTTGTACAGAAAATGCTACTTGTGAAGTTCCATTGCCAACTTTAGCTAGTTCAGATTCCTCAATTAGATTAGTATTTTCATCATTTAAGCAGTTCGGTAATTGCAAGACCAAATTTTAGTTTTGTTTGTTGCAGAAATATTACTGAAAATTTCTTTTTGAGGGACTATGTTAGAGTTAGAATTTTGTTTGTAGTTAGATTTTGGAATAAAAATTTGGGGGAACCATGTTTTAAAAATAAGTTGCTTTGTGTAAAGCATCTTTATAGAATAGAAATAGGCAATATGGTTACACACAATACCAACTAAATGAGTGCAATAAATAGATTTAAGTAACTTTTTTTTATTCCAGTATGGGGAAACCGAACACCCAATAGAAAAAAATCGGTGAACGCGCCAAAATGCATACTTCTTGACTGAATAATGTTATCTTCTATGCTTACGCATAAAATTACGAATTTTATAGCATATGAAAATTTATAGACATTTTACAGTGTGAACAATTAAATATGCTATGAAATAATTGGCTGCTATTAATGCTAATTTTTTTTCTAAAAAGTTGATGAAGGTTAGTGTGTTATTACACTCAGACTTTTTTGGAAAGACTCAAGTAAGTGCGAAAGAGAAAGTAGGTGAAATAGAAATACTTTAAAAAGTCTCTACCCGCAGAGTTATGGGTTCGGGATTCGTGGATTGCTTTTGACGTTTCTCTTTCTTGCCTTTCTTTGTTTCTTGGCGTTGCTTTATTATTCTTTCTATTGTCACCGAGTAAACAAGAAATATTCCGCCGGACAAATTGAAGTGGAGCAAAGACCTTATAATGAAATTAAATGAAGGAATGATTGAAAGAGTCTAGCTTTTTAGTTTAAGCTTTGGAATGTTTCACCCGTTGAAACAAAGTGATAGCCAACTTTTCTGGCCCTCAAAATTTTATTTTTTTATGTCGTTTTCAATAAAAAGCAGGTTAAAAGTTTCTTCATTCATCCTTTTATAATTTAAAAACGATGGTTTATCATTTAATTTTAGTTCTTTTGTCAAGAAAATGAAGGATTCTCTCCAGATTTCAATCCAATTCCTATTTTTACATTATTCGGAATTATTATCCGTATTCATGATGTCAATAATCATTGCTGTAGTAAAAAGTGCAGTTTTCTTTAATTATTTTCACACTTTGACTTTGTGGATGAGAACAAAAAATGAAAGAGAAGTGTCAAAAAGACGCAACCGAAAACAATCCGAGTGTTGATTAATGAATGACAAGGCCGTGTGTACATTAAAAATCGATGCTAGTAAGGTCCGGTATTACACAGCGCATGTATTTATTGCGCATTAATCGGCTATTTTGTTTTGAGGTGTCATTCGGTGATGCGCGCGTTATTACACGAAGACTTTTCAGATGTTTAAAGGCCCAACTATAATAGACTTAACCGAAAGTAAGCTAATGTCAAAACCGAACGAAAAGTTATCAGAAGTTATCGTCAAAACAAAAAGTAACCATAATGGATTCAAGTAACTTAAGCAAATGCGTTTCAAATTTGGCATTTGCTTAAGCTCGAGCCATTTAAATGGCTCTTGCGTAATTGCGCGAAAGTTAGCGAAATTTAACGAAACTGAGCAGAACGTCTATTATGGTTAGTGACATATAAGGCTGCGTATTGGTTCGTTCCCTTAAGCTGGCTTAAGCTCGGTTAAGTCTATTATAGTTTGGCCTTAAATCTGTGCATTATTTTGACATATATCTTTTATTTCTACTTTCGTTGCCTCCTTCGTCCACTTGAATACATGATACAACTAATAAAGATAGCGCATTGCGCATGTTAGGTTTTGGTTGTCAAACTATCGTGACGTCACGAACACTCAATCAATTGAAGAGAGTTAGTATTTTTGGTGCAATTTCACTCTATTTTCTGTTGTAAATGTTAACGGAAGTGAATTTTCAAATTTTCAAATGAAAAAAGTTATTTAAAGTGGTATTGTTTATAATTTATACTAAATAAAAAAACATTTATTAATACACATGGGTGTTTGTTCTGTTTTTGACTGCAACAACAACGAAAGAAATTAGATAACGAGAGATTCCAGCTTTCATAAATTTCCAAAAGGAAATTTAAATTATTCGAAGCAGTGGACCTTGTTCGCCAAACGCAAAGAAAAAATGAATGTTCTAACTGAAAGAATTTGTAGTCTCCACTTTTTGCGAGAACTTTATATAAAAAATACAAAGTATGAAATGGGTAAGTTAATAAAAAAAGTAGTTCAGAATAAGAATCTGAAATAGTTTTATATCAATAGGATTCACACGGTATCGGATTTTGAAACCAGATGCAGTTCCTACGGTTTACGCAAAGCAACTGCCTCTAGAGTCTGAGCCTGACACAACAAAGCGCTCGAAAAGAATGGAGCTGAAAAAGCAAAAGATGTAGTGAGTGGGTTGCTGGTTCCCAATGAGCTGAAGCATGAAAACGTGCCTGAACAGCAATGCAAAAATGATAACTTGATGGAAAATATTTCACATCCACAATTAAAACAAGCTCAATTTGATGTGTTAATTGAACAATTGTAAGTACCTACATATCTAATAACATTTGTAGGCATTTATGATAGGAACAATAACTTAATCGTACTATCCATGCATTCTGAAATTGTATAAAATAATTTGTTTTTATAAACTTTTTAGAAAAACCTTACGCGAAGAAAATGAGCAACAACAGAGTTAAGGACTAAGACCAGGTTTGATCTCACAATCTAATAATCGATTCATCTTAACTATATTTTTAGGAAGGATTTTTGTCGTTGACAAAGTCGAGAATAGCATGCCTATTGCTTCTGAGCCAGAAGAAAATCTCCCATTTACTTACGATGGTTTGGAAAACTTGACTGGCTACATTTGCCATCGTTTTAAAAACACCATACCAAACCTGGAACAAATTGAACCAGACGAAAGCTCTTGGGTAAATCATTTGGACGAAGGAGGCTTGTCTTAAGCAAATCCCACAATGATGGCTCACTTTGCTGCATTACAAAATGTTTTTAATGCAGTAAATGGAGAAGGTGAAGGCATTTACATCTGTCCAAACTACAGCATTTACTTGAAGTTGCCGAGAAAGCAACGATCGAATGCGATGAAAAGGTTATGAACCTTGTCTTTCGTTGTCGTATGTACTTCCGAATGCGAAAACTGGCACGAGTACGATAACTTTGGCGCCAAGATATAATAACGGTTTTTGGTAGAGGAGCTTAATACAAGCATTTTTTACTATGGGAAGGGGGGTCTATCTCCCCCCGTTTGGGCGGTAGGGGCAATTTAAATAAATTATTATTTAAAATGGAAAAAAATAATTAAAAAAATAACAATTAAGTTTTATACATTTTTTTTAAGCCAACATTCTGTTTTATTAGCCAGTTTTTAATTCAAGTCAAAACTATGCGTAGTTTTTGAAAAATTTAATTTTAAACTCAAAATTTGAGTAAAAAAAGTTAAAAAAAAGGTTTAAAGTGTAATTTTTCAATACTTCAAGATTATCTACCATTGTTTTTATTTCAGAATTTATTGATCTTATTTGTTTTTGATCAAAAACTGAAAACTAGATGATTTTATGTCAAAAATAACAACAACTACTATTTTAATTTAATTCTTTTTTTTTTCCTTGAGTGGTCTTATTTTGATAGTAACAATGGTAGGTGCGAGTTTGGGTGTATGCAACAGTAATGTGTGTGCGAATTTGGGTGTATGCAACAGTGGGATCTGTAATCTGCAACCCCCCTGCTTGGGAACACTATAGGATTTGGGGTGGGTGCAAGTTGGAGTGCGTGCAAGGGGGGGAGGGGGCACGGTTCGGTGGGTGCAAGATGGGGTGCATGCAAATTAAAAATAACCACAACTACTATTTTAATTTAATTCTTTTTTTTGCTTGAGTGGTCTTATTTTGATAGTAACAATGGTAGGTGCGAGTTTGGGTGTATGCAACAGTAATGTGTGTGCGAATTTGGGTGTATGCAACAGTGGGATCTGTAAGGGGGGGCATTCTGCCCCCCTGCAACCCCCCTGCTTGGGAACACTATAGGATTTGGGGTGGGTGCAAGTTGGAGTGCGTGCAAGGTGGGGAGGGGGCAAGGTTCGGTGGGTGCAAGATGGGGTGCATGCAAAGTTTCTTTTGCTTTTAAATAAGCTGGATTTAAGAAAAATTAATTGACCCTAGGTGCATCTTAATCCATATTCGATTATTACTATCAAAATAGGACTAGGTTAATAATTAAGCAAGGAAAAAGTAATTTAATTAAAATATTTATTTTGGTAATTTTCAATTTTCTCAAGAACTAGAAGACATAAAGTCATCTAGTTTTCAGTTTTTGATCAAAAACAAATAAGAGCAATGAATTCTAAAAAAAAACAGTGAATAATTTGAAAGTTTTGAAAAACTACATTTTAAACCTTTTTTTTAAATTTTTTTTGCATACATTTTTAGTTTAAAACAATTTTTTTCAAAAACTATGCATAGTTTTGACTTGATTTAAAAACAAGCTAATAGACAAAAATGTTGGCTTTAAAAAAAGGTATAATACTTAATTGTAAGTATTACCGTTATTTTTTAATTATTTTTTTTCCATTTAATGTACATATTTTTTTAAATTGCCCCTACCGCCTAAACGGGGGGAGATAGACCCCCCTCCCATACTAAAAAATGCTTGTTTTTAGCTGTTCTATACAAATCCATCATTAAACTTTGTCGCCAAAGTTATCGTACTCTCCCCCGAAAACTGAACAGACAAATCACGGAAAACAAACTATCAAGGAAAAGAAATTACAAACAAATTATTTATTAAATAAAAGGTTGAAAAACCAATGATTTAAAAAGACCATCATATCTTTTATTTAACCATTTATCACTAATTAAACAATCTTCAAGGAGATTCGATAGAGAAAATTGCATCCGAATGAAAATGAAAAAAAAATACACCATACTCTTCATTTACTTCGATATTGTATTAATTTCTTTCACTCAAACACACAAATTTTCTTTAACTTACGAATAAACACAAATATTAACCATTTAAAACCATTTACCTAAATGAAAAATATTAGAAATATTAACATTTTATTATAATAACAAAATATCTAAACAAATTAGTGCCATTGTTTTGTTTTGATTTCACATACTGAATAATAAACGCCAAACTCGTTGAGTGTCCGTGGTGGCGTAGATGCGCAGAACGAAACAAAAATAGAAACGCGAATGCACTATCTGTTTTAGTTGTATCATGACTTGAATACAAGTTCATTTCTCATATTGAGTTGAGGCTCTACTTAACACAAACACGAAGTGAAGCAAATGTGAAAAAATACGAAGAAAAGGAAAGACAAACGTCAACAAATGCTAGAGTGTTTTTGCTAGGAATCAAAAACACTCTTTATCAAAAACACTCTATATGAAGATATAAATCCTTCGTACGTATCACCCTCCAAAACCCATTTGTTTAGATAGTTGTATTTGTAATGTGGACGAATTCAACGAGAAAAATTGACGTGTTTTCACGCATACATGGAATCAACTACTAAGTTTTTTGGGGAAATTTCATAAATTAGAGGAGAAATTACACGCACACTAAGAATAAGTTTATGAAGCTGATTTCCGGTTTAGCTTGTAGGCAAACCAAGATGTGTACCGAGAATTTATATCTTCATATAGAGTGTTTTTGCTCTATATGATATATATCAAAAACCATAGAGGAAATATATTATCTAGAGTCTCGACCGGTTCCCGTCCTACCTGAAACACCCTCAAATTTTATTCGAGGTGAACTCTCTCAAATTCCGTTTCGGTGAATACATGTGAGAGGTGGAAAAGGGCAAAATGTCAGATTGAATTCTTGTCAAAAATGACAGTTCCACAAGTCGATTTCAAAACAAAACATTCAATTTGAGATTTTACAAGTAAGTTTTTGTAAATTATTTTGTTTTGTCTAAACATTTAACAGACTTTATTTCTTTTCAGATCAAAAACCTTAACGATCAAGAGCTACAAGTGCATTTAATTGAAAAAACGATAGACCAGGGACGAGAAGAAAACAATAAGACTTATTCTACTCGGAGCTCAAGTAGGTACGTTTAAAAAAAGAATCTCGTAAACAAAAGAGTATTTATGTTGCTTTGTTTCAGCTATGGATTGCTCCAATAATATACTTTACTACCAACTCAAGAAGATGTACATAAGAATAAAAATCGACTTTATTAGCATCTCCTTAGTGTTTTCATTTCGGGTGCTGCCGATTTCAAACCATGATACAGAAAGCAATTTTTCTCAAGAAATTTGGAAGGTTTGCTCAAAACAAGGGCGCTAGTCCCCAGGTGAATTTATTTTATATTATATTTATCTTAATATCAATGTTTTTAACCACAGACTTTCGCCTTTATTTGTAAATACTAGTTATTTGAAGCGTGTTGAAGTTAAGTATATATTTCTACACTCAATTGCTGCTGTATCATGATCGTTGAGATCTGTTTCAGCGGCTATGGTGGCGCAGGCGTTGACGATAGAGTTGTCAACGTCTCTGCCAATAGTAAGATTCATGTCGACCGCCCAGTTTTGGAATGACTTAACAGCGGCAATAGCAACGGCAGAGTATGCAGGCAAATCAGGTAAGTTCATTCATTTACTTACGAGTAATCTTAACACGGATATTTTAAATTCTATGGTTCTTTAGAATTTTCATCGTCCTTTGCCCATTCATCAGCTGCCAAGAAGTATGGTACAAGCCGACCAAAAAAAAACGACTCTTGCAGCTGCAACTAAAGCAACATCTTCTGGTTTCATAGAGTGCAACAGCACATGAGGTTCAGTTGTGTAAGTACAAATCGAAACAATCATATCGCGATTAACTTGCTTAATCTTCACCTTCTAGATGTAAATCGATGCTTGTAACGCCAAATATCTCACTAAAGAACGGCAGGGACACTGCTGACCAAGTCATCGGCTACTGCGGCCACTTACGCAGACCACGTAGATGATGAAATGAATGTCGACATTGAAGCAACCTGCTGGGAGAACACCTCTTAAATGACGGGAATCAAAAACCATTGGTAAGTCTTTTGAATAATGAAAATCATTTTCATTGATCATTTTCGTATGTACTATTTTAGAATTTTCTTAAATAGACAGAAAAAATAGAAGCCGAATTCCTCACCAAAGAACTAACTGGAATCACATAGAAGACCATCGACACAGGAACTATCCAAATGATGTTTTAAGAATTTCCCGCAACCTTCACCTGCCGAAAATTTCCAAAAATAATACAACCGGAAATCGGACATGGGCCGATTGGGATTTTGGAATTTGCCTCGCAAAACAATGTCACAAACGACTTGCCACGACTTGATCGAATTACCAGCTGGAGTTTTATAATTATAAACCAATCAACTTGCTACAATTTCATTGTGCGGCAAGACTATTTCAAAGTAAGCTTCATGAAAATGTTGAAATCAAGCGTTTTCGATTTCTTATATTTATTAATATGATTTGATTTTTAGAATAAAACAATAAAGTATTTGAATGACTTATAAAGAATTTATTTATAACCTCTTTGGAGGACAAGTATTTTAATAATGGCGAGCAAAGGAAATTTAGCCTTTTTTGAACCATGTGGTTTTAGGTTTGACGTTTCATGATTTGACTATTATATTTCGATAACACAGTGGCTACGTAAATGAACAAGTACATAAAGAATATAAAATGCGCTTAGTGTACATTTATGGTTAAAATTTTATAAATCAACATTATTTTGTAAAATAGGCTGAACATTCTCCCCGCCTTGAAGGACTAAAGGTGCTTCAACAACTGAAGATGCATCAGCGTCCGAAGGTGCTTCAACGATTGGTAGTCGACAGAGATTAGCAACTGCTCTTTTAAAAATTCCAGTGGCAGTTTTCAAAGTAACCACTCGAATGATGTGATCGGTACCAGGATGCAATTCTATGACTCTACCAAGCTTCCATTTCAGCGGAGGAAGATTATCATCTCTTATTATGACAATGTCATTTAATTGAAGCCCTAGTTTATCCCTTTTCCATTTATTTCGCTGCTGCAAAGTGTGGAGGTATTCATTCTTCCATCGGTGCCAAAATTGTTGCATAAGCCATTGCACTCGCTGCCAACGATTCAGATAGGATAAATTTTTATCGCACAGATCTGGCTCAGGAATTGCAATGAGTGAAGAACCTGTTAAAAAGTGGCCTGGGGTTAAAGGTTTAAGGTCATTAGGATCTTCAGAGAGAGGGGAAAGAGGACGGGAGTTAAGGATGCACTCTATCTGGATAATAAGAGTATTAAGCTCTTCATATGTCAAAGCCGCTAGATGTAAAATTCGTTTCATATGATGTTTTGCAGATTTTACGGCTGCCTCCCAAATACCACCAAAATGTGGGGATCTAGGAGGAATGTGCTTCCATTCGATGCCCTCATCTAAGCAAGTTTTCATAATTTCGGATTTAGACTGTTGATCTTGAAACATCTTATAAAGCGCCCTCAGCTCGTTACGTGCCCCAATATAATTTGTAGCATTATCACTATATATAGTACGGCAAAGGCCTCTCCTGCTGATGAAGCGCCGCAAAGCACCCAAGAACGAAGAAGTAGTGAGATCTCCAACTAGTTCAAGATGAACAGCTTTGCTGACAAGGCATACAAATACCGCTACATATACTTTCACGGCCGCTATCCCACGACGCCGAGAGTGAACCATAAAAGGTCCGCAAAAGTCTGTTCCCACAGTTGTAAAAGGACGTGAGGGCATCACACGATACTCTGGTAGATTTCCCATTTGCGGATGCTCAAAACGTGGACGTGCCCTAGCGCATAATATACATCGTCTGATAACTCGTCGTATAAGAGGCTTCACATGCACAGGCCAGTATTGTTCACGAACGATTGACAGCAATCCTTGTTCTCCTACATGGTGATATTTTATATGTTTGTCTCTTATCAAAGCCTTTGTGAACGCGTGATTATTTGGAAGAAGTGCTGGATGTTTATGCTCATATTCAACATCAGCGTTATTTATCCTTCCACCAACTCTAAGTATTCCCCTTTCATCAATGAATGGATTGAGGGAGCAAATGCTTGATTTGGGAGAAATTGATCTTTTTTGTTTCAAACGTAAGATATCGGATCCATAGTTCGATTGCTGTATCATCTTTATAAGACAATGAAGAGCGTTCTCCATTTCCTCCAATGTAAATGGACCACCTACTCTTTCCTTCTTTCTATATAACGCTAAAGCGTTGTGAAAAAATCTTAGAATATAAGCAGCTACTCTGAGTGTTCTCTGATGATTATTGTTGAATTTCAAATTAATCACAAAATCGGTATCTTCTTGTAATGCAAAGGTTTGTTTTGTAGGTCTGCGCTCAAGAAGGTTTTCATCAATTGTATCTACAGACTTCGAATTAGGCCAATATTCGTCAGAAAGGTATAAAAATTCTGGGCCATGAAACCACAACTTTGAGTTCATCAATTCACAAGGAAATGCTCCTCTTGAAACAATGTCAGCCGGATTTTGTTTGGTGCTTACATGTCGCCATTGATCTATGGATGAAAGATTGTGTATTGTTGCAACTCTGTTTGCGACGAAAGTTTGCCAATGATGCGATTCTGAAGACAACCATGCGATGACTATACTGGAGTCTGTCCAATAATACACCCTTTCAAATTTATCTTGGAAGATAAGACGAATCCTTTTTACCAATTGTACCATCAACTGCGCAGCACATAATTCAAGTCGCGGAAGACAAACGTTCCTTACAGGTGCTACTTTAGACTTAGCGCATAAAAGTCGTACTGAAACCTTTCTATTGGACAGAATAGAACGCATATAAATACAGGTTCCGTATGCCTTCTCGGAGCTATCAGAAAAGGCGTGTAATTCTACTTTATCAACGTTGCCCCACATAGCCTGTCTTTCAATTGATATTTTATCCAAATTTGATAATTCCATTCTAAATTGTAGCCACATCTGATGCAGTGATTGTGGAAGAGCTTCATCCCAGTTGAAATTCAGTTTCCAAAGCCTTTGCAAAAAAATCTTTGCCAATACAGTAACAGGATTTATAAGTCCTAAAGGGTCATATAAACGTGCTATATCAGCTAACACAGTGCGTTTAGTAATATGCTTATTTTCACCAGCATTGGCTTTGTAGAAAAAAGTATCAGCCTTTGGGTCCCACACTACACCGAGTGTCTTGATGACATCATTGTTTTTAAGTTGAAAAAATTGTTCTTTTTCTTCATGTGGTATATCTTGTAGCAAGCTATTATTATTAGAACACCATTTTCTTAGCGTTAATCCACCACGTTCCAATATTCCTCTTAATTCTCTTTTGATACATTCGAGCTCCTCTAACGTGCTAGCCCCAGTGAGAATATCATCGACATAAAATTCTGTTTTGATTGTTGATGCTCCTACTGGAAATTTATCGCCCTCTTCCTCTGCTAAGTACAAAAGCGCTCTTGTAGCCAAAAAAGATGCTGAGGCCGTACCATACGTCACAGTACAGAGTTCATAAGTCTTTATCTCTTCATCTGGTCTGTCTCTCCACAAGATTTGGTGAAATGCTCGATCTTGTTCATTGAGAGCAATTTGACGGTACATTTTAGTTACGTCAGCAGTAAACACGTAGTTATGTGATCTAAATTTGATAAGCAGAGAAAACAAGTCAGGCTGCACGACTGGGCCCACGTATAAGATGTCGTTTAAGCTCACACCATTATCACATTTGGCACTAGCATCAAAAACTACTCTTAGTTTTGTAGTAGAGCTTTCAGGTTTTGTTATGCAATGGTGGGGAATATAATAATGTAATTTACCAAAATCTTGATTTTTAATCTCCACCATATGTTCCAGTTGCTTGTATTCTTTCATAAATGAAACATATTGAACTGCGAGATCGTGATTTTTTATCAATTTACGTTCTAGCGCGTAAAATCTTCGAAGGGCAGTCGCATAAGACTTGCCTAATGATTTTGGATTCTGCTTAAAAGGCAATCTTACCTCAATTCGGCCATCTCTGAGACGTTTCACATTTTTAAGAAAATGTTCTTCACAAATTTGTTCATTTTTCGTGAATGGCAATTCAATTTGTTCGTGGTTTTCAATTTCCCAAAAAGAGGTGAGCACTGATGCAATATTTTCATTTTCACTATTTTCATCAGAATCGTTTACCAAGCAATGGACCCTTTTCTTGCATTCTCCTTGTGCAATGCTGCCAGACACAACCCAGCCAAATAAAGTGTTTTGAAGAGTTGGAAGCCAAGGGCCTAACTTAATCTGTCCGATGGATAATAAACCAAAAAAATATTCAGCTCCTATCAACAGATCAACTCGATTTGGGGTTCCAAATAAGGGATCTGCGAGAGTAATATTCGATGGTATAGATAAACCGTTTGTATTAATGGGAGAATCAGGAAGGAACTCTGATATTCTGGCCACAATATAAGCATCAATATTTTCAGCATAATTATTAAATCGCGATTTGATGGTGAAGCTAATTTGATGTTTGCAAATTAATGAATTTTCTCTGATGCTACAGATGGACATTATTTTACTCTTACGTCGTATGCCTAAAAGGTTTGCGAATCGCTCAGTTAACAAGCTGACATGAGACGCAGAGTCAAGCAAAACTCGGCAAGGAACTGGGGTGTTTTGCTTATCAAGAGCAAAAACTACTGCGGTGGCAAGAATGGCATGTGTTGAACGGCTTTGTGTATCGTATGCGGCTGGAGACGTATTTTCATGAAGATGATATGTTTGGTGATATGGCTGGATCGTCGGCGAAGTCAGGCTGTTGGAAGCACGTGCGACATTGTTTGAAGTAGGTCTTTGGCCATTTGAAGTTGATGCAATGTTAAATGAAGCCGATTGTGGAACATCCTGAGGGATGCGTATTACATTATCATCATGAAGCAGCGTGTGATGTGAATTGTTGCACTTGCGACATTTTGATGCTTGGCAATTATTTGCATCATGATTGGGCTTAATGCAATTAAAACATAGTTGGTTCCCGCTAACAAAACTTTGTTTTTGAGCAACAGGCAAAGTAAGAAATTGATAACACTTGTAAATATTATGATAAGGCTTTTTGCAAAATAAACAAATTGACCGTGTGTTATTTTTATTATTTGAATGTTGAATAGAAAAGGTTTTGGAGCGATGAATTTGGTTAGTTTTAGCATGAGCTGCAATACTTGCCTGAGGAATGTCGTCATTGAGAATCAGGCTGCGTTTGGTAAGAAATTTTATAAGCTCCTGGTAACTGGGCATTCTTTCGGTGGGTCCTTCTTCGTTCCATTTGTTAAGTGTTGCACTGTCGAGTTTTGGGAGAAGTATTTGAACTAACAGGTCATCCCATTGGCTTACAGGACGTCCAAGCGTAGTAAGAGCACGAAGATGACTGTTGATCTCATCACAAAATTGACGTAGACTTGACGATGAAGGCTTTCGAATAGCTGGATACATCATTACCTTTTTAATGTGTTCAGTGGCAATCACACGTTTATTGTCGTAGTTTTCAATAAGAAGGTTGAGAGCCACTTCATAGTTGTCATCAGTGATCTCCAACGATTGTATTGTCCGAGCAGCTTGACCAGATAGAGAGGAAATCAAATAGTGTAGCTTGGAGACATTGCTTAATGAGGAATTATTGTGGATTAGGGAATTGAAAATTTCGTGAAAGGATAGCCACTGGGTAACTTCACCTGAAAAAATAGGAATGTTAAGCTTTGGAAGTTTTAACTGATTAGATGATTTAGTTTCGGTAGATACAACATTTTCTGTTCGCAAAGTAGATTTTCGACTTTGTATTTCATGAAGAATTTTGGATCTTGATTTGTAATACATCTCCTCGCATTCAGCTCGCACGTCGACTTTGGCACCAATTTCCTTGGGATCGATATCCTCCAACTTGATCTGGAGTTGTTCAAATGCTTTGAAAACAGACTCCAAAGCTTGAAGACGAACCTCGAATTCCGAAAGAAGTGTTTCTGCATTAATTTCTGATAGAAACTCATTGATTCTGTCTAATTGTTTGGTGCAAACGAGACGTCGAGCTTTAAGCGATTCTATCTTCTTCTGAGCGGCTTCGGCCATCGTGATGTTAAAAGTATAGTGAAATAAATCACGTCGGGGTCACCATGAAAATGTTGAAATCAAGCGTTTTCGATTTCTTATATTTATTAATATGATTTGATTTTTAGAATAAAACAATAAAGTATTTGAATGACTTATAAAGAATTTATTTATAACCTCTTTGGAGGACAAGTATTTTAATAATGGCGAGCAAAGGAAATTTAGCCTTTTTTGAACCATGTGGTTTTAGGTTTGACGTTTCATGATTTGACTATTATATTTCGATAACACAGTGGCTACGTAAATGAACAAGTACATAAAGAATATAAAATGCGCTTAGTGTACATTTATGGTTAAAATTTTATAAATCAACATTATTTTGTAAAATAGGCTGAACACTTCACATAAACCACAAACTTTGAGAGCACTACCTAATTGATGTGTTTTTTTCAGCAACAAAACGAAGCGGTATTGCAACAAATCCTGAAGTGAAGATGATTATAGTCGACGACATGTTTTAAATCTCATCCGTTAATAATCAAGGTTCGCGGCGCAGCTAGTTTTTAAATAAATTTGTAATTTTTCTTCAAAATTGTATGTAATTTAGTATAATTTTGTTTTTAATTCAACGCTTATAATGTATTTTCACTTAAAAAACAATAACTGGATGTTAAAATGTAACTACTTAGTTTTTGAGTAAATAAAAAAGATATTAAATGTACTTTTTTCAAAGAAAAATACTTCTTACTGGTTTTCACAATTTTTATCTGCTCAGGTCAATTATTATAGTGGATTATACTTTTTTTATTTTTTGTTTCGTTTTTAGCAAATAATAATAAAAAAAAACAAATAAGCTGTTTTAAGTAGATTTTTTTTTTATTCAGACATATGTTTAATTTAACAAAATTAAAAACTTAGTATTTTTAATCCTTTTCCTATGTTTTGGTTCATCACGTTCGTATGTATTTTTTTGTGATTTCACGTGGTCAATAGCATTAGTCAGAAACTCGTTCTTTTTTGAGAGGATTAAGATATCCTGACTTCGAACCTCACCTTCAAAATTTTCTATTACATCAGGTTTTTAAAACCGGTAAAGCATGACGTATCTCTTAACTTTAAATTGCAAGATGATTTTGCAAAGTCCATATCTTTGCTTTTAGCTCCAGTTCAAATCATTTGCTATTTCACTAAGTTTTCATAATTTCTTATTAGTTATGAAAGACTCATACATAAGTCTTCATTTGAAGTTTTGAAAAAAAAAAAAAAATACTAGAGTGTAATTCTTTTGTGGTTTTAAATACTCGTACTTCGTTTAATTTTTGATGCTGATTACGAATCCCAACTCCGATTTTATTTTATTTTATTTTATGTTTTATTATTTATTTTTGTAGTTTTTTCAATATATTACAAGAACTTGATGTTATAATCTTAAGACTACAAATTCGTATAGGAAATAGTAAAACATTAGGAAGAAAATATTGAAGGAAGATATTATAGATTTTGATGATGATTTCGTTATCGTTGGAAGAAACAAGTGTCTGGAATAGCTTAAGGTTTTTTGGCCTAGAATTTGGAAATTAAGCCCCGAATAATTATAAAAACGTGATAAGTTGTTTAATGAGTTGTTTGGTATTCGGAAAAGTGGGGAATTTTGTGTCTTTGAGAATTAAAAAGCTCTGAAAATTTGTTTGAAAAATAAAGAATTTATAAAGATCTAACAAAGGAGCTACGGATTCCTTTATATACTTCGTTGGGAGCCATCAAACTTTTTCCCCAACCGGAAGAAAGAGAGTCCCGCTGCTGCATGTTGAACACTGCACTGGTGAGTTCAATCACTCTCAATTTAACTTCTTGATCTTTTATTGACATCTTAACAACTTTAAATAACTCAAACTTGAAGGAGTTAATTAATTTAATTGCCAAATTAACAAAATAATAATTTGAATTAAATAATTTGAAAACAATACCAAATATTAAACACAAATTTAACACGAGCCAAACAAATCAAAACAAATCACTTCTCATTTGACATTAACTTGACATCTCACAACTCGACACTTGATCGTTCAGGTTATCAGGACATAAGAAAAGTTTTCTTACAAGTAAGCATTAGAAAACGATAAACAACAGAAATTAACGCCTGCTTTAACCATGGACAATGAAACTGAAAAGAAATTAGACTCTATTCTTGGAGCTATACAAAACTTAAGAGTTGATCTAACTTCACAAATTAAAGAAGAAACAACTAAACTACAATCTAAACTAGACAAAATATCAGACAAACAAGATGAAATAGAGAACAAACAAAATGTATTAGAGGGAAAAATCAGACATATAGAAAGAACTCTGAAGAGGAAGAACGTTGTAGTCTACAATATGGAAGAAACGGAGACAGACAACTCATCTTTGCAAGATTATGTTTTGAAATTCTTCAATGAAATAATGGAAATCGAAACTAACATAAACGAAATTGACTTTGTTAGGAGAATAGGAAAGAAGGGAGTAAACACGAGACCACTGCTAGTTGGTTTTACAACACAAATCAAGAAAGAAATGATTATGAAGAATAAATCAAAATTAAAAGATTTTAAAGATGCAATTATTTATATAAAAGATGACCGAATAAAGGAAGATATTAACAAAGACAAGCAAACGAAGCAAAATCTTGAAAGACGACAACAAACTGACAATAGAAACATAGCTGCTCCTTCAAACTCTTACAAAAGGTCAATTAAAAACATCTTGCCACAAAATGATTTTCGACGTTCGGAGCAACAGCTTAACAACAAAAAACAAAAAAGATTTGAAACTCAATACACACACAACAAACCTCCAAAAAATCGAATTCACCAATTTTTCAAAACAACTCAAAACGAACAAACCATACAACAACAACATGCCAATAAGTAGCAACAATTGAATAGCAATCCGACATGTAATTATAATGGCAACAAAACGAAAAGCAAACTAGAAATTAATCCTTTCTCAAGCCGGCTAGCCACCGTGAGAAATGTAGGCTCAAACCCCTCAAATCAGTCACCGAAACCACTGACAAATAATATATCATCAAATAAAAACAATACTCTTAACATCTGTACATTTAACGTTAGAACTTTAATGACAGAAGAACGACAAGAGGAATTGAAACTTGCAATAAAAAACATAAACTGGGATATAATAGGACTATGCGAAACTAGATTGTTTGGACAGAAAATAATTGAATCTGACAACGGCATATTCTGTTATATTGGACAAACTAAAGGACTTTATGGAGTTGGATTTCTTGTAAGACAACATTTGAAGAAACATATTCTTGACATCAAACTATTTAACGAGAGAATTTGCTCAATAAGTCTTGACATACAAAATACAAAAATGACCATAATCCAAGTTTATGCACCAACAATGAATGCATCTGACGAAGAAATTGAATACTTTTACGAGAATTTAGAGAATACCTTTAAAGAAACAAAGACAGGGGTTATGTATGTAATAGGCGATTTTAATGCAAAACTCGGGACAATGGAAGATGGAGAACAGCAGCTATTTGGACCTTTTGGATATGGACAAAGAAATATGAACCTAGTTTTTGGAAACTCCTTTTTTAAGAAAAAAGATAAAAATAAATGGACATGGATAACACCTGATGGACAACATAAAAACGAATATGACCTCGCTCTTACAAATAAAATAACAACAGTGACAGATGTATCTGTAATAAATAACTTAAAATTTGAAAGCGACCATAGAATGGTCAACAAATTTAACACGAGCCAAACAAATCAAAACAAATCACTTCTCATTTGACATTAACTTGACATCTCACAACTCGACACTTGATCGTTCAGGTTATCAGAACATAAGAAAAGTTTTCTTACAAGTAAGCATTAGAAAACGATAAACAACAGAAATTAACGCCTGCTTTAACCATGGACAATGAAACTGAAAAGAAATTAGACTCTACTCTTGGAGCTATACAAAACTTAAGAGTTGATCTAACTTCACAAATTAAAGAAGAAACAACTAAACTACAATCTAAACTAGACAAAATATCAGACAAACAAGATGAAATAGAGAACAAACAAAATGTATTAGAGTGAAAAATCAGACATATAGAAAGAACTCTGAAGAGGAAGAACGTTGTAGTCTACAATATGGAAGAAACGGAGACAGACAACTCATCTTTGCAAGATTATGTTTTGAAATTCTTCAATGAAATAATGGAAATCGAAACTAACATAAACGAAATTGACTTTGTTAGGAGAATAGGAAAGTAGGGAGTAAACACGAGACCACTGCTAGTTGGTTTTACAACACAAATCAAGAAAGAAATGATTATGAAGAATAAATCAAAATTAAAAGATTTTAAAGATGCAATTATTTATATAAAAGATGACCGAATAAAGGAAGATATTAACAAAGACAAGCAAACGAAGCAAAATCTTGAAAGACGACAACAAACTGACAATAGAAACATAGCTGCTCCTTCAAACTCTTACAAAAGGTCAATTAAAAACATCTTGCCACAAAATGATTTTCGACGTTCGGAGCAACAGCTTAACAACAAAAAACAAAAAAGATTTGAAACTCAATACACAGACAACACACCTCCAAAAAATCGAATTCACCAATTTTTCAAAACAACTCAAAACGAACAAACCATACAACAACAACATGCCAATAAGTAGCAACAATTGAATAGCAATCCGACATGTAATTATAATGGCAACAAAACGAAAAGCAAACTAGAAATTAATCCTTTCTCAAGCCGGCTAGCCACCGTGAGAAATGTAGGCTCAAACCCCTCAAATCAGTCACCGAAACCACTGACAAATAATATATCATCAAATAAAAACAATACTCTTAACATCTGTACATTTAACGTTAGAACTTTAATGACAGAAGAACGACAAGAGGAATTGAAACTTGCAATACAAAACATAAACTGGGATATAATAGGACTATGCGAAACTAGATTGTTTGGACAGAAAATAATTGAATCTGACAACGGCATATTCTGTTATATTGGACAAACTAAAGGACTTTATGGAGTTGGATTTCTTGTAAGACAACATTTGAAGAAACATATTCTTGACATCAAACTATTTAACGAGAGAATTTGCTCAATAAGTCTTGACATACAAAATACAAAAATGACCATAATCCAAGTTTATGCACCAACAATGAATGCATCTGACGAAGAAATTGAATACTTTTACGAGAATTTAGAGAATACCTTTAAAGAAACAAAGACAGAGGTTATGTATGTAATAGGCGATTTTAATGCAAAACTCGGGACAATGGAAGATGGAGAACAGCAGCTATTTGGACCTTTTGGATATGGACAAAGAAATATGAACCTAGTTTTTGGAAACTCCTTTTTTAAGAAAAAAGATAAAAATAAATGGACATGGATAACACCTGATGGACAACATAAAAACGAATATGACCTCGCTCTTACAAATAAAATAACAACAGTGACAGATGTATCTGTAATAAATAACTTAAAATTTGAAAGCGACCATAGAATGGTCAACAAATTTAACACGAGCCAAACAAATCAAAACAAATCACTTCTCATTTGACATTAACTTGACATCTCACAACTCGACACTTGATCGTTCAGGTTATCAGGACATAAGAAAAGTTTTCTTACAAGTAAGCATTAGAAAACGATAAACAACAGAAATTAACGCCTGCTTTAACCATGGACAATGAAACTGAAAAGAAATTAGACTCTACTCTTGGAGCTATACAAAACTTAAGAGTTGATCTAACTTCACAAATTAAAGAAGAAACAACTAAACTACAATCTAAACTAGACAAAATATCAGACAAACAAGATGAAATAGAGAACAAACAAAATGTATTAGAGGGAAAAATCAGACATATAGAAAGAACTCTGAAGAGGAAGAACGTTGTAGTCTACAATATGGAAGAAACGGAGACAGACAACTCATCTTTGCAAGATTATGTTTTGAAATTCTTCAATGAAATAATGGAAATCGAAACTAACATAAACGAAATTGACTTTGTTAGGAGAATAGGAAAGAAGGGAGTAAACACGAGACCACTGCTAGTTGGTTTTACAACACAAATCAAGAAAGAAATGATTATGAAGAATAAATCAAAATTAAAAGATTTTAAAGATGCAATTATTTATATAAAAGATGACCGAATAAAGGAAGATATTAACAAAGACAAGCAAACGAAGCAAAATCTTGAAAGACGACAACAAACTGACAATAGAAACATAGCTGCTCCTTCAAACTCTTACAAAAGGTCAATTAAAAACATCTTGCCACAAAATGATTTTCGACGTTCGGAGCAACAGCTTAACAACAAAAAACAAAAAAGATTTGAAACTCAATACACAGACAACACACCTCCAAAAAATCGAATTCACCAATTTTTCAAAACAACTCAAAACGAACAAGCCATACAACAACAACATGCCAATAAGTAGCAACAATTGAATAGCAATCCGACATGTAATTATAATGGCAACAAAACGAAAAGCAAACTAGAAATTAATCCTTTCTCAAGCCGGCTAGCCACCGTGAGAAATGTAGGCTCAAACCCCTCAAATCAGTCACCGAAACCACTGACAAATAATATATCATCAAATAAAAACAATACTCTTAACATCTGTACATTTAACGTTAGAACTTTAATGACAGAAGAACGACAAGAGGAATTGAAACTTGCAATACAAAACATAAACTGGGATATAATAGGACTATGCGAAACTAGATTGTTTGGACAGAAAATAATTGAATCTGACAACGGCATATTCTGTTATATTGGACAAACTAAAGGACTTTATGGAGTTGGATTTCTTGTAAGACAACATTTGAAGAAACATATTCTTGACATCAAACTATTTAACGAGAGAATTTGCTCAATAAGTCTTGACATACAAAATACAAAAATGACCATAATCCAAGTTTATGCACCAACAATGAATGCATCTGACGAAGAAATTGAATACTTTTACGAGAATTTAGAGAATACCTTTAAAGAAACAAAGACAGAGGTTATGTATGTAATAGGCGATTTTAATGCAAAACTCGGGACAATGGAAGATGGAGAACAGCAGCTATTTGGACCTTTTGGATATGGACAAAGAAATATGAACCTAGTTTTTGGAAACTCCTTTTTTAAGAAAAAAGATAAAAATAAATGGACATGGATAACACCTGATGGACAACATAAAAACGAATATGACCTCGCTCTTACAAATAAAATAACAACAGTGACAGATGTATCTGTAATAAATAACTTAAAATTTGAAAGCGACCATAGAATGGTCAACAAATTTAACACGAGCCAAACAAATCAAAACAAATCACTTCTCATTTGACATTAACTTGACATCTCACAACTCGACACTTGATCGTTCAGGTTATCAGGACATAAGAAAAGTTTTCTTACAAGTAAGCATTAGAAAACGATAAACAACAGAAATTAACGCCTGCTTTAACCATGGACAATGAAACTGAAAAGAAATTAGACTCTACTCTTGGAGCTATACAAAACTTAAGAGTTGATCTAACTTCACAAATTAAAGAAGAAACAACTAAACTACAATCTAAACTAGACAAAATATCAGACAAACAAGATGAAATAGAGAACAAACAAAATGTATTAGAGGGAAAAATCAGACATATAGAAAGAACTCTGAAGAGGAAGAACGTTGTAGTCTACAATATGGAAGAAACGGAGACAGACAACTCATCTTTGCAAGATTATGTTTTGAAATTCTTCAATGAAATAATGGAAATCGAAACTAACATAAACGAAATTGACTTTGTTAGGAGAATAGGAAAGAAGGGAGTAAACACGAGACCACTGCTAGTTGGTTTTACAACACAAATCAAGAAAGAAATGATTATGAAGAATAAATCAAAATTAAAAGATTTTAAAGATGCAATTATTTATATAAAAGATGACCGAATAAAGGAAGATATTAACAAAGACAAGCAAACGAAGCAAAATCTTGAAAGACGACAACAAACTGACAATAGAAACATAGCTGCTCCTTCAAACTCTTACAAAAGGTCAATTAAAAACATCTTGCCACAAAATGATTTTCGACGTTCGGAGCAACAGCTTAACAACAAAAAACAAAAAAGATTTGAAACTCAATACACAGACAACACACCTCCAAAAAATCGAATTCACCAATTTTTCAAAACAACTCAAAACGAACAAGCCATACAACAACAACATGCCAATAAGTAGCAACAATTGAATAGCAATCCGACATGTAATTATAATGGCAACAAAACGAAAAGCAAACTAGAAATTAATCCTTTCTCAAGCCGGCTAGCCACCGTGAGAAATGTAGGCTCAAACCCCTCAAATCAGTCACCGAAACCACTGACAAATAATATATCATCAAATAAAAACAATACTCTTAACATCTGTACATTTAACGTTAGAACTTTAATGACAGAAGAACGACAAGAGGAATTGAAACTTGCAATACAAAACATAAACTGGGATATAATAGGACTATGCGAAACTAGATTGTTTGGACAGAAAATAATTGAATCTGACAACGGCATATTCTGTTATATTGGACAAACTAAAGGACTTTATGGAGTTGGATTTCTTGTAAGACAACATTTGAAGAAACATATTCTTGACATCAAACTATTTAACGAGAGAATTTGCTCAATAAGTCTTGACATACAAAATACAAAAATGACCATAATCCAAGTTTATGCACCAACAATGAATGCATCTGACGAAGAAATTGAATACTTTTACGAGAATTTAGAGAATACCTTTAAAGAAACAAAGACAGAGGTTATGTATGTAATAGGCGATTTTAATGCAAAACTCGGGACAATGGAAGATGGAGAACAGCAGCTATTTGGACCTTTTGGATATGGACAAAGAAATATGAACCTAGTTTTTGGAAACTCCTTTTTTAAGAAAAAAGATAAAAATAAATGGACATGGATAACACCTGATGGACAACATAAAAACGAATATGACCTCGCTCTTACAAATAAAATAACAACAGTGACAGATGTATCTGTAATAAATAACTTAAAATTTGAAAGCGACCATAGAATGGTCAACAAATTTAACACGAGCCAAACAAATCAAAACAAATCACTTCTCATTTGACATTAACTTGACATCTCACAACTCGACACTTGATCGTTCAGGTTATCAGGACATAAGAAAAGTTTTCTTACAAGTAAGCATTAGAAAACGATAAACAACAGAAATTAACGCCTGCTTTAACCATGGACAATGAAACTGAAAAGAAATTAGACTCTACTCTTGGAGCTATACAAAACTTAAGAGTTGATCTAACTTCACAAATTAAAGAAGAAACAACTAAACTACAATCTAAACTAGACAAAATATCAGACAAACAAGATGAAATAGAGAACAAACAAAATGTATTAGAGGGAAAAATCAGACATATAGAAAGAACTCTGAAGAGGAAGAACGTTGTAGTCTACAATATGGAAGAAACGGAGACAGACAACTCATCTTTGCAAGATTATGTTTTGAAATTCTTCAATGAAATAATGGAAATCGAAACTAACATAAACGAAATTGACTTTGTTAGGAGAATAGGAAAGAAGGGAGTAAACACGAGACCACTGCTAGTTGGTTTTACAACACAAATCAAGAAAGAAATGATTATGAAGAATAAATCAAAATTAAAAGATTTTAAAGATGCAATTATTTATATAAAAGATGACCGAATAAAGGAAGATATTAACAAAGACAAGCAAACGAAGCAAAATCTTGAAAGACGACAACAAACTGACAATAGAAACATAGCTGCTCCTTCAAACTCTTACAAAAGGTCAATTAAAAACATCTTGCCACAAAATGATTTTCGACGTTCGGAGCAACAGCTTAACAACAAAAAACAAAAAAGATTTGAAACTCAATACACAGACAACACACCTCCAAAAAATCGAATTCACCAATTTTTCAAAACAACTCAAAACGAACAAGCCATACAACAACAACATGCCAATAAGTAGCAACAATTGAATAGCAATCCGACATGTAATTATAATGGCAACAAAACGAAAAGCAAACTAGAAATTAATCCTTTCTCAAGCCGGCTAGCCACCGTGAGAAATGTAGGCTCAAACCCCTCAAATCAGTCACCGAAACCACTGACAAATAATATATCATCAAATAAAAACAATACTCTTAACATCTGTACATTTAACGTTAGAACTTTAATGACAGAAGAACGACAAGAGGAATTGAAACTTGCAATACAAAACATAAACTGGGATATAATAGGACTATGCGAAACTAGATTGTTTGGACAGAAAATAATTGAATCTGACAACGGCATATTCTGTTATATTGGACAAACTAAAGGACTTTATGGAGTTGGATTTCTTGTAAGACAACATTTGAAGAAACATATTCTTGACATCAAACTATTTAACGAGAGAATTTGCTCAATAAGTCTTGACATACAAAATACAAAAATGACCATAATCCAAGTTTATGCACCAACAATGAATGCATCTGACGAAGAAATTGAATACTTTTACGAGAATTTAGAGAATACCTTTAAAGAAACAAAGACAGAGGTTATGTATGTAATAGGCGATTTTAATGCAAAACTCGGGACAATGGAAGATGGAGAACAGCAGCTATTTGGACCTTTTGGATATGGACAAAGAAATATGAACCTAGTTTTTGGAAACTCCTTTTTTAAGAAAAAAGATAAAAATAAATACACATGGATAACACCTGATGGACAACATAAAAACGAATATGACCTCGCTCTTACAAATAAAATAACAACAGTGACAGATGTATCTGTAATAAATAACTTAAAATTTGAAAGCGACCATAGAATGGTAAGAATGAAAATAAAAATTGACCACAGCACATTAAGAAGAAACCACCAAAAATTATTATTTCCCAACTCCATCTCTTCTTCATCCATCACATCCTATAATGAATCTTTGACAAGAAAAATAGAAGAAGCCATAAACTTGATGAACTTGGATGACGATCTCCTGAACATATACAACCAGCTTGAGCATATTATAAAAACCACAGCAAAAAACGAATTGATGAAACCAAAAACCAAACAAATAGACAAGCTTTCACTTGAAACCAAAGCACTTATCAACCAGAGAGAAATTCTGACACATAAGATGAATCCGACAGAAAATGACAAGGAAGAACTAAGATATATCAGGAAAACTATAAAGAATAAAGCTAAAGACGATGTTCAAAAATATAACGAAACAAAAATCAAAGAGATTCTTAAGAACACCAAATCGATCAAAAAAACAAAAAACTTCATTAATAGTGAAAAAGAATGGATAGTCTCACTGAAACAAAGAAATAATAATATGACAAAAAGAAAAGATATTAACGAAACAGCAACAAGTTTCTTTGAATCATTGTTCAAATCAACCAAAGACATAGCTTTTGACACTGATTCGGACATTTCATTTGACAGCTCAGAGAATGACACTATATTTCTCCTCAATGAAACTGACGTATCATCACTCATCAGCTATAGACAGTTGAAAAGCCGAAAAAAGTGCAGGTTGTGACGAAATTGAAGCCGAAATGCTGAAATATGGAAAAGACTCTCTGACACCAATCCTAACAAAAATCTTCAACGCAATTTTGACAACCCAACTGATTCCCAAACAATGGCAACAAAGTAAAATAATACTGCTACATAAGAAAGGAGACAAGGATAACATAAATAATTATAGACCGATAAGCCTGATTTCTACAATTTACAAGCTTTTCTCGAAGACAGTATATAATAGAACCAAAGAAGCACTTAACGACAAACAACCAAGAGAGCAAGCAGGATTTAGAGAAGGCTTCTCAACCACTGACCATCTTCAGACAATAAACCAGCTCATCGAAAAACATAACGAATACAAAAAACCACTTTACCTTTGTTTTATTGACTTCACAAAAGCTTTTGACACCGTGGAACACAGCAGTATATGGACGGCACTAAGTAATCAAAATATTCATCCCACCCTTATCAAGACGTTTATAAATATATACAAAAATAACACCGCCAAGGTAAAAACCGACAAGCTTGGAAGGGAATTCCATCTTAAAAGAGGAGTAAGACAGGGTGATCCTATGTCGCCGCCATTATTCTCCGCTGTCCTGGAGGACATCTTCGAAAGACTGAAATGGAGAAACAGGTATGGCATTCAAGTCTGGGGAGAATACCTAAATAACTTAAGGTTCGCAGATGATGTTGTTCTACTGTCGAACTCACCTACACAGATACAGACAATGTTGAATCAACTCTCAGCGGCCTGCAAAAAAGATGGACTATGTTTAAACTTGACAAAAACAAAAATAATGACCAACCACATAAAAGAAGACATATTCCTAGAAGATGATAAAATAGACTATGTTGAGGACTACGTGTACTTGGGACAAATAAAATCGTTTGAAAAACAAGAAGATAAAGAAGTTAATAGAAGAATAACAAATGGATGGAAACAATACTGGAGTTTGAACGAAATATTAAAATCGAACATAAGCAGTGATACAAGAAAATACGTAATCGATTCGACAATTCTACCTGTTTTGACGTACGGGCTGCAAACCCTAGGACTAACTTCAAATCAACAAGAAAAACTGAGAATCTGCCAAGTAAAAATTGAAAGAAAACTTTTGAATATAAGACAAGTACAAAGAATATGCAACGAAGAAATAAGAAGAAGAACAAACATAGTTGACGTAATACAGCGAACGAAACAATTGAAATGGAGCTGGGCAGGACATATATCCAGAACAGAAGATCAGAGATGGACGAAAATCATAACTAAATGGACTTTATTTGACGAGAGAAGACCAAGAGGGCGTCCGAAAAAGAGATGGGTTGACGATTTGAACGAATACAACAACAACTGGTATAATGATGCCAAAAACAGAGCTATATGGACAACAATGGGGGAGGCTTATGCCGGATAGAAAATAATCGAAATAAAACGAATATAAGAACAAATTAATTAAAACTTAAAAATATATAAATTGAAAAATGTATTTTATTTAAATCTAAATATTCAAAATAAGTAGATTTTAATTATTAACATAAATTAGTGAATAAGTATTACCTACTTCTATTAATATTAATTAATAAAGCTTCAAATAATAATAATAATAATTATAGATTTTGATAATCATCAAAAATTTTTTTTGAAAAAAAAAAAAACTATTTCATGAAATTGATGGCTTCGAAAAGCCTTTTGGACTTGCATACACTGCAATCTTTCGATTATCCGTAGCTGGCTAAAAGAAGTGCTTTGCATTGCACAGATGGTGACACATGACGTGAATGTGCTACTGCTATCAAACGCTGCAATTGATTCAACTTGTATTTGTTCAAGTTGGCTTGGCTATGAATGACCACCAAGTAAAGAGATTCCTCAACTTCATAGCCACTCTCGACTTATGTATATATCCACCTCGACAAATGAAGCATGTCAGATAGGTTTCATAGCGAAGCTTTTCTGTCTTCTGCGACATCGATCCCTTCGCTGTAATCGGCCCTTCTCATTGATACAGGGTTAAAAATGAGGATATAAGCCATCAGAATAGAGCGATTTGATTTCCAGGAACAAAGGCTTGTTGAGAAGAGTAATTTTAACTAAAAAACAAAACGAAACAATATTCATATAATTTGTGTTTAAAATTAACGTGACGAACACATTTACCTTGAATTTGTACCTCTTCGCTCCAGAATAAATATGTCGGCGTTGCTGGCTTCCTACTCGGGGGATTCCACTTTTCTTGTTGCAACATTATCCTTGGTTTCTTCTTTATCTGAGGATTAAATTAAAGTCATTAAATTCATTATATATTGCTATTTCAATAGATTAATATTTTTGTTTTACCTTCATTTGCATTATTGATAATGAATTTTGTTTTGTTTACATTTTCGCAGAATTGTCAAAATACTCACCTCGCTGTTAATCTGTCAAAACTGGACTTAACTTAAATTGGGCCACGTTCGCATTGCATTTTGTAACGGTATAGTTGACCCTATCCTATGATACCATCGGATACATTTCCCACTAACACAAAAAAAAGAACAGGACCCTCTTAAGGTTCAATAAGACGTAGGATAGGTTGTCCTGGTAGGTAAGTGCGGCAGGCATGCTTGCGAACGCGCGACTCTAGCTCGACGGATAGTCGTGGGATCTTGCACTGCTACCGGACCCGTTAAATTTTACATGCCTATTTTGTTTATAAATAATTAACCATACACCTTTCTAATAGAACTCACAAAATGAAACCAGATATGAAGTTGTTTTACTTAACCTGAATGTATGTTTGGAAACCATGAGATGATGAAAGTTTCCATTGCGAACCCTCCCTCAGTCAAGTTATCTAAAACCGGACCATCCTTGGCTAATGTCTCGCAAATACTATTACATAAGCCCCTAAAGTAAAGTTGAATAAACTATTAGAATTTACTCACTACCCGTCGAATGTATCCTCTCATCGTACGGCTCCTTTTCGCACAAAACACTTACTCAATGAATCATTTATCAAGTATTAAATAATAATAATAAGAATTTGAAAATTTTGTTTTATTTTTGTTTAAGTTTATTTCATTTTTAAATATTTAAATTCAATTAGTAGTATTGTTCTCTCTTAAATCTAACACATATTTATTGAGAATCTCTACACTCTTTGTAATCAGCTGTGATACTACTCTACATAGGTTTTCATATCTAATTTATTTTAAATAAGATTCTAGTCAATTTCCTTAATTTTTAGCTTTAATATTTACTCTATCTGTGATATTAATTTTTAAGTTTTATTTATTTTAATTCGTTTTCAAGTTTTAGTTATTTTAATTCCTTTTTAAGTTTTTAAATGTAGTTTTGCTTTTGTTTTTAATCTTTAAATTCTTTTAATCTCTAGTAGTTTTCGTCTCTAGTTTCTCTTAATTTGATTTCATACTCAAACTCAAATGCTCATTCATCTACTCAAGCTTATAAATAAAACTATTCGGCAATTTCTTGTACATATGCTTGTTCGCTCTCTTTATCTCTATAAATTTTATATTTACTTGGGTACTGTTCTCATAGCATCAAGTGTAATTTGGGTACTCATTTTTTTGTATTATTGTATAACCTAAAATTTCCTTTTTTTCCACTCTCTTTCTATTCCCCTTTTTTTTGAAAGAACAGGGTTTGATCTTCCTCCCTCTCAATGCAATGATATATCCCTCTTTGAGCCTTTCTGTTGAGCTTATAATTTTTGTGCTCAACTTATCAACCCCCAACTACTTTCGTTCAATATATTCAAGATATTGTATATAAAATAAAATAATATTGGACTCACCAGGATGCTTCTTTAGTAAGCTTACTTGTTTTCTCTACTTTAATTAAAACCAAGTGGGCTGGTATCTCCGACGATGATGTGCACAGCATACGTGGAAAATCGGCTCTGACTTGTTGGCTAAACGCTAAATGAATTAGAGAAACAAGATCTTAAAACAATTGAACGTTCTTATTATTTTTCTTGTAATACTTAACTTTTCACTTTTTCTTCTTTTGTTTTGTTCTTTCTTTCGTTTACGGCTGATCACACAAGAGCTTACAATATAATCTATTGCCTATGTATATGCTAATCGATACTTATGTATGTTTGTACAGTGTGTTCATAGGTAATGAATGATAAGCGTGATAAGAAGTCGGAAGCAAATCAATATATTTGACTGAAGCTGGGTGATCGTGTGGAGCACGTACACGCTTTTGGGCTTGCGCGCGTCGCCGCCGGCAAGTTGGTGTGGATGGTGATGCGACCGATGCTACTTGGTTAACGACTGGCAAGATATGCTCGTGTCGGGATTATGTTTATCCGCAGGTACTTGAGCAGTTTGACTAGAGACGATTAAATTTCTACGCTTAAAGTACACCACCTATGTCGTAGCCTCTTGCTCATACGCCGTGGTTGACGTTGTCGATTAGTAGATTGCGGCAAATTGGACGGTATCGCAAGCCTGACAAACACCTAGCATGTGGTGACGCTTGAGTAGCTGGTCTTTAGAAGTCTCTCAGCCTAGTGGGACTAGGAGATCGGCTTCTGTTGCATCGGTGACCGAGTGTCACGTCAGAAACAAGCAGGGTTTTGGTACACCACGTGCCGAGCGTTCGGAAACAAATCCCTTTTCTTTCGGCGATAACTATACGGATAGTATTTAATTACATTCGTTGTTTCATTGTGTGAAACACTAATTAGGTTTTACATTACCTTTTTTTTTGATTTGTTTAAAGAGTAATTCACACCAGATTGTGGTATTTTTTTTTTCAAATTTATTTTGAGGAAAGCTCTAGCCTATGAACGCGGGATTGATTCTAAAGTAAACTTATTTTTGTAATTTATCACTAGGTATCTTAAATGTCACTTCGAAATTTACCTCTTTATTTTATTTTATTAAAAATAAGTTTAATTTAAAATTGAACTAGAGTAAATATAGTGACTGTACCTATTTGGTAGCTTTCCACTTGTTGACTCGGTCGGGGTTGAAGTAAAAAAGACCAATCGATTGATCTCTTCGATAATGGATGGGTGAGATAGAAATTGTCGCCCATTTCCTTTTCGATATTTAACGAAGGAAAACAAAAGGTATAAATTTCGGGTAAGACTTTTCATGTGTACAGGGTGATTCCTTTTAGGATTTTTTTTGTGTGGAATTTCGTACGTCTGCGTTTTCGGATATTATCTTTAAAAAATTTGTATGATGTCCCTACAAAACTTTTCAATTTTGAAAATTCTATTTAACAAAATTGAAATGAAAATGGACCATCAACTAATTTTTTTTTTTTCTTTTTTTTTTTAAAGTTAATTAAGGTTTATGTCCTAATATCTTTTCCGTAGAAAACACCAAGTAGATTACCTTTTGAATCAGTTAACTCATACAGATTATCACTGGGTATACTTTTAACGACAGCTGGAGTAAATTTGGGACATAATTTTGCATTTCGTTTCTTTGCTTTGTCACTCAGTATGAAATTTCTTTTGAAAACTTTCTGGCGAACAGCAAAAATTTTTATCTTTACTTCGTAAATTATAAGATTTTGCATAGGTATTATGAGCACTTTGTAAAGAGTCTTTTAAATGCTTATGAATTAAGTTCATTTTGCAACTTTTTGGTAGGATATCGATTTCAGAATAGTTAAGTCCTTTTAGTTTCTTAAGGAGTGCATAGTCATGGTCGTGTTCCACTTTCGACTGCCCAAAAAGGGCTTCATGAGGGGACATTCTTATTGCGGCGTGGGTGGTTGTTCGTAACGCACTAGCTATGGATGGAATATGTTTATCCCAGTTGGTTTGGTTAGGTTCTTTGGCAATGTATGAACGTATGGCGGTTAGAATTGAGCGATTAACTCTTTCGCTGGCATTCGCCTGTGGAGAATACGAAGCTGTTTTTACATGTCGTATGCCATAAGTTGTTAAAAGTTTCGAAAAATCTTTGCTAGTAAATTGCTTACCGTTGTCGGAGAGGAGCGATTCGGGTACACCGAAAATTGAAAATACATGCTCTTCAAGAAATTTCATGGCCGACTCACTGGTAGCTTTGCGTAGTGGCTGGATCACGACAAATTTGGTAAGCTGATCGAGACAAATAATCAAGTAAACGTTACCCTGTTTGGATCTAGGATATGGACCTAAAAAATCGACGAAGACGTGTTGAAACGGTCTCTCTACTACGAACGCTTGTCCCATTGGCGGTCTTGCGGTGGAATTAGGAGCTTTCGATGACTTACAAACGCTGCAGTCCGCGATGAACAATTGTACTTGTACCGCCATATTAGGCCAGTAAAAACGCTTACGTAGGCGATACAACGTTTTTGCAACACCTCCATGCGAAGCCTTCGGTGGGTCATGTGCGAAATGAACTAAGTGAGACGTCAATGCCGACGGTATCCATAATTTCCATGTTTGGTCATCCTCAATCGGATTACCTGTACTGAATTTGACCTTCTTGTAAACAAAACCTTCTGTCACTTGAAGATCTGGCAGTTGACTTTTATTTTTCTCCACCGTTTCTATCAACCTAACATACTCATCAGATTTAAAAGATGGATCTGAAAGATCGACATGAAGAACACCGAACGAGTTGGCACCATTTGTGTCATCAAAAACAATCTCATCTGCACAACGTACTCGAGAGAGAACATCCGGTACCACATGCTGCGAACCCTTTTGATGCTCTATCTCAAAGGAGAAACGTTGGAGTTTCAGACTCCACCTAGCAAGACGCCCACTTAAATCCTTCTGACTCATGAGCCACTTTAGACTTGCATGGTCAGTCACTATTTTGAACTCCTGCATCTCAACATAAGACCTAAATTTTTCAACACCTAAGACGGCCGCCAGGCACTCTAACTCGGTAGCACTATAATTGCGTTGTGCAGAATTGAGTTTATGAGAGTAGTATTAGATCGGCCTTTCCGCCCCATCTTTGTCTACTTGGCATAAAACGCACCCTATACCAAACGTTGACGCGTCACATAAAATGATAAACGGCTTTGAAAAATTTGGGTTTTATTAAAACTGGGTCAGAAGTAAGAGCGCGTTTAAGCTCTTCAAAAGCTTCAGTCGCTTCTGAACCGAAGACGAAAGTTTTTCCCTTTTTTAGAGTATCCGAAATCGGAGTAGCGATAGCAGAGAAATTTTTAATGAATCTCCTATACCAGCCGGCTAATCCTAAAAATCGACGGACTTGCCGTGCAGTTTTTGGCACAGGGAATTCTCGGATCGCAGCAACTTTATCGGGATCGGTTTTAAGACACCCATTTCCCACGATATAACCCAGATATCTTAGATAATTAAAACAAAACTTGGACTTTTCTAAGTTTATAGTTAGACCAGCTTTTCGTAAACATTCAGCTAATTCTTTGAGAATACTCATATGTTCTTCAAATGAACTAGAAATCACCAAAAGATCATCCAGATAAACAAACACTTTTTGTCTCAACTCATGTGGAACCACTTTGTCCATGAGCCGACACAACCTTTGGGATGCACCGTGTAGACCAAACGGCATAACCACGAATTGGTACAGGGGCCTGCCAGGCACAGAAAACGCAGTCTTTTCCCGCGATGACTTCTCCAGCGGTATCTGTCAGGAAGCGTGCTTCAGATCTACACTGGAAATAAATTGTGTATTTGAAGCTCGACTCAGCAGTGCCTCCATATGATGAAGCGGATAAGCGTCAGTTTTGGAACATTTATTGACCTTCCGAGAATCGAGGTACAAACGATTTTTCCCGGTTTTTGTACCAAGACAATCGGCGAGCTCCAAGAGCTATTGCTTTCCTCAATAATGCCCATTTCCAACATTTTATCCAACTCATCATACATTAGCTTTTGCACCGCTGGAGACACGGGGTAGTGTCTTTGTTTTATGGGCTCAGCATTACCTGTATCTATATAGTGCTCCTCGAGATGTGTTCGTCCAAGGCCACATTTAGCAAAGGACGGAAACATTTGGATCACATTTTCTAAGACATTGGCTTGATCTTTCGATAATTCATGTGCATTTGGGTCACATTTGTTTTCAAGTGTACTTGACGCAATCTCCGAAATCAATTTGGGAGCGATCTCAAACAACGTCCAAAAATTGACTCCCAAATACAAATGTTGCTCTAAAGAAGGCAAAAGATAAAAAGTTACATTTTTAGTTTTACCTTTGTAGGTAACATCAGTGGATATTTCACCCACAATGGATTGTTGCTGACCACTTGCCGTTCGGACATTTGAGGCGAACGCTTTAATAGAAACTCCAACATCCTTTAACAACTCTAAACAACCCGCTCCAAGACAACTTATACTGGCCCCACTGTCCAGTAAAGAGATTCCTCAACTTCATAGCCACTCTCGACTTATATATCCACCTCGACAAATGAAGCATGTCAGATAGGTTTCATAGCGAAGCTTTTCTGTCTTCTGCGACATCGATCCCTTCGCTGTAATCGGCCCTTCTCATTGATACAGGGTTAAAAATGAGGATATAAGCCATCAGAATAGAGCGATTTGATTTCCATGAACAAAGGCTTGTTGAGAAGAGTAATTTTAACTAAAAAACAAAACGAAACAATATTCATATAATTTGTGTTTAAAATTAACGTGACGAACACATTTACCTTGAATTTGTACCTCTTCGCTCCAGAATAAATATGTCGGCGTTGCTGGCTTCCTACTCGGGGGATTCCACTTTTCTTGTTGCAACATTATCCTTGGTTTCTTCTTTATCTGAGGATTAAATTAAAGTCATTAAATTCATTATATATTGCTATTTCAATAGATTAATATTTTTGTTTTACCTTCATTTGCATTATTGATAATGAATTTTGTTTTGTTTACATTTTCGCAGAATTGTCAAAATACTCACCTCGCTGTTAATCTGTCAAAACTGGACTTAACTTAAATTGGGCCACGTTCACATTGCATTTTGTAACGGTATAGTTGACCCTATCCTATGATACCATCGGATACATTTCCCACTAACACAAAAAAAAGAACAGGACCCTCTTAAGGTTCAATAAGACGTAGGATAGGTTGTCCTGGTAGGTAAGTGCGGCAGGCATGCTTGCGAACGCGCGACTCTAGCTCGACGGATAGTCGTGGGATCTTGCACTGCTACCGGACCCGTTAAATTTTACATGCCTATTTTGTTTATAAATAATTAACCATACACCTTTCTAATAGAACTCACAAAATGAAACCAGATATGAAGTTGTTTTACTTAACCTGAATGTATGTTTGGAAACCATGAGATGATGAAAGTTTCCATTGCGAACCCTCCCTCAGTCAAGTTATCTAAAACCGGACCATCCTTGGCTAATGTCTCACAAATACTATTACATAAGCCCCTAAAGTAAAGTTGAATAAACTATTAGAATTTACTCACTACCCGTCGAATGTATCCTCTCATCGTACGCCCCCTTTTCGCACAAAACACTTACTCAATGAATCATTTATCAAGTATTAAATAATAATAATAAGAATTTGAAAATTTTGTTTCATTTTTGTTTAAGTTTATTTCATTTTTAAATATTTAAATTCAATTAGCAGTATTGTTCTCTCTTAAATCTAACACATGTTTATTGAGAATCTCTACACTCTTTGTGATCAGCTGTGATACTACTCTACATAGGTTTTCAAACCTCTTTTATATCTAATTTATTTTAAATAAGATTCTAGTCAATTTCCGTAATTTTTAGCTTTAATATTTACTCTATCTGTGATATTAATTTTTAAGTTTTATTTATTTTAATTCGTTTTCAAGTTTTAGTTATTTTAATTCCTTTTTAAGTTTTTAAATTTAGTTTTGCTTTTGTTTTTAATCTTTAAATTCTTTTAATCTCTAGTAGTTTTCGTCTCTAGTTTCTCTTAATTTGATTTCATACTCAAACTCAAATGCTCATTCATCTACTCAAGCTTATAAATAAAACTATTCGGCAATTTCTTGTACATATGCTTGTTCGCTCTCTTTATCTCTATAAATTTTATATTTACTTGGGTACTGTTCTCATAGCATCAAGTGTAATTTGGGTACTCATTTTTTGTATTATTGTATGAGCTAAAAATTCCTTTTTTTCCACTCTCTTTCTATTCCCATTTTTTTTTTGAAAGAACAGGGTTTGATCTTCCTCCCTCTCAATGCAATGATAACTCCCTCTTTGAGCCTTTCTGTTGAGCTTATAATTTGTGTGCTCAACTTATCAACCGCCAACTACTTTCGTTCAATATATTTAAGATATTGTATATAAAATAAAATAATATTGGACTCACCAGGATGCTTCTTTAGTAAGCTTACTTGTTTTCTCTACTTTGATTTAAACCAAGTGGGCTGGTATCTCCGACGATGATGTGCACAGCATACGTGGAAAATCGGCTCTGACTTGTTGGCTAAACGCTAAATGAATTAGAGAAACAAGATCTTAAAACAATTGAACGTTCTTATTATTTTTCTTGTAATACTTAACTTTTCTCTTTTTCTTCTTTTGTTTTGTTCTTTCTTTCGTTTACCGCTGATCACACAAGAGCTTACAATATAATCTATTGCCTATGTATATGCTAATCGATACTTATGTATGTTTGTACAGTGTGTTCATAGGTAATGATAAGCGTGATAAGAAGTCGGAAGCAAATCAATATATTTGACTGAAGCTGGGTGATCGTGTGGAGCACGTACACGCTTTTGGGCTTGCGCGCGTCGCGGCCGGCAAGTTGGTGTGGATGGTGATGCGACCGATGCTACTTGGTTAACGACTGGCAAGATATGCTCGTGTCGGGATTATGTTTATCCGCAGGTACTTGAGCAGTTTGACTAGAGACGATTAAATTTCTACGCTTAAAGCACACCACCTATGTCGTAGCCTCTTGCTCATACGCCGTGGTTGACGTTGTCGATTAGTAGATTGCGGCAAATTGGACGGTATCGCAAGCCTGACAAACACCTAGCATGTGGTGACGCTTGAGTAGCTGGTCTTTAGAAGTCTCTCAGCCTAGTGGGGCTAGGAGATCGGCTTCTGTTGCATTGGTGACCGAGTGTCACGTCAGAAACAAGCAGGGTTTTGGTACACCACGTGCCGAGCGTTCGGAAACAAATCCCTTTTCTTTCGGCGATAACTATACGGATAGTATTTAATTACATTCGTTGTTTCATTGTGTGAAACACTAATTAGGTTTTACATTACCTTTTTTTTTGATTTATTTAAAGAGTAATTCACACCAGATTGTGGTATTTTTTTTTCAAATTTATTTTGAGGAAAGCTCTAGCCTATGAACGCGGGATTGATTCTAAAGTAAACTTATTTTTGTAATTTATCACTAGGTATCTTAAATGTCACTTCGAAATTTACCTCTTTATTTTATTTTATTTTATTAAAAATAAGTTTAATTTAAAATTGAACTAGAGTAAGTATAGTGACTGTACCTATTTGGTAGCTTTCCACTTGTTGACTCGGTCGGGGTTGAAGTAAAAAAGACCAATGGATTGATCTCTTCGATAATGGATGGGTCAGATAGAAATTGTCGCCCATTTCCTTTTCGATATTTAACGAAGGAAAACAAAAGGTATAAATTTCGGGTAAGACTTTTCATGTGTACAGGGTGATTCCTTTTAGGATTTTTTTTGTGTGGAATTTCGTACGTCTGTTTTCGGATATTATCTTTAAAAAATTTGTATGATGTCCCTACAAAACTTTTCAATTTTGAAAATTCTATTTAACAAAATTGAAATGAAAATGGACCATCAACTAATTTTTTTTTCTTTTTTTTTATAGTTAATTAAGGTTTATGTCCTAATATCTTTTCCGTGGAAAACACCAAGTAGATTACCTTTTGAATCAGTTAACTCATACAGATTATCACTGGGTATACTTTTAACGACAGCTGGAGTAAATTTGGGACATAATTTTGCATTTCGTTTCTTTGCTTTGTCACTCAGTATGAAATTTCTTTTGAAAACTTTCTGGCCAACAGCAAAAATTTTTATCTTTACTTCGTAAATTATAAGATTTTGCATAGGTATTATGAGCACTTTGTAAAGAGTCTTTTAAATGCTTATGAATTAAGTTCATTTTGCAACTTTTTGGTAGGATATCGATTTCAGAATAGTTAAGTCCTTTTAGTTTCTTAAGGAGTGCATAGTCATGGTCGTGTTCCACTTTCGACTGCCTAAAAAGGGCTTCATGAGGGGACATTCTTATAGCGGCGTGGGTGCTTGTTCGTAACGCACTAGCTATGGATGGAATATGTTTATCCCAGTTGGTTTGGTTAGGTTCTTTGGCAATGTATGAACGTATGGCGGTTAGAATTGAGCGATTAACTCTTTCGCTGGCATTCGCCTGTGGAGAATACGAAGCTGTTTTTACATGTCGTATGCTATAAGTTGTTAAAAGTTTCGAAAAATCTTTGCTAGTAAATTGCTTACCGTTGTCGGAGAGGAGCGATTCGGGTACACCGAAAATTGAAAATACATGCTCTTCAAGAAATTTCATGGCCGACTCACTGGTAGCTTTGCGTAGTGGCTGGATCACGACAAATTTGGTAAGCTGATCGAGGCAAATAATCAAGTAAACGTTACCCTGTTTGGATCTAGGATATGTTGAAACGGTCTCTCTACTACGAACGCTTGTCCCATTGGCGGTCTTGTGGTGGAATTAGGAGCTTTCGATAACTTACAAACGCTGCAGTCCGCGATGAACAATTTTACTTGTACCGCCATATTAGGCCAGTAAAAACGCTTACGTAGGCGATACAACGTTTTTGCAACACCTCCATGCGAAGCCTTCGGTGGGTCATGTGCCAAATGAACTAAGTGAGAAGTCAATGCCGACGGTATCCATAATTTCCATGTTTGGTCATCCTCAATCGGATTACCTGTACTGAATTTGACCTTCTTGTAAACAAAACCTTCTGTCACTTGAAGATCTGGCAGTTGACTTTTATTTTTCTCCACCGTTTCTATCAACCTAACATACTCATCAGATTTAAAAGATGGATCTGAAAGATCGACATGAAGAACATCGAACGAGTTGGCACCATTTGTGTCATCAAAAACAATCTCATCTGCACAATGTACTCGAGAGAGAACATCCGGTACCACATGCTGCGAACCCTTTTGATGCTCTATCTCAAAGGAGAAACGTTGGAGTTTCAGACTCCATCTAGCAAGACGCCCACTTAAATCCTTCTGACTCATGAGCCACTTTAGACTTGCATGATCAGTCACTATTTTGAACTCCTGCATCTCAACATAAGACCTAAATTTTTCAACACCTAAGACGGCCGCCAGGCACTCTAACTCGGTAACACTATAATTGCGTTGTGCAGAATTGAGTTTATGAGAGTAGTATTAGATCGGCCTTTCCGCCCCATCTTTGTCTACTTGGCATAAAACGCACCCTATATCAAACGTTGACACGTCACATAAAATGATAAACGGCTTTGAAAAATTTGGATTTATTAAAGCTGGGTCAGAAGTAAGAGCGCGTTTAAGCTCTTCAAAAGCTTCAGTCGCTTCTGAACCGAAGACGAAAGTTTTTCCCTTTTTTAGAGTATCCGAAATCGGAGTAGCGATAGCAGAGAAATTTTTAATGAATCTCCTATACCAGCCGGCTAATCCTAAAAATCGACGGACTTGCCGTGCAGTTTTTGGCACAGGGAATTCTCGGATCGCAGCAACTTTATCGGGATCGGTTTTAAGACACCCATTTCCCACGATATAACCCAGATATCTAAGATAATTAAAACAAAACTTGGACTTTTCTAAGTTTATAGTTAGACCAGCTTTTCGTAAACATTCAGCTAATTCTTTGAGAATACTCATATGTTCTTCAAATGAACTAGAAATCACCAAAAGATCATCCAGATAAACAAACACTTTTTGTCTCAACTCATGTGGAACCACTTTGTCCATGAGCCGACACAACCTTTGGGCTGCACCGTGTAGACCAAACGGCATAACCACGAATTGGTACAGGGGCCTGCCAGGCACAGAAAACGCAGTCTTTTCCCGCGATGACTTCTCCAGCGGTATCTGCCAGGAGGCGTGCTTCAGATCTACACTGGAAATAAATTGTGTATTTGAAGCTCGACTCAGCAGTGCCTCCATATGATGAAGCGGATAAGCGTCAGTTTTGGAACATTTATTGACCTTCCGAGAATCGAGGCACAAACGATTTTTCCCGGTTTTTGTACCAAGACAATCGGCGAGCTCCAAGAGCTATTGCTTTCCTCAATAATGCCCATTTCCAACATTTTATCCAACTCATCATACATTAGCTTTTGCACCGCTGGAGACACGGGGTAGTGTCTTTGTTTTATGGGCTCAGCATTACCTGTATCTATATAGTGCTCCTCGAGATGTGTTCGTCCAAGGCCACATTTAGCAAAGGACGGAAACATTTGGATCACATTTTCTAAGACATTGGCTTGATCTTTCGATAATTCATGTGCATTTGGGTCACATTTGTTTTCAAGTGTACTTGACGCGATCTCCGAAATCAATTTGGGAGCGATCTCAAACAACGTCCAAAAATTGACTCCCAAATACAAATGTTGCTCTAAGGAAGGCACAAGATAAAAAGCTACATTTTTAGTTTTACCTTTGTAGGTAACATCAGTGGATATTTCACCCACAATGGATTGTTGCTGACCACTTGCCGTTCGGACATTTGAAGCGAACGCTTTAATAGAAACTCCAACATCCTTTAACAACTCTAAACAACCCGCTCCAAGACAACTTATACTGGCCCCACTGTCCAGTAAAGAGATTCCTCAACTTCATAGCCACTCTCGACTTATATATCCACCTCGACAAATGAAGCATGTCAGATAGGTTTCATAGCGAAGCTTTTCTGTCTTCTGCGACATCGATCCCTTCGCTGTAATCGGCCCTTCTCATTGATACAGGGTTAAAAATGAGGATATAAGCCATCAGAATAGAGCGATTTGATTTCCAGGAACAAAGGCTTGTTGAGAAGAGTAATTTTAACTAAAAAACAAAACGAAACAATATTCATATAATTTGTGTTTAAAATTAACGTGACGAACACATTTACCTTGAATTTGTACCTCTTCGCTCCAGAATAAATATGTCGGCGTTGCTGGCTTCCTACTCGGATCATGAATAGACTTACTAACGAGCAACGCTTGCAAATCATTGAATTTTATTACCAAAATCAGTGTTCGGTTCGAAATGTGTTTCGCGACAAATTTTGTTCAGCGATGAGGCTCATTTCTGGTTGAATGGCTACGTAAATAAGCAAAATTGCCGCATTTGGAGTGAAGAGCAACCAGAAGCCGTTCAAGAACTGCCCATGCATCCCGAAAAATGCACTGTTTGGTGTGGTTTGTACGCTGGTGGAATCATTGGACCGTATTTTTTCAAAGATGCTGTTGGACGCAACGTTACGGTGAATGGCGATCGCTATCGTTCAATGCTAACAAACTTTTTGTTGCCAAAAATGGAAGAACTGAACTTGGTTGACATGTGGTTTCAACAAGATGGCGCTACATGCCACACAGCTCGCGATTCTATGGCCATTTTGAGGGAAAACTTCGGAGAACAATTCATCTCAAGGAATGGACCGGTAAGTTGGCCACCAAGATCATGCGATTTGACGCCTTTAGACTATTTTTTGTGGGGCTACGTCAAGTCTAAAGTCTACACAAATAAGCCAGCAACTATTCCAGCTTTGGAAGACAACATTTCCGAAGAAATTCGGGCTATTCCGGCCGAAATGCTCGAAAAAGTTACCCAAAATTGGACTTTCCGAATGGACCACCTAAGACGCAGCCGCGGTCAACATTTAAATGAAATTATCTTCAAAAAGTAAATGCCATGGACCAATCTAACGTTTCAAATAAAGAATCGATGAGATTTTGCAAATCTTATGCGTTTTTTTTTAAAAAAAAGTTCTCAAGCTCTTAAAAAATCACCCGATATATGGCTATTTCAATAGATTAATATTTTTGTTTTACCTTCATTTGCATTATTGATAATGAATTTTGTTTTGTTTACATTTTCGCAGAATTGTCAAAATACTCACCTCGCTGTTAATCTGTCAAAACTGGACTTAACTTGAATTGGGCCACGTTCACATTGCATTTTGTAACGGTATAGTTGACCCTATCCTATGATACCATCGGATACATTTCCCACTAACACAAAAAAAAGAACAGGACCCTCTTAAGGTTCAATAAGACGTAGGATAGGTTGTCCTGGTAGGTAAGTGCGGCAGGCATGCTTGCGAACGCGCGACTCTAGCTCGACGGATAGTCGTGGGATCTTGCACTGCTACCGGACCCGTTAAATTTTACATGCCTATTTTGTTTATAAATAATTAACCATACACCTTTCTAATAGAACTCACAAAATGAAACCAGATATGAAGTTGTTTTACTTAACCTGAATGTATGTTTGGAAACCATGAGATGATGAAAGTTTCCATTGCGAACCCTCCCTCAGTCAAGTTATCTAAGACCGGACCATCCTTGGCTAATGTCTCACAAATACTATTACATAAGCCCCTAAAGTAAAGTTGAATAAACTATTAGAATTTACTCACTACCCGTCGAATGTATCCTCTCATCGTACTCCCCCTTTTCGCACAAAACACTTACTCAATGAATCATTTATCAAGTATTAAATAATAATAATAAGAATTTGAAAATTTTGTTTCATTTTTGTTTAAGTTTATTTCAATTTTAAATATTTAAATTCAATTAGTAGTATTGTTCTCTCTTAAATCTAACACATATTTATTGAGAATCTCTACACTCTTTGTGATCAGCTGTGATACTACTCTACATAGGTTTTCAAACCTCTTTTATATCTAATTTATTTTAAATAAGATTCTAGTCAATTTCCGTAATTTTTAGCTTTAATATTTACTCTATCTGTGATATTAATTTTAAAGTTTTATTTATTTTAATTCGTTTTCAAGTTTTAGTTATTTTAATTCCTTTTTAAGTTTTTAAATGTAGTTTTGCTTTTGTTTTTAATCTTTAAATTCTTTTAATCTCTAGTAGTTTTCGTCTCTAGTTTCTCTTAATTTGATTTCATACTCAAACTCAAATGCTCATTCATCTACTCAAGCTTATAAATAAAACTATTCGGCAATTTCTTGTACATATGCTTGTTCGCTCTCTTTATCTCTATAAATTTTATATTTACTTGGGTACTGTTCTCATAGCATCAAGTGTAATTTGGGTACTCATTTTTTTGTATTATTGTATGAGCTAAAAATTCCTTTTTTTCCACTCTCTTTCTATTCCCCTTTTTTTTTTTTTGAAAGAACAGGGTTTGATCTTCCTCCCACTCAATGCAATGATAACTCCCTCTTTGAGCCTTTCTGTTGAGCTTATAATTTTTGTGCTCAACTTATCAACCCCCAACTACTTTCGTTCAATATATTTAAGATATTGTATATAAAATAAAATAATATTGGACTCACCAGGATGCTTCTTTAGTAAACTTACTTGTTTTCTCTACTTTGATTAAAACCAAGTGGGCTGGTATCTCCGACGATGATGTGCACAGCATACGTGGAAAATCGGCTCTGACTTGTTGGCTAAACGCTAAATGAATTAGAGAAACAAGATCTTAAAACAATTGAACGTTCTTATTATTTTTCTTGTAATACTTAACTTTTCTCTTTTTCTTCTTTTGTTTTGTTCTTTCTTTCGTTTACCGCTGATCACACAAGAGCTTACAATATAATCTATTGCCTATGTACATATATGCTAATCGATACTTATGTATGTTTGTACAGTGTGTTCATAGGTAATGATAAGCGTGATAAGAAGTCGGAAGCAAATCAATATATTTGACTGAAGCTGGGTGATCGTGTGGAGCACGTACACGCTTTTGGGCTTGCGCGCGTCGCCGCCGGCAAGTTGGTGTGGATGGTGATGCGACCGATGCTACTTGGTTAACGACTGGCAAGATATGCTCGTGTCGGGATTATGTTTATCCGCAGGTACTTGAGCAGTTTGACTAGAGACGATTAAATTTCTACGCTTAAAGCACACCACCTATGTCGTAGCCTCTTGCTCATACGCCGCCGTGGTTGACGTTGTCGATTAGTAGATTGCGGCAAATTGGACGGTATCGCAAGCCTGACAAACACCTAGCATGTGGTGACGCTTGAGTAGCTGATCTTTAGAAGTCTCTCAGTCTAGTGGGGCTAGGAGATCGGCTTCTGTTGCATCGGTGACCGAGTGTCACGTCAGCAACAAGCAGGGTTTTGGTACACCACGTGCCGAGCGTTCGGAAACAAATCCCTTTTCTTTCGGCGATCACTATACGGATAGTATTTAATTACATTCGTTGTTTCATTGTGTGAAACACTAATTAGGTTTTACATTACCTTTTTTTTTGATTTATTTAAAGAGTAATTCACACCAGATTGTGGTATTTTTTTTCAAATTTATTTTGAGGAAAGCTCTAGCCTATGAACGCGGGATTGATTCTTAAGTAAACTTATTTTTGTAATTTATCACTAGGTATCTTAAATGTCACTTCGAAATTTACCTCTTTATTTTATTTTATTTTATTTTATTAAAAATAAGTTTAATTTAAAATTGAACTAGAGTAAGTATAGTGACTGTACCTATTTGGTAGCTTTCCACTTGTTGACTCGGTCGGGGTTGAAGTAAAAAAGACCAATGGATTGATCTCTTCGATAATGGATGGGTCAGATAGAAATTGTCGCCCATTTCCTTTTCGATATTTAACGAAGGAAAACAAAAGGTATAAATTTCGGGTAAGACTTTTCATGTGTACAGGGTGATTCCTTTTAGGATTTTTTTTGTGTGGAATTTCGTACGTCTGTTTTCGGATATTATCTTTAAAAAATTTGTATGATGTCCCTACAAAACTTTTCAATTTTGAAAATTCTATTTAACAAAATTGAAATGAAAATGGACCATCAACTAATTTTTTTTTTTTTTTTTTTTTTTTATAGTTAATTAAGGTTTATGTCCTAATATCTTTTCCGTGGAAAACACCAAGTAGATTCCCTTTTGAATCAGTTAACTCATTCAGATTATCACTGGGTATACTTTTAACGACAGCTGGAGTAAATTTGGGACATAATTTTGCATTTCGTTTCTTTGCTTTGTCACTCAGTATGAAATTTCTTTTGAAAACTTTCTGGCCAACAGTAAAATTTTTATCTTTACTTCGTAAATTATAAGATTTTGCATAGGTATTATGAGCACTTTGTAAAGAGTCTTTTAAATGCTTATGAATTAAGTTCATTTTGCAACTTTTTGGTAGGATATCGATTTCAGAATAGTTAAGTCCTTTTAGTTTCTTAAGGAGTGCATAGTCATGGTCGTGTTCCACTTTCGACTGCCCAAAAAGGGCTTCATGAGGGGACATTCTTATAGCGGCGTGGGTGGTTGTTCGTAACGCACTAGCTATGGATGGAATATGTTTATCCCAGTTGGTTTGGTTAGGTTCTTTGGCAATGTATGAACGTATGGCGGTTAGAATTGAGCGATTAACTCTTTCGCTGGCATTCGCCTGTGGAGAATACGAAGCTGTTTTTACATGTCGTATGCCATAAGTTGTTAAAAGTTTCGAAAAATCTTTGCTAGTAAATTGCTTACCGTTGTCGGAGAGGAGCGATTCGGGTACACCGAAAATTGAAAATACATGCTCTTCAAGAAATTTCATGGCCGACTCACTGGTAGCTTTGCGTAGTGGCTGGATCACGACAAATTTGGTAAGCTGATCGAGACAAATAATCAAGTAAACGTTACCCTGTTTGGATCTAGGATATAGACCTAAAAAATCGACGAAGACGTGTTGAAACGGTCTCTCTACTACGAACGCTTGTCCCATTGGCGGTCTTGTGGTGGAATTAGGAGCTTTCGATGACTTACAAACGCTGCAGTCCGCGATGAACAATTTTACTTGTACCGCCATATTAGGCCAGTAAAAACGCTTACGTAGGCGATACAACGTTTTTGCAATACCTCCATGCGAAGCCTTCGGTGGGTCATGTGCCAAATGAACTAAGTGAGACGTCAATGCCGACGGTATCCATAATTTCCATGTTTGGTCATCCTCAATCGGATTACCTGTACTGAATTTGACCTTCTTGTAAACAAAACCTTCTGTCACTTGAAGATCTGGCAGTTGACTTTTATTTTTCTCCACCGTTTCTATCAACCCAACATACTCATCAGATTTAAAAGATGGATCTGAAAGATCGACATGAAGAACATCGAACGAGTTGGCACCATTTGTGTCATCAAAAACAATCTCATCTGCACAATGTACTCGAGAGAGAACATCCGGTACCACATGCTGCGAACCGTTTCGATTCTCTATCTCAAAGGAGAAACGTTGGAGTTTCAGACTCCATCTAGCAAGACGCCTACTTAAATCCTTCTGACTCATGAGCCACTTTAGACTTGCATGGTCAGTCACTATTTTGAACTCCTGCATCTCAACATAAGACCTAAATTTTTCAACACCTAAGACGGCCGCCAGGCACTCTAACTCGGTAACACTATAATTGCGTTGTGCAGAATTGAGTTTATGAGTAGTAGATCGGCCTTTCCGCCCCATCTTTGTCTACTTGGCATAAAACGCACCCTATACCAAACGTTGACGCGTCACATAAAATGATAAACGGCTTTGAAAAATTTGGATTTATTAAAATTGGGTCAGAAGTAAGAGCGCGTTTAAGCTCTTCAAAAGCTTCAGTCGCTTCTGAACCGAAGACGAAAGTTTTTCCCTTTTTTAGAGTATCCGAAATCGGAGTAGCGATAGCAGAGAAATTTTTAATGAATCTCCTATACCAGCCGGCTAATCCTAAAAATCGACGGACTTGCCGTGCAGTTTTTGGCACAGGGAATTCTCGGATCGCACCAACTTTATCGGGATCGGTTTTAAGACACCCATTTCCCACGATATAACCCAGATATCTTAGATAATTAAAACAAAACTTGGACTTTTCTAAGTTTATAGTTAGACCAGCTTTTCGTAAACATTCAGCTAATTCTTTGAGAATACTCATATGTTCTTCAAATGAACTAGAAATCACCAAAAGATCATCCAGATAAACAAACCCTTTTTGTCTCAACTCATGTGGAACCACTTTGTCCATGAGCCGACATAACCTTTGGGCTGCACCGTGTAGACCAAACGGCATAACCACGAATTGGTACAGGGGCCTGCCAGGCACAGAAAACGCAGTCTTTTCCCGCCATGACTTCTCCAGCAGTATCTGCCAGAAGGCGTGCTTCAGATCTACACTGGAAATAAATTGTGTATTTGAAGCTCGACTCAGCAGTGCCTCCATATGATGAAGCGGATAAGCGTCGGTTTTGGAACATTTATTGACCTTCCGAGAATCGAGGCACAAACGATTTTTCCCGGTTTTTGTACCAAGACAATCGGCGAGCTCCAAGAGCTATTGTTTTCCTCAATAATGCCCATTTCCAACATTTTATCCAACTCATCATACATTAGCTTTTGCACCGCTGGAGACACGGGGTAGTGTCTTTGTTTTATGGGCTCAGCATTACCTGTATCTACATAGTGCTCCTCGAGATGTGCTCGTCCAAGGCCACATTTAGCAAAGGACGGAAACATTTGGATCACATTTTCTAAGACATTGGCTTGATCTTTCGATAATTCATGTGGGTCACATTTGTTTTCAAATGTACTTGACGCAATCTCCGAAAGCAATTTGGGAGCGATCTCAAACAACGTCCAAAAATTGACTCCCAAATACAAATGTTGCTCTAAAGAAGGCACAAGATAAAAAGTTACATTTTTAGTTTTACCTTTGTAGGTAACATCAGTGGATATTTCACCCACAATGGATTGTTGCTGACCACTTGCCGTTCGGACATTTGAGGCGAACGCTTTAATAGAAACTCCAACATCCTTTAACAACTCTAAACAACCCGCTCCAAGACAACTTATACTGGCCCCACTGTCCAGTAAAGAGATTCCTCAACTTCATAGCCACTCTCGACTTATATATCCACCTCGACAAATGAAGCATGTCAGATAGGTTTCATAGCGAAGCTTTTCTGTCTTCTGCGACATCGATCCCTTCGCTGTAATCGGCCCTTCTCATTGATACAGGGTTAAAAATGAGGATATAAGCCATCAGAATAGAGCGATTTGATTTCCAGGAACAAAGGCTTGTTGAGAAGAGTAATTTTAACTAAAAAACAAAACGAAACAATATTCATATAATTTGTGTTTAAAATTAACGTGACGAACACATTTACCTTGAATTTGTACCTCTTCTCTCCAGAATAAATATGTCGGCGTTGCTGGCTTCCTACTCGGGGGATTCCACTTTTCTTGTTGCAACATTATCCTTGGTTTCTTCTTTATCTGAGGATTAAATTAAAGTCATTAAATTCATTATATATTGCTATTTCAATAGATTAATACTTTTGTTTTACCTTCATTTGCATTATTGATAATGAATTTTGTTTTGTTTACATTTTCGCAGAATTGTCAAAATACTCACCTCGCTGTTAATCTGTCAAAACTGGACTTAACTTAAATTGGGCCACGTTTACATTGCATTTTGTAGTTGACCCTATTCTATGATACCATCGGATACATTTCCCACTAACACCAAAAAAAGAACAGGACCCTCTTAAGGTTCAATAAGACGTAGGATAGGTTGTCCTGGTAGGTAAGTGCGGCAGTCATGCTTGCGAACGCGCGACTCTAGCTCGACGGATAGTCGTGGGATCTTGCACTGCTACCGGACCCGTTAAATTTTACATGCCTATTTTGTTTATAAATAATTAACCATACACCTTTCTAATAGAACTCACAAAATGAAACCAGATATGAAGTTGTTTTACTTAACCTGAATGTATGTTTGAAAACCATGAGATGATGAAAGTTTCCATTGCGAACCCTCCCTCAGTCAAGTTATCTAAAACCGGACCATCCTTGGCTAATGTCTCACAAATACTATTACATAAACCCCTAAAGTTAAGTTGAATAAACTATTAGAATTTACTCACTACCCGTCGAATGTATCCTCTCATCGTACGCCCCCTTTTCGCACAAAACACTTACTCAATGAATCATTTATCCAGTATTAAATAATAATAATAAGAATTTGAAAATTTTGTTTCATTTTTGTTTAAGTTTATTTCATTTTTAAATATTTAAATTCAATTAGCAGTATTGTTCTCTATTAAATCTAACACATATTTATTGAGAATCTCTACACTCTTTGTGATCAGCTGTGATACTACTCTACATAGGTTTTCAAACCTCTTTTATATCTAATTTATTTTAGATAAGATTCTAGTCAATTTCCTTAATTTTTAGCTTTAATATTTACTCTATCTGTGATATTAATTTTTAAGTTTTATTTATTTTAATTCGTTTTCAAGTTTTAGTTATTTTAATTCCTTTTTAAGTTTTTAAATGTAGTTTTGCTTTTGTTTTTAATCTTTAAATTCTTTTAATCTCTAGTAGTTTTCGTCTCTAGTTTCTCTTAATTTGATTTCATACTCAAACTCAAATGCTCATTCATCTACTCAAGCTTATAAATAAAACTATTCGGCAATTTCTTGTACATATGCTTGTTCGCTCTCTTTATCTCTATAAATTTTATATTTACTTGGGTACTGTTCTCATAGCATCAAGTGTAATTTGGGTACTCATTTTTTTGTATTATTGTATGAGCTAAAAATTCCTTTTTTCCACTCTCTTTCTATTCCCCCTTTTTTTTTTGAAAGAACAGGGTTTGATCTTCCTCCCTCTCAATGCAATGATAACTCCCTCTTTGAGCCTTTCTGTTGAGCTTATAATTTTTGTGCTCAACTTATCAACCCCCAACTACTTTCGTTCAATATATTTAAGATATTGTATATAAAATAAAATAATATTGGACTCACCAGGATGCTTCTTTAGTAAGCTTACTTGTTTTCTCTACTTTAATTAAAACCAAGTGGGCTGGTATCTCCGACGATGATGTGCACAGCATACGTGGAAAATCGGCTCTGACTTGTTGGCTAAACGCTAAATGAATTAGAGAAACAAGATCTTAAAACAATTGAACGTTCTTATTATTTTTCTTGTAATACTTAACTTTTCTCTTTTTCTTCTTTTGTTTTGTTCTTTCTTTCGTTTACCGCTGATCACACAAGAGCTTACAATATAATCTATTGCCTATGTACATATATGCTAATCGATACTTATGTATGTTTGTACAGTGTGTTCATAGGTAATGATAAGCGTGATAAGAAGTCGGAAGCAAATCAATATATTTGACTGAAGCTGGGTGATCGTGTGGAGCACGTACACGCTTATGGGCTTGCGCGCGTCGCCGCCGGCAAGTTGGTGTGGATGGTGATGCGACCGATGCTACTTGGTTAACGACTGGCAAGATATGCTCGTGTCGGGATTATGTTTATCCGCAGGTACTTGAGCAGTTTGACTAGAGACGATTAAATTTCTACGCTTAAAGTACACCACCTATGTCGTAGCCTCTTGCTCATACGCCGTGGTTGACGTTGTCGATTAGTAGATTGCGGCAAATTGGACGGTATCGCAAGCCTGACAAACACCTAGCATGTGGTGACGCTTGAGTAGCTGGTCTTTAGAAGTCTCTCAGCCTAGTGGGACTAGGAGATCGGCTTCTGTTGCATCGGTGACCGAGTGTCACGTCAGCAACAAGCAGGGTTTTGGTACACCACGTGCCGAGCGTTCGGAAACAAATCCTTTTTCTTTCGGCGATCACTATACGGATAGTATTTAATTACATTCGTTGTTTCATTGTGTGAAACACTAATTAGGTTTTACATTATCTTTTTTTTTGATTTATTTAAAGAGTAATTCACACCAGATTGTGGTATTTTTTTTCAAATTTATTTTGAGGAAAGCTCTAGCCTATGAACGCGGGATTGATTCTAAAGTAAACTTATTTTTGTAATTTATCACTAGGTATCTTAAATGTCACTTCGAAATTTACCTCTTTATTTTATTTTATTAAAAATAAGTTTAATTTAAAATTGAACTAGGGTAAGTATAGTGACTGTACCTATTTGGTAGCTTTCCACTTGTTGACTCGGCCGGGGTTGAAGTAAAAAAGACCAATCGATTGATCTCTTCGATAATGGATGGGTCAGATTGAAATTGTCGCCCATTTCCTTTTCGATAATTAACGAAGGAAAACAAAAGGTATAAATTTCGGGTAAGACTTTTCATGTGTACAGGGTGATTCCTTTTAGGATTTTTTTGTGTGGAATTCCGTACGTCTGCGTTTTCGGATATTATCTTTAAAAAATTTGTATGATGTCCCTACAAAACTTTTCAATTTTGAAAATTCTATTTAACAAAATTGAAATGAAAATGGACCATCAACTAATTTTTTTTTTTTTTCTTTTTTTTTATAGTTAATTAAGGTTTATGTCCTAATATCTTTTCCGTGGAAAACACCAAGTAGATTACCTTTTGAAACAGTTAACTCATACAGATTATCACTGGGTATACTTTTAACGACAGCTGGAGTAAATTTGGGACATAATTTTGCATTTCGTTTCTTTGCTTTGTCACTCAGTATGAAATTTCTTTTGAAAACTTTCTGGCCAACAGTAAAATTTTTATCTCTACTTCGTAAATTATAAGATTTTGCATACATAGGTATTATGAGCACTTTGTAAAGAGTCTTTTAAATGCTTATGAATTAAGTTCATTTTGCAACTTTTTGGTAGGATATCGATTTCAGAATAGTTAAGTCCTTTTAGTTTCTTAAGGAGTGCATAGTCATGGTCGTGTTCCACTTTCGACTGCCCAAAAAGGGCTTCATGAGGGGACATTCTTATAGCGGCGTGGGTGGTTGTTCGTAACGCACTAGCTATGGATGGAATATGTTTATCCCAGTTGGTTTGGTTAGGTTCTTTGGCAATGTATGAACGTATGGCGGTTAGAATTGAGCGATTAACTTTTTCGCTGGCATTCGCCTGTGGAGAATACGAAGCTGTTTTTACATGTCGTATGCCATAAGTTGTTAAAAGTTTCGAAAAATCTTTGCTAGTAAATTGCTTACCGTTGTCGGAGAGGAGCGATTCGGGTACACCGAAAATTGAAAATACATGCTCTTCAAGAAATTTCATGGCCGACTCACTGGTAGCTTTGCGTAGTGGCTGGATCACGACAAATTTGGTAAGCTGATCGAGACAAATAATCAAGTAAACGTTACCCTGTTTGGATCTAGGATATGAACCTAAAAAATCGACGAAGACGTGTTGAAACGGTCTCTCTACTGCGAACGCTTGTCCCATTGGTGGTGTTGTGGTGGAATTAGGAGCTTTCGATGACTTACAAACGCTGCAGTCCGCGATGAACAATTTTACTTGTACCGCCATATTAGGCCAGTAAAAACGCTTACGTAGGCGATACAACGTTTTTGCAACACCTCCACGCGAAGCCTTCGGTGGGTCATGGGCCAAATGAACTAAGTGAGACGTCAATGCCGACGGTATCCATAATTTCCATGTTTGGTCATCCTCAATCGGACAGCCAGTATGGTAATAGACAACCATACCTACTGGCTGGTATCAGCGTATTTGGGCCACGACCACCAGGGCCCACTACCTGGTACCATTCTTGAGAGGACGGTCGCTGAATCAACAAGACTTAAAACCAACATAATTATCGGTTGTGACGCCAATGCGCACCATACTACGTGGGGTAGTACCGATATAAATGACAGAGGTGAGTCTCTTTTTGATTATATTTTAACAACTAATCTGGTAGTATGTAATGTAGTAGTGAACCAACCTTCGTTACTAAAAATCGACAAGAAGTTTTAGATATGATTCTTGTCTCTTTACATCTCTCAAATAAAATATTGAATTGGAGAGTATCAAAGGAGCACTCGTTCTCCGATCATAGATACATCCAATTCACACTTATTGAAGAGTTCCCAAAACCGATCCAATTCCGAAACTATAGGAAAACAGATTGGCCAAAATATAGGGCAACTCTGAAGAATCTGATTAAACCAGAACTTTATGATCCGCCCTTGTGCGCTTTTGAACTCGATCAAAATGTCGACGAGCTTACAGCAGCCCTTAATAAAGCCATGGAAACTGCCTGCCCCCTCACTACAGTGCGGGGAAAGAAGAAACCATATTGGTGGGATGCTGAACTGGGTATACTCCGGAAAGGCTGTAGAAGGTTTTTTAATCGTGCAAAAAAAACTAGACATCCACAAGACTGGGACTCCTTTAAGGAATCCCTCAAAAAATATAAACAGGAATTGAGAATAGCCAAAAGATCCTCTTGGAGATCCTTCTGTAGCTCAATAGAAGAATCCTCGGAGGCATCAAGGATAAGGAAGATTCTCTCGACAAATCCAGCCATGCCTAGTTGTCTTAAAAACTTGGATGGTACTTGGACTAACTCTTGCGAAGAAACGCTAAACCTGCTACTTGACACCCACTTTCCTGATAGCTTCAAATACGTTAATACAACAAACCATCCTGGGTCGGGTATTAACTTAACTTGTCCTCAAGGTCTTGTTACAAAAGAGAAGTTGACTTGGGCTCTGAATAGTTTCAAACCTTACAAATCTCCAGGGCCAGATCACATCATACCAGCTGAGTTACAATTTACGACTGACATAACTCTGCCCATCATTGAGATGATTTTTAAAAGTTGTCTAGATATGGTCCATATACCTCAGCGATGGAGAGAAGTAAAGGTAGTTTTCATTCCCAAGGCGGGCAAATGTTCTCATGTCAACCCTAAAGACCTAAGACCTATTAGCCTATCATCATTCATTCTCAAAACTCTGGAACGTTTGATTGATATTCACGTACGTAACAGCATTGATAAGAGACTATCGATGTCTCAGCATGCTTACTGCAAAGGGAAATCAGTAGAAACAGCCTTGCACACCTTGGCAAGAACTATCGAATACTCCCTAGAACAAAAACAATATAGTATGGTGGCCTTCCTGGATATTGAAGGCGCTTTCAACAACGTTGACACATCCGCTATCACTTCTGCTATGACGACCCTAAACATCGAATACTCACTCTGTGAATTGATAAATCTAATGCTAAAAAGCAGGATTATCAACTCTAAGATGGGGGATTTTTGTACGAAAAGGTCTGTCAGTAGAGGCACTCCGCAAGGTGGTGTTCTGTCCCCTCTCCTGTGGAACATAGTGGTTAACGAGCTACTAATATCCCTTGAGAGAGAAGGCTACAGAGTGATTGCGTATGCCGATGATGTTGCTATCGCCGTCATAGGAGAACATCCAAATACACTGAGAGACCTCCTCCAAAACGCACTCAATATGCTCACTAGATGGGCAGATCACTGTGGACTTAGTATTAATCCTTAAAAAACAGACCTCGTCCTTTTTACGCAGAAATACAAGATCCCAGAAATTGTACCTCCCTCAATAAAAGGTGTACCACTAATTTTCACCAATGAGGCCAAATATCTTGGTCTGATATTGGACAAAAAATTAAGTTGGAAACCTAACATTCAGGAAAGAGTTAAAAAAGCTACAGCAGCTCTTTTCCTTTGCAAGAAAGCCATAGGAAACAAATGGGGTTTTCAACCTCGCATAACTTATTGGCTATACACATCGGTCATCCGACCAATACTTATGTACGGGGTTGCAGTGTGGTGGACTGCACTGGAGAAAGTCACATATTACGACAAACTCAGCAGAGTCCAACGCACTGCATGTCTCTGCAATAGCGGGGCTTTGAGAACCACACCCTCAGCAGCGTTGGACACTCTCCTCCATCTGACACCCCTCGACATTTTCAGCAAATAAGTGGCAGCGAGTACAGCCATAAGACTCAACGCCTCATCTCAGTGGACCAACAACAATGTTGGGCACTCCATCGTTCTGAACCTCTTTGGTACTATACCAAAGTACATAGACTACACTATCCCAAAACCCCAATTTGGTAAAAACTTCCAGGTATCCATTCCATCCAGGGATGAATGGGAAGATAAAAAACTCCTGGATGACAAAAGCATCCATTTTTATACAGATGGATCCAAGACAAATGAGGTAGTTGGTAGTGGTGTGTACTCAGAAAAGCTTAATCTAAGCATCTCATTCCGCCTCCCTAATCATTGTAGCGTCTTCCAAGCGGAAATTTTAGCGATCAAAGAGGTTCTCTCCTGGCTAAGAGAAAACGTGATATCAACTTCTGATATACGCATCTTCTCTGACAGTCAGGCTGCTATCAAGTCTCTTGACGGCGTCTCAACCAACTCTCTAACGGCCCTCGATTGTCGATCGTCTCTTATGGAGATGGCGCAGCAATTTAACATTCACCTATGCTGGGTGCGGGCCACAGAGACATCGCAGGAAATTGTAGAGCCGATGAACCGTCATACCTATTTCACCTGAAAGGGAGAAGATAGGTATACCGATAGCTACATGTAAACTTCTGCTAAAAGAAAAAGCTTTCGAGATAGCAAACTCTAGGTGGTACAATTTACCAACATGCGCAGCCACAAAACCAATATGGCCTTCATTGGACCTAAAGCGCTCTAAAGACTTGTTATCCCAAAGCAGACTTCTTATTAGCTCCCTAATAGGTGTCCTTACGGGACACTGTCTTATAGGCAGACACGCAATACGACTTGGTGTAGCCTCAAATGACTTCTGCAGGAGCTGCATGGACGAGGAAGAAGAAGAAACAATCTCTCACCTCCTCTGCACCTGCCCTGCTCTTTCACGAAGACGCAAACTTCATCTGGGAGAATACTCTTTTGATGATCCCAGTGAACTAGCTAAAAAGGATATCAAATATCTCCTTCGCTTTATAAAAAGCTCAAAATGGTTCGACTAGTGGGAAGTAATTCTCTAGATTCATGTGGTATCACAATGGGCCTTTTCTTCTGGCCTAAGTGTGTGGTTTTTGTATCCGCAGCCACATTAACCTAACCTCACATAACCATCCTCAATCGGATTACCTGTACTGAATTTGACCTTCTTGTAAACAAAACCTTCTGTCACTTGAAGATCTGGCAGTTGACTTTTATTTTTCTCCACCGTTTCTATCAACCTAACATACTCATCAGATTTAAAAGATGGATCTGAAAGATCGACATGAAGAACATCGAACGAGTTGGCACCATTTGTGTCATCAAAAACAATCTCATCTGCACAATGTACTCGAGAGAGAACATCCGGTACCACATGCTGCGAACCGTTTCGATGCTCTATCTCAAAGCAGAAACGTTGGAGTTTCAGACTCCATCTAGCAAGACGCCCACTTAAATCCTTCTGACTCATGAGCCACTTTAGAATTGCATGGTCAGTCACTATTATGAACTCCTGCATCTCAACATAAGACCTAAATTTTTCAACACCTAAGACGGCCGCCAGGCACTCTAACTCGGTAACACTATAATTGCGTTGTGCAGAATTGAGTTTATGAGAGTAGTAGTAGATCGGCCTTTCCGCCCCATCTTTGTCTACTTGGCATAAAACGCACCCTATACCAAACGTTGACGCGTCACATAAAATGATAAACGGCTTTGAAAAATTTGGATTTATTAAAACTGGGTCAGAAGTAAGAGCGCGTTTAAGCTCTTCAAAAGCTTCAGTCGCTTCTGAACCGAAGACGAAAGTTTTTCCCTTTTTTAGAGTATCCGAAATCGGAGTAGCGATAGCAGAGAAATTTTTAATGAATCTCCTATACCAGCCGGCTAATCCTAAAAATCGACGGACTTGCCGTGCAGTTTTTGGCACAGGGAATTCTTGGATCGCAGCAACTTTATCGGGATCGGTTTTAAGACACCCATTTCCCACGATATACCCCAGATATCTTAGATAATTAAAACAAAACTTAGACTTTTCTAAGTTTATAGTTAGACCAGCTTTTCGTAAACATTCAGCTAATTCTTTGAGAATACTCATATGTTCTTCAAATGAACTAGAAATCACCAAAAGATCATCCAGATAAACAAACACTTTTTGTCTCAACTCATGTGGAACCACTTTGTCCATGAGCCGACACAACCTTTGGGCTGCACCGTGTAGACCAAACGACATAACCACGAATTGGTACAGGGGCCTGCCAGGCCAGAAAACGCAGTCTTTTCCCGCGATGACTTCTCCAGCGGTATCTGCCAGAAGGCGTGCGTCAGATCTACACTGGAAATAAAATGTGTATTTGAAGCTCGACTCAGCAGTGCCTCCATATGATGAAGCGGATAAGCGTCGGTTTTGGAACATTTATTGACCTTCCGAGAATCGAGGCACAAACGATTTTTCCCGGTTTTTGTACCAAGACAATCGGCGAGCTCCAAGAGCTATTGCTTTCCTCAATAATGCCCATTTCCAACATTTTATCCAACTCATCATACATTAGCTTTTGCACCGCTGGAGACACGGGGTAGTGTCTTTGTTTTATGGGCTCAGCATTACCTGTATCTACATAGTGCTCCTCGAGATGTGCTCGTCCAAGGCCACATTTAGCAAAGGACGGAAACATTTGGATCACATTTTCTAAGACATTGGCTTGATCTTTCGATAATTCATGTGGGTCACATTTGTTTTCAAGTGTACTTGACGCAATCTCCGAAAGCAATTTGGGAGCGATCTCAAACAACGTCCAAAAATTGACTCCCAAATACAAATGTTGCTCTAAAGAAGGCACAAGATAAAAAGTTACATTTTTAGTTTTACCTTTGTAGGTAACATCAGTGGATATTGCACCCACAATGGATTGTTGCTGACCACTTGCCGTTCGGACATTTGAGCCGAACGCTTTAATAGAAACTCCAACATCCTTTAACAACTCTAAACAACCCGCTCCAAGACAACTTATACTGGCCCCACTGTCCAGTAAAGAGATTCCTCAACTTCATAGCCACTCTCGACTTATATATCCACCTCGACAAATGAAGCATGTCAGATAGGTTTCATAGCGAAGCTTTTCTGTCTTCTGCGACATCGATCCCTTCGCTGTAATCGGCCCTTCTCATTGATACAGGGTTAAAAATGAGGATATAAGCCATTAGAATAGAGCGATTTGATTTCCAGGAACAAAGGCTTGTTGAGAAGAGTAATTTTAACTAAAAAACAAAACGAAACAATATTCATATAATTTGTGTTTAAAATTAACGTGACGAACACATTTACCTTGAATTTCTCTCCAGAATAAATATGTCGGCGTTGCTGGCTTCCTACTCGGGGGATTCCACTTTTCTTGTTGCAACATTATCCTTGGTTTCTTCTTTATCTGAGGATTAAATTAAAGTCATTAAATTCATTAGATATTGCTATTTCAATAGATTAATATTTTTGTTTTACCTTCATTTGCATTATTGATAATGAATTTTGTTTTGTTTACATTTTCGCAGAATTGTCAAAATACTCACCTCGCTGTTAATCTGTCAAAACTGGACTTAACTTAAATTGGGCCACGTTTACATTGCATTTTGTAGTTGACCCTATTCTATGATACCATCGGATACATTTCCCACTAACACCAAAAAAAGAACAGGACCCTCTTAAGGTTCAATAAGACGTAGGATAGGTTGTCCTGGTAGGTAAGTGCGGCAGGCATGCTTGCGAACGCGCGACTCTAGCTCGACGGATAGTCGTGGGATCTTGCACTGCTACCGGACCCGTTAAATTTTACATGCCTATTTTGTTTATAAATAATTAACCATACACCTTTCTAATAGAACTCACAAAATGAAACCAGATATGAAGTTGTTTTACTTAACCTGAATGTATGTTTGGAAACCATGAGATGATGAAAGTTTCCATTGCGAACCCTCCCTCAGTCAAGTTATCTAAAACCGGACCATCCTTGGCTAATGTCTCACAAATACTATTACATAAGTCCCTAAAGTAAAGTTGAATAAACTATTAGAATTTACTCACTACCCGTCGAATGTATCCTCTCATCGTACGCCCCCTTTTCGCACAAAACACTTACTCAATGAATCATTTATCAAGTATTAAATAATAATAACAAGAATTTGAAAATTTTGTTTCATTTTTGTTTAAGTTTATTTCATTTTTAAATATTTAAATTCAATTAGTAGTATTGTTCTCTCTTAAATCTAACACATATTTATTGAGAATCTCTACACTCTTTGTGATCAGCTGTGATACTACTCTACATAGGTTTTCAAACCTGTTTTATATCTAATTTATTTTAAATAAGATTCTAGTCAATTTCCTTAATTTTTAGCTTTAATATTTACTCTATCTGTGATATTAATTTTTAAGTTTTATTTATTTTAATTCGTTTTCAAATTTTAGTTATTTTAATTCCTTTTTAAGTTTTTAAATGTAGTTTTGCTTTTTTTTTTAATCTTTAAATGCTTTTAATCTCTAGTAGTTTTCGTCTCTAGTTTCTCTTAATTTGATTTCATACTCAAACTCAAATGCTCATTCATCTACTCAAGCTTATAAATAAAACTATTCGGCAATTTCTTGTACATATGCTTGTTCGCTCTCTTTATCTCTATAAATTTTATATTTACTTGGGTACTGTTCTCATAGCATCAAGTGTAATTTGGGTACTCATTTTTTTGTATTATTGTATGAGCTAAAAATTCCTTTTTTTCCACTCTCTTTCTATTCCCCTTTTTTTTTTTTTGAAAGAACAGGGTTTGATCTTCCTCCCTCTCAATGCAATGATAACTCCCTCTTTGAGCCTTTCTGTTGAGCTTATAATTTTTGTGCTCAACTTATCAACCGCCAACTACTTTCGTTCAATATATTTAAGATATTGTATATAAAATAAAATAATATTGGACTCACCAGGATGCTTCTTTAGTAAGCTTACTTGTTTTCTCTACTTTAATTAAAACCAAGTGGGCTGGTATCTCCGACGATGATGTGCACAGCATACGTGGAAAATCGGCTCTGACTTGTTGGCTAAACGATAAATGAATTAGAGAAACAAGATCTTAAAACAATTGAACGTTCTTATTATTTTTCTTGTAATACTTAACTTTTCTCTTTTTCTTCTTTTGTTTTGTTCTTTCTTTCGTTTACCGCTGATCACACAAGAGCTTACAATATAATCTATTGCCTATGTATATGCTAATCGATACTTATGTATGTTTGTACAGTGTGTTCATAGGTAATGATAAGCGTGATAAGAAGTCGGAAGCAAATCAATATATTTGACTGAAGCTGGGTGATCGTGTGGAGCACGTACACGCTTTTGGGCTTGCGCGCGTCGCCGCCGGCAAGTTGGTGTGGATGGTGATGCGACCGATGCTACTTGGTTAACGACTGGCAAGATATGCTCGTGTCGGGATTATGTTTATCCGCAGGTACTTGAGCAGTTTGACTAGAGACGATTAAATTTCTACGCTTAAAGCACACCACCTATGTCGTAGCCTCTTGCTCATACGCCGTGGTTGACGTTGTCGATTAGTAGATTGCGGCAAATTGGACGGTATCGCAAGCCTGACAAACACCTAGCATGTGGTGACGCTTGAGTAGCTGGTCTTTAGAAGTCTCTCAGCCTAGTGGGACTAGGAGATCGGCTTCTGTTGCATCGGTGACCGAGTGTCACGTCAGCAACAAGCAGGGTTTTGGTACACCACGTGCCGAGCGTTCGGAAACAAATCCCTTTTCTTTCGGCGATCACTATACGGATAGTATTTAATTACATTCGTTGTTTCATTGTGTGAAACACTAATTAGGTTTTACATTACCTTTTTTTTTTATTTATTTAAAGAGTAATTCACACCAGATTGTGGTATTTTTTTTTTCAAATTTATTTTGAGGAAAGCTCTAGCCTATGAACGCGGGATTGATTCTAAAGTAAACTTATTTTTGTAATTTATCACTAGGTATCTTAAATGTCACTTCGAAATTTACGTCTTTATTTTATTTTATTAAAAATAAGTTTAATTTAAAATTGAACTAGAGTAAGTATAGTGACTGTACCTATTTGGTAGCTTTCCACTTGTTGACTCGACCGGGGTTGAAGTAAAAAAGACCAATCGATTGATCTCTTCGATAATGGATGGGTCAGATAGAAATTGTCGCCCATTTCCTTTTCGATATTTAACGAAGGAAAACAAAAGGTATAAATTTCGGGTAAGACTTTTCATGTGTACAGGGTGATTCCTTTTAGGATTTTTTTTGTGTGGAATTCCGTACGTCTGTTTTCGGATATTATCTTTAAAAAATTTGTATGATGTCCCTACAAAACTTTTCAATTTTGAAAATTCTATTTAACAAAATTGAAATGAAAATGGACCATCAACTAATTTTTTTTTTCTTTTTTTTTATAGTTAATTAAGGTTTATGTCCTAATATCTTTTCCGTGGAAAACACCAAGTAGATTACCTTTTGAATCAGTTAACTCATACAGATTATCACTGGGTATACTTTTAACGACAGCTGGAGTAAATTTGGGACATAATTTTGCATTTCGTTTCTTTGCTTTGTCACTCATTATGAAATTTCTTTTGAAAACTTTCTGGCCAACAGTAAAATTTTTATCTTTACTTCGTAAATTATAAGATTTTGCATAGGTATTAAGAGCACTTTGTAAAGAGTCTTTTAAATGCTTATGAATTAAGTTCATTTTGCAACTTTTTGGTAGGATATCGATTTCAGAATAGTTAAGTCCTTTTAGTTTCTTAAGGAGTGCATAGTCATGGTCATGTTCCACTTTCGACTGCCCAAAAAGGGCTTCATGAGGGGACATTCTTATAGCGGCGTGGGTGGTTGTTCGTAACGCACTAGCTATGGATGGAATATGTTTATCCCAGTTGGTTTGGTTAGGTTCTTTGGCAATGTATGAACGTATGGCGGTTAGAATTGAGCGATTAACTCTTTCGCTGGCATTCGCCTGTTTTTACATGTCGTATGCCATAAGTTGTTAAAAGTTTCGAAAAATCTTTGCTAGTAAATTGCTTACCGTTGTCGGAGAGGAGCGATTCGGGTACACCGAAAATTGAAAATACATGCTCTTCAAGAAATTTCATGGCCGACTCACTGGTAGCTTTGCGTAGTGGCTGGATCACGACAAATTTGGTAAGCTGATCGAGACAAATAATCAAGTAAACGTTACCCTGTTTGAATCTAGGATATAGACCTAAAAAATCGACGAAGACGTGTTGAAACGGTCTCTCTACTACGAACGCTTGTCCCATTGGCGGTCTTGTGGTGGAATTAGGAGCTTTCGATGACTTACAAACGCTGCAGTCCGCGATGAACAATTTTACTTGTACCGCCATATTAGGCCAGTAAAAACGCTTACGTAGGCGATACAACGTTTTTGCAACACCTCCATGCGAAGCCTTCGGTGGGTCATGTGCGAAATGAACTAAGTGAGACGTCAATGCCGACGGTATCCATAATTTCCATGTTTGGTCATCCTCAATCGGATTACGTGTACTGAATTTGACCTTCTTGTAAACAAAACCTTCTGTCACTTGAAGATCTGGCAGTTGACTTTTATTTTTCTCCACCGTTTCTATCAACCCAACATACTCATCAGATTTAAAAGATGGATCTGAAAGATCGACATGAAGAACATCGAACGAGTTGGCACCATTTGTGTCATCAAAAACAATCTCATCTGCACAATGTACTCGAGAGAGAACATCCGGTACCACATGCTGCGAACCGTTTCGATGCTCTATCTCAAAGGAGAAACGTTGGAGTTTCAGACTCCATCTAGCAAGACGCCTACTTAAATCCTTCTGACTCATGAGCCACTTTAGACTTGCATGGTCAGTCACTATTTTGAACTCCTGCATCTCAACATAAGACCTAAATTTTTCAACACCTAAGACGGCCGCCAGGCACTCTAACTCGGTAACACTATAATTGCGTTGTGCAGAATTGAGTTTATGAGAGTAGTAGTAGATCGGCCTTTCCGCCCCATCTTTGTCTACTTGGCATAAAACGCACCCTATACCAAACGTTGACGCGTCACATAAAATGATAAACGGCTTTGAAAAATTTGGATTTATTAAAACTGGGTCAGAAGTAAGAGCGCGTTTAAGCTCTTCAAAAGCTTCAGTCGCTTCTGAACCGAAGACGAAAGTTTTTCCCTTTTTTAGAGTATCCGAAATCGGAGTAGCGATAGCAGAGAAATTTTTAATGAATCTCCTATACCAGCCGGCTAATCCTAAAAATCGACGGACTTGCCGTGCAGTTTTCGGCACAGGGAATTCTCGGATCGCAGCAACTTTATCGGGATCGGTTTTAAGACACCCATTTCCCACGATATACCCCAGATATCTTAGATAATTAAAACAAAACTTGGACTTTTCTAAGTTTATAGTTAGACCAGCTTTTCGTAAACATTCAGCTAATTCTTTGAGAATACTCATATGTTCTTCAAATGAACTAGAAATCACCAAAAGATCATCCAGATAAACAAACACTTTTTGTCTCAACTCATGTGGAACCACTTTGTCCATGAGCCGACACAACCTTTGGGCTGCACCGTGTAGACCAAACGGCATAACCACGAATTGGTACAGGGGCCTGCCAGGCACAGAAAACGCAGTCTTTTCCCGCCATGACTTCTCCAGCAGTATCTGCCAGAAGGCGTGCTTCAGATCTACACTGGAAATAAATTGTGTATTTGAAGCTCGACTCAGCAGTGCCTCCATATGATGAAGCGGATAAGCTTCGGTTTTGGAACATTTATTGACCTTCCGAGAATCGAGGCACAAACGATTTTTCCCGGTTTTTGTACCAAGACAATCGACGAGCTCCAAGAGCTATTGCTTTCCTCAATAATGCCCATTTCCAACATTTTATCCAACTCATCATACATTAGCTTTTGCACCGCTGGAGACACAGGGTAGTGTCTTTGTTTTATTTGCTCAGCATTACCTGTATCTATATAGTGCTCCTCGAGATGTGTTCGTCCAAGGCCACATTTAGCAAAGGACGGAAACATTTGGATCACATTTTCTAATACATTGGCTTGATCTTTCGATAATTCATGTGCATTTGGGTCACATTTGTTTTCAAGTGTACTTGACGCAATCTCCGAAAGCAATTTGGGAGCGATCTCAAACAACGTCCAAAAATTGACTCCCAAATACAAATGTTGCTCTAAAGAAGGCACAAGATAAAAAGTTACATTCTTAGTTTTACCTTTGTAGGTAACATCAGTGGATATTTCACCCTCAATGGATTGTTGCTGACCACTTGCCGTTCGGACATTTGAGGCGAACGCTTTAATAGAAACTCCAACATCCTTTAACAACTCTAAACAACCCGCTCCAAGACAACTTATACTGGCCCCACTGTCCAGTAAAGAGATTCCTCAACTTCATAGCCACTCTCGACTTATATATCCACCTCGACAAATGAAGCATGTCAGATAGGTTTCATAGCGAAGCTTTTCTGTCTTCTACGACATCGATCCCTTCGCTGTAATCGGCCCTTCTCATTGATACAGGGTTAAAAATGAGGATATAAGCCATCAGAATAGAGCGATTTGATTTCCAGGAACAAAGGCTTGTTGAGAAGAGTAATTTTAACTAAAAAACAAAACGAAACAATATTCATATAATTTGTGTTTAAAATTAACGTGACGAACACATTTACCTTGAATTTGTATCTCTTCTCTCCAGAATAAATATGTCGGCGTTGCTGGCTTCCTACTCGGGGGATTCCACTTTTCTTGTTGCAACATTATCCTTGGTTTCTTCTTTATCTGAGGATTAAATTAAAGTCATTAAATTCATTATATATTGCTATTTCAATAGATTAATATTTTTGTTTTACCTTCATTTGCATTATTGATAATGAATTTTGTTTTGTTTACATTTTCGCAGAATTGTCAAAATACTCACCTCGCTGTTAATCTGTCAAAACTGGACTTAACTTAAATTGGGCCACGTTTACATTGCATTTTGTAGTTGACCCTATTCTATGATACCATCGGATACATTTCCCACTAACACCAAAAAAAGAACAGGACCCTCTTAAGGTTCAATAAGACGTAGGATAGGTTGTCCTGGTAGGTAAGTGCGGCAGGCATGCTTGCGAACGCGCGACTCTAGCTCGACGGATAGTCGTGGGATCTTGCACTGCTACCGGACCCGTTAAATTTTACATGCCTATTTTGTTTATAAATAATTAACCATACACCTTTCTAATAGAACTCACAAAATGAAACCAGATATGAAGTTGTTTTACTTAACCTGAATGTATGTTTGGAAACCATGAGATGATGAAAGTTTCCATTGCGAACCCTCCCTCAGTCAAGTTATCTAAAACCGGACCATCCTTGGCTAATGTCTCGCAAATACTATTACATAAGCCCCTAAAGTAAAGTTGAATAAACTATTAGAATTTACTCACTACCCGTCGAATGTTGTGTTTTTCGCACGAAACACTTACTCAATGAATCATTTATCAAGTATTAAATAATAATAATAAGAATTTGAAAATTTTGTTTCATTTTTGTTTAAGTTTATTTCATTTTTAAATATTTAAATTCAATTAGCAGTATTGTTCTCTCTTAAATCTAACACATGTTTATTGAGAATCTGTACACTCTTTGTGATCAGCTGTGATACTACTCTACATAGGTTTTCAAACCTCTTTTATATCTAATTTATTTTAAATAAGATTCTAGTCAATTTCCTTAATTTTTAGCTTTAATATTTACTCTATCTATGATATTAATTTTAAAGTTTTATTTATTTTAATTCGTTTTCAAGTTTTAGTTATTTTAATTCCTTTTTAAGTTTTTAAATGTAGTTTTGCTTTTGTTTTTAATCTTTAAATTCTTTTAATCTCTAGTAGTTTTCGTCTCTAGTTTCTCTTAATTTGATTTCATACTCAAACTCAAATGCTCATTCATCTACTCAAGCTTATAAATAAAACTATTCGGCAATTTCTTGTACATATGCTTGTTCGCTCTCTTTATCTCTATAAATTTTATATTTACTTGGGTACTGTTCTCATAGCATCAAGTGTAATTTGGGTACTCATTTTTTTGTATTATTGTATGAACTAAAATTTCCTTTTTTTCCACTCTCTTTCTATTCCCCTTTTTTTTTTGAAAGAACAGGGTTTGATCTTCCTCCCTCTCAATGCAATGATAACTCCCTCTTTGAGCCTTTCTGTTGAGCTTATAATTGTTGTGCTCAACTTATCAACCCCCAACTACTTTCGTTCAATATATTTAAGATATTGTATATAAAATAAAATAATATTGGACTCACCAGGATGCTTCTTTAGTAAGCTTACTTGTTTTCTCTACTTTAATTAAAACCAAGTGGGCTGGTATCTCCGACGATGATGTGCACAGCATACGTGGAAAATCGGCTCTGACTTGTTGGCTAAACGCTAAATGAATTAGAGAAACAAGATCTTAAAACAATTGAACGTTCTTATTATTTTTCTTGTAATACTTAACTTTTCTCTTTTTCTTCTTTTGTTTTGTTCTTTCTTTCGTTTACCGCTGATCACACAAGAGCTTACAATATAATCTATTGCCTATGTATATGCTAATCGATACTTATGTATGTTTGTACAGTGTGTTCATAGGTAATGATAAGCGTGATAAGAAGTCGGAAGCAAATCAATATATTTGACTGAAGCTGGATGATCGTGTGGAGCACGTACACGCTTTTGGGCTTGCGCGCGTCGCCGCCGGCAAGTTGGTGTGGATGGTGATGCGACCGATGCTACTTGGTTAACGACTGGCAAGATATGCTCGTGTCGGGATTATGTTTATCCGCAGGTACTTGAGCAGTTTGACTAGAGACGATTAAATTTCTACGCTTAAAGCACACCACCTATGTCGTAGCCTCTTGCTCATACGCCGTGGTTGACGTTGTCGACGCTTGAGTAGCTGGTCTTTAGAAGTCTCTCAGCCTAGTGGGACTAGGAGATCGGCTTCTGTTGCATCGGTGACCGAGTGTCACGTCAGCAACAAGTAGGGTTTTGGTACACCACGTGCCGAGCGTTCGGAAACAAATCCCTTTTCTTTCGGCGATAACTATACGGATAGTATTTAATTACATTCGTTGTTTCACTGTGTGAAACACTAATTAGGTTTTACATTACCTTTTTTTTGATTTATTTAAAGAGTAATTCACACCAGATTGTGGTATTTTTTTTTTCAAATTTATTTTGAGGAAAGCTCTAGCCTATGAACGCGGGATTGATTCTAAAGTAAACTTATTTTTGTAATTTATCACTAGGTATCTTAAATGTCACTTCGAAATTTACCTCTTTATTTTATTTTATTTTATTAAAAATAAGTTTAATTTAAAATTGAACTAGAGTAAATATAGTGACTGTACCTATTTGGTAGCTTTCCACTTGTTGACTCGGCCGGGGTTGAAGTAAAAAAGACGAATCGATTGATCTCTTCGATAATGGATGGGTCAGATAGAAATTGTCGCCCATTTCCTTTTCGATATTTAACGAAGGAAAACAAAAGGTATAAATTTCGGGTAAGACTTTTCATGTGTACAGGGTGATTCCTTTTAGGATTTTTTTTGTGTGGAATTCCGTACGTCTGTTTTCGGATATTATCTTTAAAAAATTTGTATGATGTCCCTACAAAACTTTTCAATTTTGAAAATTCTATTTAACAAAATTGAAATGAAAATGGACCATCAACTAATTTTTTTTTTTCTTTTTTTTTTATAGTTAATTAAGGTTTATGTCCTAATATCTTTTCCGTGGAAAACACCAAGTAGATTACCTTTTGAATCAGTTAACTCATACAGATTATCACTGGGTATACTTTTAACGACAGCAGGAGTAAATTTGGGACATGATTTTGCATTTCGTTTCTTTGCTTTGTCACTCATTATGAAATTTCTTTTGAAAACTTTCTGGCCAACAGTAAAATTTTTATCTTTACTTCGTAAATTATAAGATTTTGCATAGGTATTAAGAGCACTTTGTAAAGAGTCTTTTAAATGCTTATGAATTAAGTTCATTTTGCAACTTTTTGGTAGGATATCGATTTCAGAATAGTTAAGTCCTTTTAGTTTCTTAAGGAGTGCATAGTCATGGTCGTGTTCCACTTTCGACTGCCCAAAAAGGGCTTCATGAGGGGACATTCTTATAGCAGCGTGGGTGGTTGTTCGTAACGCACTAGCTATGGATGGAATATGTTTATCCCAGTTGGTTTGGTTAGGTTCTTTGGCAATGTATGAACGTATGGCGGTTAGAATTGAGCGATTAACTCTTTCGCTGGCATTCGCCTGTGGAGAATACGAAGCTGTTTTTACATGTCGTATGCCATAAGTTATTAAAAGTTTCGAAAAATCTTTGCTAGTAAATTGCTTACCGTTGTCGGAGAGGAGCGATTCGGGTACACCGAAAATTGAAAATACATGCTCTTCAAGAAATTTCATGGCCGACTCACTGGTAGCTTTGCGTAGTGGCTGGATCACGACAAATTTGGTAAGCTGATCGAGACAAATAATCAAGTAAACGTTACCCTGTTTGGATCTAGGATATAGACCTAAAAAATCGACGAAGACGTGTTGAAACGGTCTCTCTACTACGAACGCTTGTCCCATTGGCGGTCTTGTGGTGGAATTAGGAGCTTTCGATGACTTACAAACGCTGCAGTCCGCGATGAACAATTTTACTTGTACCGCCATATTAGGCCAGTAAAAACGCTTACGTAGGCGATACAAGGTTTTTGCAACACCTCCATGCGAAGCCTTCGGTGGGTCATGTGCCAAATGAACTAAGTGAGACGTCAATGCCGACGGTATCCATAATTTCCATGTTTGGTCATCCTCAATCGGATTACCTGTACTGAATTTGACCTTCTTGTAAACAAAACCTTCTGTCACTTGAAGATCTGGCAGTTGACTTTTATTTTTCTCCACCGTTTCTATCAACCCAACATACTCATCAGATTTAAAAGATGGATCTGAAAGATCGACATGAAGAACATCGAACGAGTTGGCATCATTTGTGTCATCAAAAACAATCTCATCTGCACAATGTACTCGAGAGAGAACATCCGGTACCACATGCTGCGAACCGTTTCGATTCTCTATCTCAAAGGAGAATCGTTGGAGTTTCAGACTCCATCTAGCAAGACGCCTACTTAAATCCTTCTGACTCATGAGCCACTTTAGACTTGCATGGTCAGTCACTATTTTGAACTCCTGCATCTCAACATAAGACCTAAATTTTTCAACACCTAAGACGGCCGCCAGGCACTCTAACTCGGTAACACTATAATTGCGGTGTTCAGAATTGAGTTTATGAGAGTAGTATTAGATCGGCCTTTCCGCCCCATCTTTGTCTACTTGGCATAAAACGCACCCTATACCAAACGTTGACGCGTCACATAAAATGATAAACGGCTTTGAAAAATTTGGATTTATTAAAATTGGGTCAGAAGTAAGAGCGCGTTTAAGCTCTTCAAAAGCTTCAGTCGCTTCTGAACCGAAGACGAAAGTTTTTCCCTTTTTTAGAGTATCCGAAATCGGAGTAGCGATAGCAGAGAAATTTTTAATGAATCTCCTATACCAGCCGGCTAATCCTAAAAATCGACGGACTTGCCGTGCAGTTTTTGGCACAGGGAATTCTCGGATCGCAGCAACTTTATCGGGATCGGTTTTAAGACACCCATTTCCCACGATATAACCCAGATATCTTAGATAATTAAAACAAAACTTGGACTTTTCTAAGTTTATAGTTAGACCAGCTTTTCGTAAACATTCAGCTAATTCTTTGAGAATACTCATATGTTCTTCAAATGAACTAGAAATCACCAAAAGATCATCCAGATAAACAAACACTTTTTGTCTCAACTCATGTGGAACCACTTTGTCCATGAGCCGACACAACCTTTGGGCTGCACCGTGTAGACCAAACGGCATAACCACGAATTGGTACAGGGGCCTGCCAGGCACAGAAAACGCAGTCTTTTCCCGCCATGACTTCTCCAGCAGTATCTGCCAGAAGGCGTGCTTCAGATCTACACTGGAAATAAATTGTGTATTTGCAGCTCGACTCAGCAGTGCCTCCATATGATGAAGCGGATAAGCGTCGGTTTTGGAACATTTATTGACCTTCCGAGAATCGAGGCACAAACGATTTTTCCCGGTTTTTGTACCAAGACAATCGACGAGCTCCAAGAGCTATTGCTTTCCTCAATAATGCCCATTTCCAACATTTTATCCAACTCATCATACATTAGCTTTTGCACCGCTGGAGACACGGGGTAGTGTCTTTGTTTTATTTGCTCAGCATTACCTGTATCTATATAGTGCTCCTCGAGATGTGTTCGTCCAAGGCCACATTTAGCAAAGGACGGAAACATTTCGATCACATTTTCTAATACATTGGCTTGATCTTTCGATAATTCATGTGCATTTGGGTCACATTTGTTTTCAAGTGTACTTGACGCAATCTCCGAAAGCAATTTGGGAGCGATCTCAAACAACGTCCAAAAATTGACTCCCAAATACAAATGTTGCTCTAAAGAAGGCACAAGATAAAAAGTTACATTCTTAGTTTTATCTTTGTAGGTAACATCAGTGGATATTTCACCCACAATGGATTGTTGCTGACCACTTGCCGTTCGGACATTTGAGGCGAACGCTTTAATAGAAACTCCAACATCCTTTAACAACTCTAAACAACCCGCTCCAAGACAACTTATACTGGCCCCACTGTCCAGTAAAGAGATTCCTCAACTTCATAGCCACTCTCGACTTATATATCCACCTCGACAAATGAAGCATGTCAGATAGGTTTCATAGCGAAGCTTTTCTGTCTTCTACGACATCGATCCCTTCGCTGTAATCGGCCCTTCTCATTGATACAGGGTTAAAAATGAGGATATAAGCCATCAGAATAGAGCGATTTGATTTCCAGGAACAAAGGCTTGTTGAGAAGAGTAATTTTAACTAAAAAACAAAACGAAACAATATTCATATAATTTGTGTTTAAAATTAACGTGACGAACACATTTACCTTGAATTTGTACCTCTTCTCTCCAGAATAAATATGTCGGCGTTGCTGGCTTCCTACTCGGGGGATTCCACTTTTCTTGTTGCAACATTATCCTTGGTTTCTTCTTTATCTGAGGATTAAATTAAAGTCATTAAATTCATTATATATTGCTATTTCAATAGATTAATATTTTTGTTTTACCTTCATTTGCATTATTGATAATGAATTTTGTTTTGTTTACATTTTCGCAGAATTGTCAAAACACTCACCTCGCTGTTAATCTGTCAAAACTGGACTTAACTTAAATTGGGCCACGTTTACATTGCATTTTGTAGTTGACCCTATTCTATGATACCATCGGATACATTTCCCACTAACACCAAAAAAAGAACAGGACCCTCTTAAGGTTCAATAAGACGTAGGATAGGTTGTCCTGGTAGGTAAGTGCGGCAGGCATGCTTGCGAACGCGCGACTCTAGCTCGACGGATAGTCGTGGGATCTTGCACTGCTACCGGACCCGTTAAATTTTACATGCCTATTTTGTTTATAAATAATTAACCATACACCTTTCTAATAGAACTCACAAAATGAAACCAGATATGAAGTTGTTTTACTTAACCTGAATGTATGTTTGGAAACCATGAGATGATGAAAGTTTCCATTGCGAACCCTCCCTCAGTCAAGTTATCTAAAACCGGACCATCCTTGGCTAATGTCTCGCAAATACTATTACATAAGCCCCTAAAGTAAAGTTGAATAAACTATTAGAATTTACTCACTACCCGTCGAATGTTGTGTTTTTCGCACGAAACACTTACTCAATGAATCATTTATCAAGTATTAAATAATAATAATAAGAATTTGAAAATTTTGTTTCATTTTTGTTTAAGTTTATTTCATTTTTAAATATTTAAATTCAATTAGCAGTATTGTTCTCTCTTAAATCTAACACATGTTTATTGAGAATCTCTACACTCTTTGTGATCAGCTGTGATACTACTCTACATAGGTTTTCAAACCTCTTTTATATCTAATTTATTTTAAATAAGATTCTAGTCAATTTCCTTAATTTTTAGCTTTAATATTTACTCTATCTATGATATTAATTTTAAAGTTTTATTTATTTTAATTCGTTTTCAAGTTTTAGTTATTTTAATTCCTTTTTAAGTTTTTAAATGTAGTTTTGCTTTTGTTTTTAATCTTTAAATTCTTTTAATCTCTAGTAGTTTTCGTCTCTAGTTTCTCTTAATTTGATTTCATACTCAAACTCAAATGCTCATTCATCTACTCAAGCTTATAAATAAAACTATTCGGCAATTTCTTGTACATATGCTTGTTCGCTCTCTTTATCTCTATAAATTTTATATTTACTTGGGTACTGTTCTCATAGCATCAAGTGTAATTTGGGTACTCATTTTTTTGTATTATTGTATGAACTAAAATTTTCTTTTTTTCCACTCTCTTTCTATTCCCCTTTTTTTTTTGAAAGAACAGGGTTTGATCTTCCTCCCTCTCAATGCAATGATAACTCCCTCTTTGAGCCTTTCTGTTGAGCTTATAATTGTTGTGCTCAACTTATCAACCCCCAACTACTTTCGTTCAATATATTTAAGATATTGTATATAAAATAAAATAATATTGGACTCACCAGGATGCTTCTTTAGTAAGCTTACTTGTTTTCTCTACTTTAATTAAAACCAAGTGGGCTGGTATCTCCGACGATGATGTGCACAGCATACGTGGAAAATCGGCTCTGACTTGTTGGCTAAACGCTAAATGAATTAGAGAAACAAGATCTTAAAACAATTGAACGTTCTTATTATTTTTCTTGTAATACTTAACTTTTCTCTTTTTCTTCTTTTGTTTTGTTCTTTCTTTCGTTTACCGCTGATCACACAAGAGCTTACAATATAATCTATTGCCTATGTATATGCTAATCGATACTTATGTATGTTTGTACAGTGTGTTCATAGGTAATGATAAGCGTGATAAAAAGTCGGAAGCAAATCAATATATTTGACTGAAGCTGGGTGATCGTGTGGAGCACGTACACGCTTTTGGGCTTGCGCGCGTCGCCGCCGGCAAGTTGGTGTGGATGGTGATGCGACCGATGCTACTTGGTTAACGACTGGCAAGATATGCTCGTGTCGGGATTATGTTTATCCGCAGGTACTTGAGCAGTTTGACTAGAGACGATTAAATTTCTACGCTTAAAGCACACCACCTATGTCGTAGCCTCTTGCTCATACGCCGTGGTTGACGTTGTCGACGCTTGAGTAGCTGGTCTTTAGAAGTCTCTCAGCCTAGTGGGACTAGGAGATCGGCTTCTGTTGCATCGGTGACCGAGTGTCACGTCAGCAACAAGTAGGGTTTTGGTACACCACGTGCCGAGCGTTCGGAAACAAATCCCTTTTCTTTCGGCGATAACTATACGGATAGTATTTAATTACATTCGTTGTTTCACTGTGTGAAACACTAATTAGGTTTTACATTACCTTTTTTTTGATTTATTTAAAGAGTAATTCACACCAGATTGTGGTATTTTTTTTTTCAAATTTATTTTGAGGAAAGCTCTAGCCTATGAACGCGGGATTGATTCTAAAGTAAACTTATTTTTGTAATTTATCACTAGGTATCTTAAATGTCACTTCGAAATTTACCTCTTTATTTTATTTTATTTTATTTTATTTTATTAAAAATAAGTTTAATTTAAAATTGAACTAGAGTAAATATAGTGACTGTACCTATTTGGTAGCTTTCCACTTGTTGACTCGGCCGGGGTTGAAGTAAAAAAGACGAATTGATTGATCTCTTCGATAATGGATGGGTCAGATAGAAATTGTCGCCCATTTCCTTTTCGATATTTAACGAAGGAAAACAAAAGGTATAAATTTCGGGTAAGACTTTTCATGTGTACAGGGTGATTCCTTTTAGGATTTTTTTTGTGTGGAATTCCGTACGTCTGTTTTCGGATATTATCTTTAAAAAATTTGTATGATGTCCCTACAAAACTTTTCAATTTTGAAAATTCTATTTAACAAAATTGAAATGAAAATGGACCATCAACTAATTTTTTTTTTTTTTCTTTTTTTTTTATAGTTAATTAAGGTTTATGTCCTAATATCTTTTCCGTGGAAAACACCAAGTAGATTACCTTTTGAATCAGTTAACTCATACAGATTATCACTGGGTATACTTTTAACGACAGCAGGAGTAAATTTGGGACATGATTTTGCATTTCGTTTCTTTGCTTTGTCACTCATTATGAAATTTCTTTTGAAAACTTTCTGGCCAACAGTAAAATTTTTATCTTTACTTCGTAAATTATAAGATTTTGCATAGGTATTAAGAGCACTTTGTAAAGAGTCTTTTAAATGCTTATGAATTAAGTTCATTTTGCAACTTTTTGGTAGGATATCGATTTCAGAATAGTTAAGTCCTTTTAGTTTCTTAAGGAGTGCATAGTCATGGTCGTGTTCCACTTTCGACTGCCCAAAAAGGGCTTCATGAGGGGACATTCTTATAGCGGCGTGGGTGGTTGTTCGTAACGCACTAGCTATGGATGGAATATGTTTATCCCAGTTGGTTTGGTTAGGTTCTTTGGCAATGTATGAACGTATGGCGGTTAGAATTGAGCGATTAACTCTTTCGCTGGCATTCGCCTGTGGAGAATACGAAGCTGTTTTTACATGTCGTATGCCATAAGTTATTAAAAGTTTCGAAAAATCTTTGCTAGTAAATTGCTTACCGTTGTCGGAGAGGAGCGATTCGGGTACACCGAAAATTGAAAATACATGCTCTTCAAGAAATTTCATGGCCGACTCACTGGTAGCTTTGCGTAGTGGCTGGATCACGACAAATTTGGTAAGCTGATCGAGACAAATAATCAAGTAAACGTTACCCTGTTTGGATCTAGGATATAGACCTAAAAAATCGACGAAGACGTGTTGAAACGGTCTCTCTACTACGAACGCTTGTCCCATTGGCGGTCTTGTGGTGGAATTAGGAGCTTTCGATGACTTACAAACGCTGCAGTCCGCGATGAACAATTTTACTTGTACCGCCATATTAGGCCAGTAAAACGCTTACGTAGGCGATACAACGTTTTTGCAATACCTCCATGCGAAGCCTTCGGTGGGTCATGTGCCAAATGAACTAAGTGAGACGTCAATGCCGACGGTATCCATAATTTCCATGTTTGGTCATCCTCAATCGGATTACCTGTACTGAATTTGACCTTCTTGTAAACAAAACCTTCTGTCACTTGAAGATCTGGCAGTTGACTTTTATTTTTCTCCACCGTTTCTATCAACCCAACATACTCATCAGATTTAAAAGATGGATCTGAAAGATCGACATGAAGAACATCGAACGAGTTGGCACCATTTGTGTCATCAAAAACAATCTCATCTGCACAATGTACTCGAGAGAGAACATCCGGTACCACATGCTGCGAACCGTTTCGATTCTCTATCTCAAAGGAGAAACGTTGGAGTTTCAGACTCCATCTAGCAAGACGCCTACTTAAATCCTTCTGACTCATGAGCCACTTTAGACTTGCATGGTCAGTCACTATTTTGAACTCCTGCATCTCAACATAAGACCTAAATTTTTCAACACCTAAGACGGCCGCCAGGCACTCTAACTCGGTAACACTATAATTGCGGTGTTCAGAATTGAGTTTATGAGAGTAGTAGTAGATCGGCCTTTCCGCCCCATCTTTGTCTACTTGGCATAAAACGCACCCTATACCAAACGTTGACGCGTCACATAAAATGATAAACGGCTTTGAAAAATTTGGATTTATTAAAATTGGGTCAGAAGTAAGAGCGCGTTTAAGCTCTTCAAAAGCTTCAGTCGCTTCTGAACCGAAGACGAAAGTTTTTCCCTTTTTTAGAGTATCCGAAATCGGAGTAGCGATAGCAGAGAAATTTTTAATGAATCTCCTATACCAGCCGGCTAATCCTAAAAATCGACGGACTTGCCGTGCAGTTTTTGGCACAGGGAATTCTCGGATCGCAGCAACTTTATCGGGATCGGTTTTAAGACACCCATTTCCCACGATATAACCCAGATATCTTAGATAATTAAAACAAAACTTGGACTTTTCTAAGTTTATAGTTAGACCAGCTTTTCGTAAACATTCAGCTAATTCTTTGAGAATACTCATATGTTCTTCAAATGAACTAGAAATCACCAAAAGATCATCCAGATAAACAAACCCTTTTTGTCTCAACTCATGTGGAACCACTTTGTCCATGAGCCGACACAACCTTTGGGCTGCACCGTGTAGACCAAACGGCATAACCACGAATTGGTACAGGGGCCTGCCAGGCACAGAAAACGCAGTCTTTTCCCGCCATGACTTCTCCAGCAGTATCTGCCAGAAGGCGTGCTTCAGATCTACACTGGAAATAAATTGTGTATTTGAAGCTCGACTCAGCAGTGCCTCCATATGATGAAGCGGATAAGCGTCGGTTTTGGAACATTTATTGACCTTCCGAGAATCGAGGCACAAACGATTTTTCCCGGTTTTTGTACCAAGACAATCGGCGAGCTCCAAGAGCTATTGCTTTCCTCAATAATGCCCATTTCCAACATTTTATCCAACTCATCATACATTAGCTTTTGCACCGCTGGAGACACGGGGTAGTGTCTTTGTTTTATGGGCTCAGCATTACCTGTATCTATATAGTGCTCCTCGAGATGTGTTCGTCCAAGGCCACATTTAGCAAAGGACGGAAACATTTGGATCACATTTTCTAAGACATTGGCTTGATCTTTCGATAATTCATGTGCATTTGGGTCACATTTGTTTTCAAGTGTACTTGACGCAATCTCCGAAAGCAATTTGGGAGCGATCTCAAACAACGTCCAAAAATTGACTCCCAAATACAAATGTTGCTCTAAAGAAGGCACAAGATAAAAAGTTACATTTTTAGTTTTACCTTTGTAGGTAACATCAGTGGATATTTCACCCACAATGGATTGTTGCTGACCACTTGCCGTTCGGACATTTGAGGCGAACGATTTAATAGAAACTCCAACATCCTTTAACAACTCTAAAAAACCCGCTCCAAGACAACTTATACTGGCCCCACTGTCCAGTAAAGAGATTCCTCAACTTCATAGCCACTCTCGACTTATATATCCACCTCGACAAATGAAGCATGTCAGATAGGTTTCATAGCGAAGCTTTTCTGTCTTCTGCGACATCGATCCCTTCGCTGTAATCGGCCCTTCTCATTGATACAGGGTTAAAAATGAGGATATAAGCCATCAGAATAGAGCGATTTGATTTCCAGGAACAAAGGCTTGTTGAGAAGAGTAATTTTAACTAAAAAACAAAACGAAACAATATTCATATAATTTGTGTTTAAAATTAACGTGACGAACACATTTACCTTGAATTTGTACCTCTTCGCTCCAGAATAAATATGTCGGCGTTGCTGGCTTCCTACTCGGGGGATTCCACTTTTCTTGTTGCAACATTATCCTTGGTTTCTTCTTTATCTGAGGATTAAATTAAAGTCATTAAATTCATTATATATTGCTATTTCAATAGATTAATATTTTTGTTTTACCTTCATTTGCATTATTGATAATGAATTTTGTTTTGTTTACATTTTCGGAGAATTGTCAAAATACTCACCTCGCTGTTAATCTGTCAAAACTGGACTTAACTTAAATTGGGCCACGTTTACATTGCATTTTGTAATTGACCCTATTCTATGATACCATCGGATACATTTCCCACTAACACCAAAAAAAGAACAGGACCCTCTTAAGGTTCAATAAGACGTAGGATAGGTTGTCCTGGAAGGTAAGTGCGGCAGGCATGCTTGCGAACGCGCGACTCTAGCTCGATAGTCGTGGGATCTTGCACTGCTACCGGACCCGTTAAATTTTACATGCCTATCTTGTTTATAAATAATTAACCATACACCTTTCTAATAGAACTCACAAAATGAAACCAGATATGAAGTTGTTTTACTTAACCTGAATGTATGTTTGGAAACCATGAGATGATGAAAGTTTCCATTGCAAACCCTCCCTCAGTCAAGTTATCTAAAACCGGACCATCCTTGGCTAATGTCTCGCAAATACTATTACATAAGCCCCTAAAGTAAAGTTGAATAAACTATTAGAATTTACTCACTACCCGTCGAATGTATCCTCTCATCGTACGCCCCCTTTTCGCACAAAACACTTACTCAATGAATCATTTATCAAGTATTAAATAATAATAATAAGAATTTGAAAATTTTGTTTCATTTTTGTTTAAGTTTATTTCATTTTTAAATATTTAAATTCAATTAGCAGTATTATTCTCTCTTAAATCTAACACATATTTATTGAGAATCTCTACACTCTTTGTGATCAGCTGTGATACTACTCTACATAGGTTTTCAAACCTCTTTTATATCTAATTTATTTTAAATAAGATTCTAGTCAATTTCCTTAATTTTTAGCTTTAATATTTACTCTATCTGTGATATTAATTTTAAAGTTTTATTTATTTTAATTCGTTTTCAAGTTTTAGTTATTTTAATTCCTTTTTAAGTTTTTAAATGTAGTTTTGCTTTTGTTTTTAATCTTTAAATTCTTTTAATCTCTAGTAGTTTTCGTCTCTAGTTTCTCTTAATTTGATTTCATACTCAAACTCAAATGCTCATTCATCTACTCAAGCTTATAAATAAAATTATTCGGCAATTTCTTGTACATATGCTTGTTCGCTCTCTTTATCTCTATAAATTTTATATTTACTTGGGTACTGTTCTCATAGCATCAAGTGTAATTTGGGTACTCATTTTTTTGTATTATTGTATGAACTAAAATTTCCTTTTTTTCCACTCTCTTTCTATTCCCCTTTTTTTTTGAAAGAACAGGGTTTGATCTTCCTCCCTCTCAATGCAATGATAACTCCCTCTTTGAGCCTTTCTGTTGAGCTTATAATTGTTGTGCTCAACTTATCAACCCCCAACTACTTTCGTTCAATATATTTAAGATATTGTATATAAAATAAAATAATATTGGACTCACCAGGATGCTTCTTTAGTAAGCTTACTTGTTTTCTCTACTTTAATTAAAACCAAGTGGGCTGGTATCTCCGACGATGATGTGCACAGCATACGTGGAAAATCGGCTCTGACTTGTTGGCTAAACGCTAAATGAATTAGAGAAACAAGGTCTTAAAACAATTGAACGTTCTTATTATTTTTCTTGTAATACTTAACTTTTCTCTTTTTCTTCTTTTGTTTTGTTCTTTCTTTCGTTTACCGCTGATCACACTAGAGCTTACAATATAATCTATTGCCTATGTATATGCTAATCGATACTTATGTATGTTTGTACAGTGTGTTCATAGGTAATGATAAGCGTGATAAGAAGTCGGAAGCAAATCAATATATTTGACTGAAGCTGGGTGATCGTGTGGAGCACGTACACGCTTTTGGGCTTGCGCGCGAGTTAACATACAGCTATACCCCTACTTCAAATTACATATGTATCAAGATATATTATCCTTACAGCGATAAGAAATGGACTACGTGACCAACAAACATCACACAGTCATTTCTTTATTTAGAATTAAGCGATAAGCAATGCACTCATTGTATTCTTGCTATCTATTATTTACAATTAGGAGATAAGCATTTATTTACAATTAGGAGATAAGCATAATGTATTCCTTGTATCTACCTATTAAGAAAAAGTAAATATACAAGAAATTGTATATATACGATGAACATAGTTTCATCGTGGTTCTTTGAAATACAACACTCAATAAAGTAACACTTGATCGTGTATTTTATACTCCAATCGTAGTTTATCATTATTTTGAATTGCAGATGGAAGACAGTATTAGCATACCAAGCTAATACTAAGTTATATTTTTTTGGACCAATAACGAACCATCGTTATTAACTGGGGGCTCAACCGGGATCCTTTGAAAAAACAAGGATCTTTGCCAACAAACAAACCTCATTAATTTGAGTCAAGTTAAATCTAGCATAGCAGATACACTTGCGAAGAAAGTCTTTACTTAAAGTGTAGTAAAGCAGTGAAAATTAGTGATAAGTGCAAAAATTAATTATTTAAAAAAATTAATGAGTAAACGAGCTTGCGGAGAAAAAGACTACGAGCTTAAAGAAATAACAAATAAAAATTATAATAAAATGTCGACAACTATGGAACTTGCAGCTCTGCGTGCTGAAATCCAAGCCTTAATACAAACTACAAATAATCTAAATGAACGAAACCTACAGTTACAAAGAAGTAACGAACAGTTCATACAAACGCAATCCGAAAAGGATAATTACTGGAAAAATATAACAGATACATTAAAATCAGAATTAGAAAGCCTACGCTTGTCACAACAAGGCGCTTTCAAAGCTGTCACCACCACACAAATATTAAAACCTGTAAAACCTGAATATAAAGATCCAAAAGAAGTGAGTTTGGGACCTTTTAAAAATACACCAGTATTTAGTGGAAATACTTCGGAATACAGAGCATGGCGGAAATACGTCACAGATATTATGGAACCACTTGAAAACATCCAGAACTCAAACACGTATTATGAAGCCCCCATGTTGATTAAAACAAAAATACAAGGTGAAGCAGCAAATGTACTAGTGAATCAAAATACAATAAATAATTTTGAAGCTATAATAAATCGCCTGGACTACACTTACGCAGATAGCAGACCTCTTTACGTTCTAATGAACGAACTTAAAAATATAAAACAAGGAAGGTTAACATTATCAGAATTTTATGAAAAAATAAACTACGCTCTAAATTTGGTGCTATCCAAAATAGCAATGATATCATCAGCCGAAGGAAAACGTGTCCAAGAACAAATGGCCAACGAAGAAGCAATTCGTACCTTCACAACGAATATAAATTCGTCATTCATAAAAATAACTTTATATTCCAATCCTCCAAGTACTTTGGAAAGAGCATATGCAATAGCACTCACAATACAACATGACAACATGGCAGAAATAAATACTGGCCAGTCATCACTTAGGCCACACCCCGTTCAACATCATCAAGTAAATCTCGAACGAAGACAACAGCAATATGATCCACCAGGCAATGCAGTGAAACGAGAAAGAGAAGACTCCGATCGCAACAGAAAATTTCAACGAGTGAATCAACTAGAAACAGGCAGAATGGAAGATGAGTTGGTAAGCAATAAATGTAAGCAATACGATCAAGATTATAGGTCTGAGTGTACTTTTTTAGACTAATAAAGGGTTTACCATGTCTTGTAAGAAAATGTCGTACTACAAGTAAATCCGTAGATATTTTAGTGGATTCGGGTGCCACAAATAATTATATTAGTAATAAATGTGAAATTGGTATTAGAGTAGAAATTGAACCTTTAAGAACAAAAACTCTTCACGGTATGTCAATTATTAGATACAAAAAGAAAATGAATATTTTTGGCTACGAGATAGACTTCTATGAAATTGATGAATTAGTAGATTTTGATTTAATTTTGGGAGAACAAGGTCTTAGATTAATAAAAGGTAAAATAGATCTTTTTGAATATAAATTATTTTATGAGGAAAAATTACCTCAAACAATCCATTTTACAAACGATTCAGATTTTTTTAAATATGAAATAGAGCAATTAATGAATAAGAATAATAATATTAGTGAAACACTTCCTTTCACAACCACAATTGAAGCGACTATTCGCACAAATAATGAAGAACCGATTTGGACTAAACAATATCCATATCCGTTCGCTGACAATGAATTTGTCAATAAAGAGGTAGAAAACTTACTTAAGGATGGGATTATACAACCAAGTAAATCTCCATATAATTCACCTATTTGGACTGTTCCCAAGAAAGGTATCGATGAACAAGGGAGGCCTAAACGGCGAATGGTAATTGATTTTCAGAAACTGAATTTACATACAATTACAGATAGATACCCAATTCCTGACGTGAACATGACTATCCAAAACTTAGGTAAAGCAAAAATATTCTCCACTATAGATCTTGAATCCGGTTTTCACCAGATTAAAATAAAAGAGTCTGATAGAGAAAAAACAGCATTCGCTGTTAATGGGGCTAAATATGAATTCTTACGAATGCCTTTCGGTCTCAAAAATGCTCCAAGTATATTTCAAAGATGTCTTGACGATATACTAAGGGAATATATTGGCAAATTTGCGTACATCTACATAGACGATGTGTTAATATACTCTTCCACACCTGAAGAACATATGGAACATATTCGCACTATAGTAAACGCCTTGCATAATGCAAATATGAAAATATCACAAGAGAAATCTCATTTCTTTAAAGATTCAGTGGAATATCTGGGACATGTGATTAAAAGTAATCGAGTGACGGTGGATCCCGCCAAGATCGCAACTATGAGTGAGTATCCAGTACCAACCACACTTAAAGAATTACGATCATTCCTCGGGCTAGCTAGCTACTACAGAAAATTCATACAGAATTTCGCCCAAATAGCCAAACCCCTGACGGCTCATTTAAAAGCAGACAATGGTATGGTAAAAAAGAATCAAAGCCAGAAAGTAAAATTAAATATAGAAAATGATAAATTAGCCTTAGAAGCAATACAAATATTAAAAAAATAAATTAATGGAACAGGTAGAACTCTTCCAACCAGATTTTAATAAGCCTTTCGAGCTTACAACTGACGCAAGTAATTTTGCAATAGGAGCCGTACTTTCACAAGAAAGACACCCAATAACTTTTATTTCCCGTACTCTTAATGAGACAGAACAAGCATATTCGACTAACGAAAAAGAACTTTTAGCCATAATATGGGCATTACAAAAATTAAGGAATCACCTATACGGTATAGCTGATTTAGCTATATATACTGACCATCAGTCATTAATCTTTGCGATATCTGAAAAGAATCCAAATGCAAAACTTAAGAGATGGAAAAATCTCATAGAAGAATACGGTGCCAAATTAATGTATAAACCAGGCCACCAAAATGTTGTAGCCGACGCTTTGTCACGTACCCAACAATTAAACATGAACACAAAAATCGAAGACTCTGTACATTCATTTGATAACTCACCATTTAAAACACTTAAATGCGTGCCAAACCCTTTAAATTCATTTCATAACCAAATAATCATGAAACCCATTTTAACTAACGACCAAAGTACAGTCACGGAAAATATCCATAAAGACCATGTACGCCACACGATCTCTTATAAAGATATCAAGTTCGCCATTTCAGAACTGAAAAAGATTTTAAGTCCAACACGTACAAATGCGATAAAAATCGACGAACAAAGCCTTTTCTATATAAAGGACGAAATATTTAAACACTTTGAAAATTATAAAATTTTAATCGCAAGAAACTTGCTACAAGATATAACCGACGTAGATGAAAAAATTCGAATTTCTATCGAAACACATAACCGTGCCCATCGAAACGCGATAAACAATGCAGAAGAAATACTTAAAATCTATTTTTGGCCTAACCTCAGACAAACTTGCAAAGAGATCACTAACTAATTTATTTATTTTTAATAAGACTCGAGAATAAACAAAATTTATATCTCAGACTCGAAGAAATACTTAACGTTTACCCACACTGTGAACAAATAACCACAGATAACGAAAATATATTCTCAACCCCCTCTTTTCAAGCAATCTTGAATAAATCGAACATCAAACATTTTAAGACTCCAGTTCAACATTCTACAACGAACGGTCAAATCGAAAGATTCCATAGTACTCTTATCGAGCTCAGTAACGCATTAGCCTTACAAAATAATACTAAACCGATCATTGAAATATTTAACGCGGTTAAACAATATAATTTAACTATCCATTCAGTGACTAAAGAAAAACCTATAGATATATATTTTGATAGAGGTAAACATCCAAATATAAGTAAAACATTGGAAAACAAACAGTTAAAAAATATAGAATATCACAATAAAAAACTTCTTTTGAAAAATTTCTGGCCAACAGTAAAATTTTTATCTTTACTTCGTAAATTATAAGATTTTGCATAGGTATTAAGAGCACTTTGTAAAGAGTCTTTTAAATGCTTATGAATTAAGTTCATTTTGCAACTTTTTGGTAGGATATCGATTTCAGAATAGTTAAGTCCTTTTAGTTTCTTAAGGAGTGCATAGTCATGGTCGTGTTCCACTTTCGACTGCCCAAAAAGGGCTTCATGAGGGGACATTCTTATAGCGGCGTGGGTGGTTGTTCGTAACGCACTAGCTATGGATGGAATATGTTTATCCCAGTTGGTTTGGTTAGGTTCTTTGGCAATGTATGAACGTATGGCGGTTAGAATTGAGCGATTAACTCTTTCGCTGGCATTCGCCTGTGGAGAATACGAAGCTGTTTTTACATGTCGTATGCCATAAGTTGTTAAAAGTTTCGAAAAATCTTTGCTAGTAAATTGCTTACCGTTGTCGGAGAGGAGCGATTCGGGTACACCGAAAATTGAAAATACATGCTCTTCAAGAAATTTCATGGCCGACTCACTGGTAGCTTTGCATAGTGGCTGGATCACGACAAATTTGGTAAGCTGATCGAGACAAATAATCAAGTAAACGTTACCCTGTTTGGATCTAGGATATAGACCTAAAAAATCGACGAAGACGTGTTGAAACGGTCTCTCTACTACGAACGCTTGTCCCATTGGCGGTCTTGTGGTGGAATTAGGAGCTTTCGATGACTTACAAACGCTGCAGTCCGCGATGAACAATTTTACTTGTACCGCCATATTAGGCCAGTAAAAACGCTTACGTAGGCGATACAACGTTTTTGCAACACCTCCATGCGAAGCCTTCGGTGGGTCATGTGCCAAATGAACTAAGTGAGACGTCAATGCCGACGGTATCCATAATTTCCATGTTTGGTCATCCTCAATCGGATTACCTGTACTGAATTTGACCTTCTTGTAAACAAAACCTTCTGTCACTTGAAGATCTGGCAGTTGACTTTTATTTTTCTCCACCGTTTCTATCAACCCAACATACTCATCAGATTTAAAAGATGGATCTGAAAGATCGACATGAAGAACATCGAACGAGTTGGCACCATTTGTGTCATCAAAAACAATCTCATCTGCACAATGTACTCGAGAGAGAACATCCGGTACCACATGCTGCGAACCGTTTCGATGCTCTATCTCAAAGGAGAAACGTTGGAGTTTCAGACTCCATCTAGCAAGACGCCTACTTAAATCCCTCTGACTCATGAGCCACTTTAGACTTGCATGGTCAGTCACTATTTTGAACTCCTGCATCTCAACATAAGACCTAAATTTTTCAACACCTAAGACGGCCGCCAGGCACTCTAACTCGGTAACACTATAATTGCGTTGTGCAGAATTGAGTTTATGAGAGTAGTAGTAGATCGGCCTTTCCGCCCCATCTTTGTCTACTTGGCATAAAACGCACCCTATACCAAACGTTGACGCGTCACATAAAATGATAAACGGCTTTGAAAAATTTGGATTTATTAAAACTGGGTCAGAAGTAAGAGCGCGTTTAAGCTCTTCAAAAGCTTCAGTCGCTTCTGAACCGAAGACGAAAGTTTTTCCCTTTTTTAGAGTATCCGAAATCGGAGTAGCGATAGCAGAGAAATTTTTAATGAATCTCCTATACCAGCCGGCTAATCCTAAAAATCGACGGACTTGCCGTGCAGTTTTTGGCACAGGGAATTCTCGGATCGCAGCAACTTTATCGGGATCGGTTTTAAGACACCCATTTCCCACGATATAACCCAGATATCTTAGATAATTAAAACAAAACTTGGACTTTTCTAAGTTTATAGTTAGACCAGCTTTTCGTAAACATTCAGCTAATTCTTTGAGAATACTCATATGTTCTTCAAATGAACTAGAAATCACCAAAAGATCATCCAGATAAACAAACCCTTTTTGTCTCAACTCATGTGGAACCACTTTGTCCATGAGCCGACACAACCTTTGGGCTGCACCGTGTAGACCAAACGGCATAACCACGAATTGGTACAGGGGCCTGCCAGGCACAGAAAACGCAGTCTTTTCCCGCCATGACTTCTCCAGCAGTATCTGCCAGAAGGCGTGCTTCAGATCTACACTGGAAATAAATTGTGTATTTGAAGCTCGACTCAGCAGTGCCTCCATATGATGAAGCGGATAAGCGTCGGTTTTGGAACATTTATTGACCTTCCGAGAATCGAGGCACAAACGATTTTTCCCGGTTTTTGTACCAAGACAATCGGCGAGCTCCAAGAGCTATTGCTTTCCTCAATAATGCCCATTTCCAACATTTTATCCAACTCATCATACATTAGCTTTTGCACCGCTGGAGACACGGGGTAGTGTCTTTGTTTTATTTGCTCAGCATTACCTGTATCTATATAGTGCTCCTCGAGATGTGTTCGTCCAAGGCCACATTTAGCAAAGGACGGAAACATTTGGATCACATTTTCTAAGACATTGGCTTGATCTTTCGATAATTCATGTGCATTTGGGTCACATTTGTTTTCAAGTGTACTTGACGCAATCTCCGAAAGCAATTTGGGAGCGATCTCAAACAACGTCCAAAAATTGACTCCCAAATACAAATGTTGCTCTAAAGAAGGCACAAGATAAAAAGTTACATTTTTAGTTTTACCTTTGTAGGTAACATCAGTGGATATTTCACCCACAATGGATTGTTGCTGACCACTTGCCGTTCGGACATTTGAGGCGAACGCTTTAATAGAAACTCCAACATCCTTTAACAACTCTAAGCAACCCGCTCCAAGACAACTTATACTGGCCCACTGTCCAGTAAAGAGATTCCTCAACTTCATAGCCACTCTCGACTTATATATCCACCTCGACAAATGAAGCATGTCAGATAGGTTTCATAGCGAAGCTTTTCTGTCTTCTGCGACATCGATCCCTTCGCTGTAATCGGCCCTTCTCATTGATACAGGGTTAAAAATGAGGATATAAGCCATCAGAATAGAGCGATTTGATTTCCAGGAACAAAGGCTTGTTGAGAAGAGTAATTTTAACTAAAAAACAAAACGAAACAATATTCATATAATTTGTGTTTAAAATTAACGTGACGAACACATTTACCTTGAATTTGTACCTCTTCTCTCCAGAATAAATATGTCGGCGTTGCTGGCTTCCTACTCGGGGGATTCCACTTTTCTTGTTGCAATATTATCCTTGGTTTCTTCTTTATCTGAGGATTAAATTAAAGTCATTAAATTCATTATATAACTTAATGATGCAATAGTGCAATATCATCACCCAAATTCCAGAGAATTCATTACTTCATGGTGCAGCTGCAACCAAATTCTAAGTAATTATGACTTATGATAGCTCATGCCTTTTGTTCTCTTGTTATATTCTTTCGATATTTGATTATAAATACATGTGAAGTTATTTCAGTGCTTTGAGTTGTATTTTACCAATTGACAATAAAGGTTCAGGCAATCTGCCTGAAGAAAAAAATATTTTTTTAAAATAAAACAAAACGTTTTTGTTAACTGGCGCCCGAGCAGCAGGGACAGTGATAGTGTTTAAAACTCTTGATGATCTTAAATTCAAACAAAAAAAAATATACAAGTTAAATTGCAATTATAAAACAAAAGTGAAAAATTAAAAATTACAAAAAAGAAAAAAAAAAGTGAAAGTTCAAAAAAAAAAAAAAAATTTTCTAAGCGAAGAAATAATTAAAGACTTAAAAATAAATCATCAAAAGTGAAACTGGAGAGGCCCCGGAGTCACCTTTAAGAAAAGAAAGGATAAAACGGAAATTGCCATCCTTTTCACCAGAGTTACCCTCACGTGATCCCAGACAACAATTGGAAAAAATAGTAGCAGCTCCCAAGATGATTTTAATCTTGTAAGTTTTATGATAAAATTATTATATTAAAATTGATTTATAAAAAAAGAAGTTGATTTATAAAAAAAAAGAAGTGAATATTATTAAATAAGAGAAAGATAACAAATAAAATTTAAAAAAAAAATAATTATAGAAAAGAAAATTAATTGATTTGAAAGATATTGATACTAAACGTGAAATTTATAAAACTTAAAGAGAATAAATTAAAATTTAAAGAAAGATTATAAATTTAAAAGAAGAAAAAAAATAAAGAATTTTTAAATATTATAAAAAAAAGAAATTGAAAGAAACTAATTGATTTAAAACCTATTAAAAGCGAAATTAGAAAAATATAAGTGATTTAATTAAAAAAAAAAATTGAAAAAAATATAATTATTGATGAATAAACAGTGACTAGTTTAGAAAGGAAATACATTTATACTTGATTAAAATTAATATAAGATCCGAAAATCATAAATATCAAAAAATTATCTATCTCCCTACTTTCTTGCAAATTTTAATTGCAATATTTAAAGAATGAATTCTAATAATTTAGTCAGACTTCCTCGTGCGGAAAATGTTGTACCAGTTGGTGCACCCCCTGCAAACGCAGGACAACCACCCCAAAATGCACACAATGAAGCATTTAACATGAATACTATTACTGAACATGTCAATAGAATAATTAATGATACTCTTACTCGAGAAGGTAGAACTATTCTTCAATCCCTACTTAACCCGAACCTTGATTTTGCAAATGACATAGACCAACCTATTAACATAGGAAATGATAGAAATTTATCAGATTTAGATAAAATCCCAGACGTTGTCAAAAGCCTCCGTGAATTTTCGGGGCAGGCAGGAGAGTTCAGCTCCTGGAAAAAAAGTGTTGATAGAATATTAACAATATACGAACACCTTAAAGGTACACCTAAGTATTACGGAATTTTGAGCGTCATCCGTAATAAGATAGTAGGCCTAGCTGATATAGCTCTTGAGTCCTATAATACGCCATTAAATTGGCAAAAGATTTCAAAATGTTTAACCCTCCATTATGCGGATAAACGAGACATTGGTACATTAGAGTATCAAATGACCACTCTCGTACAAGGTAATAATTCTATTCCCGAATTTTACCAAATGGTATACCAGCACCTTTCACTTATTCTTAATAAACTCTCAAGCATGGATATGAGCCATGAATCACTTACCAACATGATACAATGTTATCGTGGTAAGGCATTAGACACATTTGTTCGCGGATTAAGAGGCGATCTCCCACGCCTCCTCAGCATTAAAGAACCTGTAGATCTCCCACAGGCTCTCCACCTTTGTCTTAAACTCCAAAATATGGACTATAGAACGCAATATGCAAACAATAGCCAACATATTATACGTAGAACACAAGTCTCTATGCAACCACCACCAATTCCCCCAAAACGTCGAGATCAAAATATTTCGGTTCCCCGTAAACAATTCTATCCAGAATTGTTTCATAATCCACAGCCCTATAAACCCAACTACAATCAACAATATGGCTTCCAAAACAGGCCACAATTTGGTGCAAACCAACAAAGATTCCAAAACAGGACACCATTAGGAGCACAACACAACAGGTATCCTGGACAATACACCCCTAGGCCTCAGCCTCCACCAGAACCAATGGACGTCGATAGAAGCATCCAGTCAAGACAGGTAAATTACGCAAACCGACCACCAGTCCGCAATCCTGCTGTAAAACGTGGAAACCCTACAAATTCCCAACAATACAATACGAGACCAGCTGATAAATTCCAAAGAATTTATAACACCTACAACACAGAAACAGACGAACAACCAGAAGAAATTAAAAACACAGATGATTTGGAACATCAAGAGCCGGACCAATATCCAGAAGAAGAAGAAACCTCCCCCTTTGACCAAATTGAAGAACCAGATGACATCTATTTTTTAGATTAAATCACTCTTCACTTCCCTACGCAGAACTAAAAGTGAAGAGTGGAGAAGTATTAAAATTTTTAATTGACACAGGCTCTAATAAGAATTACGTTCAATCAAAACGCATAAGAAATCCAATACCTAATGAAAAATCATTTTTTGCCAACTCTATTGGTGGTAACATTGAAATTACTCACCATTCATTTTTTAATCCATTCGATAGAAATAGTACTAATAAACTGAAATTTTTTATTCTTCCAAATTTAACGTCATTCGACGGCATTATAGGAAATGATTCCCTAAGAGAACTCAAAGCAATCATACACACAGATAAAAGTTTTATGACCATCCTTGAAAACATAAAAATTCCCCTAAAACAATACAAATCTGAGACAATAAACAATATAAATATACGTACTTCACATCTATCTGAAGTACAAGTTAAAAAACTTCACGATATTATTAGGAAATGTCCTAGTCTTTTTGCAGACCCGGACGAAAAACTAACCTATACGAGTAAAGTAAAAGGTGAAATCAGAACAACCACAGATACACCGGTGTACTCAAAAACATACCCTTATCCTATGGCACTAAAAGAAGTTGTCGAATCTCAAGTAAAAGAATTACTTGACCAAGGGATAATACGACCGTCAAGATCTCCATACAATTCTCCCGTATGGATAGTCCCTAAGAAAATGGACGCCTCAGGTCAGAAAAAATTCAGAATGGTTATTGATTACAGGAAACTGAATTCAATAACTATTTCAGACAAATATCCAATACCAGAGATAACTGAAGTATTGGCACAATTAGGAAAGAATAAATTTTTTACTATTATAGACTTAAAAAGTGGATTCCATCAAATACCATTGACGGATAAAGATATAGAAAAAACTGCATTTTCTATTAATAATGGAAAATATGAATTCTTGAGGCTCCCATTTGGTCTCAAGAACGCTCCCTCAATCTTCCAAAGGACATTGGACGATATCCTAAGGGAACATATAGGCAAGCGTTGCTATGTCTATATAGATGACATTATCATCTTTGGCGAGTCCGAAGACGAGCATCTAAAGAACATAGAATTAGTCTTTACGACACTTAATAAAGCAAATATGAAGATCCAGTTGGACAAATCAGAATTTCTAAAAAAAGAAATAGAATTTCTAGGATTTTTAGTAGGTATCAACGGCATAAGAACAAATCCTGCTAAAGTTGAGGCAATTGTGAATCTTTCACCGCCCCGTAATCTGAAAGAACTTCGTTCATTCCTCGGCATGTGTGGTTATTACAGACGATTCATCCAAGATTATGCCAAGTTAGCAAAACCGCTAACTTCTCTTTTAAGAGGGGAAGATGGACGCGTGTCCAAAAACGCATCTAAGAAAAAAATTATTCAGCTTGACGCAAATGCGATGCAAGCCTTCAAAAATTTAAAAAACGCTCTTACTTCAAAGGAAGTCATACTTAATCATCCGAACTTTAAAAAGGAATTCGAATTAACAACTGACGCCTCCGACTATGCCATTGGCGCAGTCTTATCCCAAGATAAGAAACCAATTACATTTCTTTCTCGGACACTAAATAAAACCGAGGAAAACTACGCTACCAACGAGAAAGAAATGTTAGCAATCATTTGGGCTTTAACAAGCCTTAGAAATTTCCTGTACGGATCAAGGAAGGTACACATATTCACGGACCATCAACCACTTACATACGCATTGAGTAGCAAGAACACTAATAGTAAAATGAAAAGATGGAAAGCCATCTTAGAAGAATACAATTACGAGTTAAAATATAAACCAGGTAACACTAACATAATAGCAGATGCACTCTCAAGAATTCAACCAATAACTCATTTAAACTCTTTAACTATGACTCAGCATAGTTCCGAAAGTTCTTCTCATAACCTTATCCCTACAGTCGAATCCCCTATAAATGTCTTCCGTAATCAAATAATTTTAAAACTAGGCAATGAAGACAGTTATCAAATAAAACCCTTTTTCTCAAATTTTACCAGGCACACCATTATTAAGCGCAAATACAATGAAAAAGATATAATTGACATTTTTAAGAGATATTTGAACCCCAATCTGATAAACGGACTTTTAGCACCAGAACAAGTCATGGGAAAAATACAACAAGTTTATCCTTCTCACTTTAAAGATTATAAAATTAGATTTACCCAAACTCTAGTGCAAGACATAGAAAACGAAACCGATCAAGAAGAATTAATGCTAACAGAACACAAAAGAGCTCATCGAAACGCTGAAGAAAACAAACTTCAAATTCTGCGAAAATATTATTTCCCTCAGATGAACAACAAGATCAAAAATTTGGTAAAACGTTGCACAGTATGCAAAGCAAATAAATACGACCGACATCCAAACAAGCAAGTAATCGAACCTACTCCTATCCCAAATTACCCAGGTCATACTTTACACATAGATATATTTTCGACAGAAAAATTCCTCGTGCTTACAGCACTAGATAAATTCACTAAATTTGCACAAGCAAAAATAATAAAATCTCGTTCAATAGAACATATAAAGAGACCTCTTCAAGACATTTTATTCTATTTCTGCGTTCCAGAAAATGTCGTAATTGACAATGAAAAGTCTCTGAATTCCGCATCAATTACTTCCATGTTAGAGGATGACCTCAAAATAAAAGTCTTCACGACACCCCCATATAAAAGTGAAGTAAATGGACAAGTGGAACGGTTCCATTCCACATTATCCGAAATTATGAGATGCCTTAAGGCAGATGGACGTCCTCGTTCATTTAAGCAACTCTTGGAACGATCAGTCAATGAATATAATTTCTCTATTCATTCTACCACAGGTAAAAAACCTGTTGAGTTATATAATGGACGAATACCGAGATTAAATCCCGAAGAATTCGAGAAAGTTCGTGCTTCTAATATTGAAATCCTTAAATCAAAACAGCAAAAAGATTTAGAATACCATAACAAAAAAAGGAAACCAATAAAGCATTACCTTCCCGGTGAAATTATTTTTGTCAAACATAATAAGAGATTAGGATCAAAATTGACATTTAGATACACGAAAGAAATAGTAAAAGAAAACAAGAATACAATAGTTATAACAGAATCGGGCAGGAAGATTCATAAAAGTCTAATAAGAAACTAAAATAGAAATTTTAATTACAGGCTACTATTCATCACCGTTAAAGGAGAAATTCAAATTCTGGATTTCTCAAACTCACAATTTGTATCTCTACATGTTGGACAGGCAAAAATACAAGAAGGAAACCTTAAGATAATACACGATGTTGATATTGAACAATATCAAAAATTTATTGAAGATATTACCCCGACTTTAAATCTTAATATTACACGTAACCATACATTATTTCCATTAATTTCACTTGAGATTGAACAAATAAAAAATTTAATTTTACACATTACGCCTAAAACCAGGAAAGTAAAGAGATCACTTAATTTTATCGGATCCGCATGGAAATGGATTGCAGGAAATCCTGACCATGACGATTTTTTAATTATTAAAAAGAAAATGTCAAACTTGTTAAAAAACAATAATAACCAAGTTGTTATTAATAAATTACATAATGAAAGAGTAAACAATCTAACAAAAATTAATAATGAAATTTTAAAATTCCTAAAGAAAGATAATACTGTTAACAGTAAAATTGTAACCACACTCCAATATAAGATAAGAATAGTTAAAGAAGAATTACAAAATATAAATCTTGCCATTAATTGGGCTAAAATGGGAATCATTAATTCATTAATATTATCAAAAGAAGAAATAAATCTAGCTATAAATACATTAGATAAAGATAAGATAAAAAATTCCTTACGAAACAATCGAAGAAGCATTAAATTTTGCTGAAATAAAAATTGTAACAAACATGACTTCACTTCTTTATATTATAAGCATACCAATTACAAAAGAAACTAATTATGAAAAATTGTTGTTAAGACCTATTAAAAAGGGAAAAGTGGCCCTTGACATAAAATATGAAAATATCATACGAAATAAAAATGAAATATACGCAATAAACAATAATTGTAAAACTATTAACTATGTAACAATTTGTAATGCTAAGAATATTGTAAACTTAACTAACTCCACATGTATTGCTAAATTATTAAAAAGTTTAAAAGCAGAATGTAACCTAATGAACAGTCAGCATCTACCCTACATTGACGAAGTAACATCTGGCATCATCTTACTAAACAATTTCAACGGAACAATCAAGGCCGAAAACATGAGTCAAAATCTTACTGGCACATTTCTCATCAAATATCACGATACCAACATTTCTATCGATAATCAACAGTTTACTTCAAGAGAAATAACTACCCATAGAATCCTTCCAGCAATACTTCAACCCTCTCCCGCAGAAAAGGAGTACCACAAGCTTATATCACTCGAAATGGTCAACGAACTTCACATCAACAACACAAAAGAAATACAACAAATTCAACTAGAAGAAAAAACCCACAAATTAACCACATATGGGCTGATCATATTTCTTGGCATACTTTTCACACTATCAACCATATGCAAGCCATTACTAACCAAGTCCAATCAGTCAAACATTACCATAAAAACTATGGAAACAAAACGAGACGAAATACCATTGCATGTCATCTCAGACAAAACAAAGTCAACGATCTCATCATCACCCGCTTACGTAATACCTACATCAAAACTTTATGACCTACCCTACTTTTGAATAAAATAAGCAACCTCATTATCAAATTACATAATACCGACAGCAAAGTTCCATAACCTAATGCACTTCAAGCGATCGAGGACAATCGCATTTAAGAGGGGAAGACTTAATGATGCAATAGTGCAATATCATCACCCAAATTCCAGAGAATTCATTACTTCATGGTGCAGCTGCAACCAAATTCTAAGTAATTATGACTTATGATAGCTCATGCCTTTTGTTCTCTTGTTATATTCTTTCGATATTTGATTATAAATACATGTGAAGTTATTTCAGTGCTTTGAGTTGTATTTTACCAATTGACAATAAAGGTTCAGGCAATCTGCCTGAAGAAAAAAATATTTTTTTAAAATAAAACAAAACGTTTTTGTTAACTTATATTGCTATTTCAATAGATTAATATTTTTGTTTTACCTTCATTTGCATTATTGATAATGAATTTTGTTTTGTTTACATTTTCGCAGATTTGTCAAAATACTCACCTCGCTGTTAATCTGTCAAAACTGGACTTAACTTAAATTGGGCCACGTTTACATTGCATTTTGTAGTTGACCCTATTCTATGATACCATCGGATACATTTCCCACTAACACCAAAAAAAGAACAGGACCCTCTTAAGGTTCAATAAGACGTAGGATAGGTTGTCCTGGTAGGTAAGTGCGGCAGGCATGCTTGCGAACGCGCGACTCTAGCTCGACGGATAGTCGTGGGATCTTGCACTGCTACCGGACCCGTTAAATTTTACATGCCTATTTTGTTTATAAATAATTAACCATACACCTTTCTAATAGAACTCACAAAATGAAACCAGATATGAAGTTGTTTTACTTAACCTGAATGTATGTTTGGAAACCATGAGATGATGAAAGTTTCCATTGCAAACCCTCCCTCAGTCAAGTTATCTAAAACCGGACCATCCTTGGCTAATGTCTCGCAAATACTATTACATAAGCCCCTAAAGTAATGTTGAATAAACTATTAGAATTTACTCACTACCCGTCGAATGTATCCTCTCATCGTACGCCCCCTTTTCGCACAAAACACTTACTCAATGAATCATTTATCAAGTATTAAATAATAATAATAAGAATTTGAAAATTTTGTTTCATTTTTGTTTAAGTTTATTTCATTTTTAAATATTTAAATTCAATTAGCAGTATTGTTCTCTCTTAAATCTAACACATATTTATTGAGAATCTCTACACTCTTTGTGATCAGCTGTGATACTACTCTACATAGGTTTTCAAACCTCTTTTATATCTAATTTATTTTAAATAAGATTCTAGTCAATTTCCTTAATTTTTAGCTTTAATATTTACTCTATCTGTGATATTAATTTTAAAGTTTTATTTATTTTAATTCGTTTTCAAGTTTTAGTTATTTTAATTCCTTTTTAAGTTTTTAAATGTAGTTTTGCTTTTGTTTTTAATCTTTAAATTCTTTTAATCTCTAGTAGTTTTCGTCTCTAGTTTCTCTTAATTTGATTTCATACTCAAACTCAAATGCTCATTCATCTACTCAAGCTTATAAATAAAACTATTCGACAATTTCTTGTACATATGCTTGTTCGCTCTCTTTATCTCTATAAATTTTATATTTACTTGGGTACTGTTCTCATAGCATCAAGTGTAATTTGGGTACTCATTTTTTTGTATTATTGTATGAACTAAAATTTCCTTTTTTTCCACTCTCTTTCTATTCCCCTTTTTTTTTGAAAGAACAGGGTTTGATCTTCCTCCCTCTCAATGCAATGATAACTCCCTCTTTGAGCCTTTCTGTTGAGCTTATAATTGTTGTGCTCAACTTATCAACCCCCAACTACTTTCGTTCAATATATTTAAGATATTGTATATAAAATAAAATAATATTGGACTCACCAGGATGCTTCTTTAGTAAGCTTACTTGTTTTCTCTACTTTAATTAAAACCAAGTGGGCTGGTATCTCCGACGATGATGTGCACAGCATACGTGGAAAATCGGCTCTGACTTGTTGGCTAAACGCTAAATGAATTAGAGAAACAAGATCTTAAAACAATTGAACGTTCTTATTATTTTTCTTGTAATACTTAACTTTTCTCTTTTTCTTCTTTTGTTTTGTTCTTTCTTTCGTTTACCGCTGATCACACAAGAGCTTACAATATAATCTATTGCCTATGTATATGCTAATCGATACTTATGTATGTTTGTACAGTGTGTTCATAGGTAATGATAAGCGTGATAAGAAGTCGGAAGCAAATCAATATATTTGACTGAAGCTGGGTGATCGTGTGGAGCACGTACACGCTTTTGGGCTTGCGCGCGTCGCCGCCGGCAAGTTGGTGTGGATGGTGATGCGACCGATGCTACTTGGTTAACGACTGGCAAAATATGCTCGCGTCGGGATTATGTTTATCCGCAGGTACTTGAGCAGTTTGACTAGAGACGATTAAATTTCTACGCTTAAAGCACACCACCTATGTCGTAGCCTCTTGCTCATACGTCGTGGTTGACGTTGTCGATTAGTAGATTGCGGCAAATTGGACGGTATCGCACGCCTGACAAACACCTAGCATGTGGTGACGCTTGAGTAGCTGGTCTTTAGAAGTCTCTCAGCCTAGTGGGACTAGGAGATCGGCTTCTGTTGCATCGGTGACCGAGTGTCACGTCAGCAACAAGCAGGGTTTTGGTACACCACGTGCCGAGCGTTCGGAAACAAATCCCTTTTCTTTCGGCGATAACTATACGGATAGTATTTAATTACATTCGTTGTTTCATTGTGTGAAACACTAATTAGGTTTTACATTACCTTTTTTTTTGATTTATTTAAAGAGTAATTCACACCAGATTGTGGTATTTTTTTTCAAATTTATTTTGAGGAAAACTCTAGCCTATGAACGCGGGATTGATTCTAAAGTAAACTTATTTTTGTAATTTATCACTAGGTATCTTAAATGTCACTTCGAAATTTACCTCTTTATTTTATTTTATTAAAAATAAGTTTAATTTAAAATTGAACTAGGGTAAGTATAGTGACTGTACCTATTTGGTAGCTTTCCACTTGTTGACTCGGCCGGGGTTGAAGTAAAAAAGACTAATCGATTGATCTCTTCGATAATAGATGGGTCAGATAGAAATTGTCGCCCATTTCCTTTTCGATACTTAACGAAGGAAAATAAAAGGTATAACTTTCGGGTAAGACTTTTCATGTGTACAGGGTGATTCCTTTTAGGTTTTTTTTTGTGTGGAATTCCGTACGTCTGTTTTCGGATATTATCTTTAAAAAATTTGTATGATGTCCCTACAAAACTTTTCAATTTTGAAAATTCTATTTAACAAAATTGAAATGAAAATGGACCATCAACTAATTTTTTTTTTTTTTTATTTTTTTTTATAGTTAATTAAGGTTTATGTCCTAATATCTTTTCCGTGGAAAACACCAAGTAGATTACCTTTTGAATCAGTTAACTCATACAGATTATCACTGGGTATACTTTTAACGACAGCTGGAGTAAATTTGGGACATAATTTTGCATTTCGTTTCTTTGCTTTGTCACTCAGTATGAAATTTCTTTTGAAAACTTTCTGGCCAACAGTAAAATTTTTATCTTTACTTCGTAAATTATAAGATTTTGCATAGGTATTATGAGCACTTTGTAAAGAGTTGTTACAGCCGCCCCCTAAATCGAAAAGACTAAAATTTTGTGACCAAGGGGTCACTGGATATCCACTGCTGGAGGGAACGTACCTACTCCATTCTCCCGATTACATAAGTTGAACAACCTTAATTTGCTGGCATGTTTCCACATACATTTTTAACAAAACGATAGCAATATAGTTTCTATTTGATTTATGATGTATACTTGTACTTTTCAATATCATATATTAATAAATTTAAGAAAACAAATTTATTCGTCGCGAAAAAAATTATAGTTGATACGAACTATCAAACTTCATTCGCGACGAATTAAAAACTCTCATGTGAATATTGCTTTAGATATATTCCACCTCCTTGAGAATGGAAGACTGGAAAGGCAGGTAGTTTTGAACCTGCCCGGGAAGTATTAGCTTTCCTGGAAGAATTCTGAACAAGGACGGGAAAGATCATTATCTATACATAACAAAAAGAGGGGAAGCTTGCTATGTAGATATTCAAATAGTTGATAACGGGTGAAGTGTAGGATATAGGTACGATGTAAATGAGAACAAAATAAAAGAACTGTGATATGGGGTGATGTGTGCGGTGTCCATATACTTGACCGTTTTTACTGTTATCAACAATAGACGATTATTAAACGTCAATTAATTTTCAGTATTCAGTTCAGTTGTGATTGTATCTTTCGTGCGGTGCGTCGTCACGTCTGGCGATTGATTTGTGTTTTTTTTTATATATTATGGTGAGATAGAGGGTTCAACCTTACCATTTTAAGAAATAATTAAAGTAAAACAAAAAAAAACTGAATAATTAACCAAACAAAAAAAAACGACAAATAGTGAAACAGCCAAAGTAAAAAAATACCAAATCAACAGGGATACAGCACAATATTAACAATAAAATATTCAACAATTATAAAAGGGTGAGTTTGTGAGAAGTGTAGAAAAAAAAAAAATTTGAAAAAACACGGAAATGTGTGGAGCTAAATTTAATAAGTCTTTCTATTATTTTAATAGGAGTATTTGGCGGTTTCCAATAAAAGCCTACTAACTTAAAAAGATTTAAACATAAAGACATAGTTAAAAATTCTAAATTCTAAAGTTATAAGACTTAAAGATACTTGGAAACCTAAAATTTATTAAAACATAAAGGTAGTTAAAAATTCTAAGTTTATAAACGTAAAGTTACAAGAAAAACATACAGCTATTATAACTTAATGATATCTAAAATTCTAAAGCCTTTAATACTTAAAATTATCCTAAAACATAGAGATTAAAATTTAAGGATATTTAAAATTACTAAAGCTTTTAAAACTTAAAGGTACTTAAAAATCTTAAAATTATAAAAACTTACAGCTGCGTAAAAATTTAAAATTATAAAAACTTACAACTACTTAAAAATTTAAAATTATAAAAACTTACAGTTACTTAAAAATTTAAAATTATAAAAACTTAAAGATATTAAAGCTTTTAAAACTTGAAAGCCAACCACATGGTTCGCGACCACGGTGTCAAAAGTTGTAAAAATACATAATCGCCTTTGTAAATCGACGATCCATTTTATTTAAATATTTTGTAAAAATTTCCATTTTGTTAAATCCTAATAGGAACGTGTTGCGGAAGTTTTATAAAATCGTAAATTTATACCATCTCTCATTGTAAATCCCGTTTTTGTGTCCTTTTTTTTTATTTCATTTCAAATTTCCAGTCGAATTGGGTCAATTTTCGATGACCTTGTTATTAGTAGGCACCTATACAGAGCTCTATCTAGGTAGCGTCAATGCATAAAGATAATTATTCAATTTGTTTGTCAAGTTGGGAGGCAACAAGGGGGCGTAGAGTACGCTTAACTTTTGTACATTGTTTGACTCTTATAATATTTGTATATGTAAATAAAACTCCACTTCCGTTTCATTGAAAAAAACAAAAAAATAATGTTTTTTTTTCACGTGAATTGGTATGAATTTGAAGATCCGGAAAATGGATGTACTAACTGAGTGAAAGAATTTCTAGGGGTGTGGAAGGGGGCGAAACTAACCGGAGGCCTAATGGAGTGATCTGAACGGTATTGGACCGTTATGTTAGGGGGAGTTCAAAATTTAAAGGCCGACGAACTTCCAGGATGGGTGGGAAAAATGGCCTCGCTGCGCAGACAACCAGCAGCGCCCTAGTGTGGTGAAGTCCGTCCGCGGTCGTTTCGGTAAATTTTCGTAAGGCCTGTTTTGTGTTTTGTTGGGAGGTGAGGTCTAGCTTCGGGGACAAGATCCCCCCCCATTCCGGCGAGCTGAGCCGTGCTTCGCAAGCAGGCCGCGTTCCCGAACTAGGCATTCCGTTCCTTTTCCTTTTCGATCCGTTCCCTTTTCCTAATCCTAGATCCTGCCTAAGCCACCATACCTACCCTTTTTCCTTACATCCTCTTGCCTCGCAACAAATGGCGCCCAACGTATAGGTTTTTGTAGTTTTCATATTTGTTTTTTTTTGTCGTGATAGTCCTAACCAAACTCGCTATGGATTTTCAAGAATCGTAAGTCTGCTTCAAGAAGGTCTCTGACGTACTTAGAAGTATTGCGACGATTCCTTGAAAGTTCATAGCGACCACGGTTAATGTGTGTTTTCTGAACTTGCTGTAAATTTTTAGTTTCCGTAAGTCTTAACTAAGAAGGCCACGGGCGGACTTAGGTTAATTGCGACGGATAAATGAAAATTTACAGCGACGACAGTACCCTTACCCTGTATTGTTTTTCCTTTATCCTATCCTTAACTTTATTTTTCTTTTCTATCCAAATTTTATCTTCTTAACCTTTTGTCCAGTTTTATTTAGTTTTCTTTTGGAATCGCGTCCGTGTTTGGAAATGGTTCGAACATCGTTGCGATGATTCCAAACAATATTCGAGTTTTCGAAACTTTCTCTCTTTATGTCTGTTATCTCTTCAATACCAAGTCTTCAAAAAAAGTCCTTGAGACAGACTTGAATTGCGGGTTTGAAGAAGATAACATTGTAACGTAAAATTGTCAAATGTTTATAGTTTCCACTCATTTTCGCCACACCAAGGGATCAACATTTTAGTCCGTCCGATGTCTTATTTAATCGATACGTCAGTAGGGTCACTCCAGATCGTCAAAGGGTATACAACAAAGAGCTTCCTGAAGCACCCCGTATGCTTATAGAAAACAAACAACCAAAAATACACATAAGATAAAACAACTCATACAAACACTTACCTATAATTAAATCAGTTACCTATATTAAAACTAGTTTTTTTGTACATCTACAAATCTTAATATATACACTGAAAGAAAAAAAAATAACGTATACATTGAAATATCATTTATTTCAAATACTATATTTTAGTTATACCTCAAATATTTAATAGCACATAAAAAAAAAAATTGAATACCTATACGTACATAAATATTTAAATACCTTTATTCATTTTCGTTTACAAGTATTTTTTTTTTCGTTTATATACTGTTTCTCTATTTTTTATTACTTATTTTTGTTCAACTTTTTGTTTAGTTTTTATCAACAGCTCTCGTTAGCTGTTATACATTAGAAAAAAATTGAAAAGTTTTTTTTCTTGCAAATTTTTTTGTTTCTTAATTTAAATTTAGGTGTTCCACTTCACTTTTTAGTTTTACAGTCAGTAAAAGTAATTTAAGTGCATAATATTTTTTTTTAAAAAAGAAAATTATACTTATTTGAAATAGGAACTAGTAAAGTTTAATTTTCCAATAAGGTAATAGTTTTCTTTGTTATTTTTTTTTTGTCGTTCGTTTTAGTTCACAGTTAGCTTTGAACTTAACACTTTATTTTTTTTTGTTTTCGTTTTTCGTAAAACTTCTTACTGGAGACTTCACTCAAACTTCAAAGTTTTTTTTCTTAGTCTTTTCAATTTAATTAAGTATATTCATTTCATTTCTAATTCTTTTCGAAATTCGCATTTGAATTGTCAAACATACTTTTTCCTTGGATGGAATGTTTTCATGTTTTTATTTTGAAACTTCAAGTCTATTTTCTAAGTTGTTAAGTTTTGCTACATACATATTTAGTTTAAATTTTGTTTTGTTGGTCGAGTTTCTCTGAAGTTAGTCTTACAGTTTTCAATTGAGTTAATTTTGTTAATTTTCGTTTTTTTTAATCTTTAAAGATTGCTAGACGCCCAATATATGTAGGTCTAATATATATACATATATATATAAACCTAAAAAAATTAAAGAAAAATAGGTTTTTCAAGAACATATTTCTTTTTCATTTTGAAACGCACATAAGAGTTTGAATTCGTTTTTGTTAAATTTTCATTTGTTGTCTAAGATATCTCGTATTTGGTAAGTTTTTTTTTGTCAAGTTTGTTAAACAGGAAATCAATTTGATAGTATTCAAGTTTTTCAATTAAGAGTTAGAACTGTTGGTCTTTTAGATTTTTCGTTTTTCACAAACTCACGAATAATTGAAATCCTTGCGACACGGCCGAGTCGAATAATAACGGTATGGACGAAAACATTTTGAAACGTATACGAGATACGGAAATGGATCAAACTAATACTAACCCAGGGTTGGTTGACAGTGGTTCATTAAGACATCGTCCACAGCTTTCACCTCCAGCACTCACCGTACAAGTAGAATCCGCCGATCATCCACTTAGTTCCGGGACTTCAATCTCCGATATCCAAGCTCCTTCTTATAGTAGTTTAAGCGATCAGGGGGCAGCTTCCAGGCCAATTCCACAGCGACATGGGAAACCCAGACCAACCAACCAGACTAACCGACCTTTAGTAGGCTCACTCAATGTAGGAGAGGGTAGGAATTCTCGAGAGGGTATGGCTGGTACGGTACGGGAAAGAATTATAGTTCCAGAAGATCTTAAAGCTTACATTAACCTCGCGATAGTTAATGCTTTTTCTTCCTATCAGACTTCTGTTCGTTCTGAAATCGCCAATACATTGAAAGACGAAATCCAACAACAAATGGGAGGACTGATGAGGGAGTTGAATATGAGTAGAGCGGCTCCTTCTGTGGATCCAGCGCAAAAACCGGGAGGATCCGCCAATGCGCCTCAACCTCCAGCTCCACCGCCGGTTCTTCCCCAACCTCAGGTGAATTTAAACAACGAGGCGTTTGTTAGGGTAGGTCATCAAAATCGTAGGCAAAACGAACCTAGTAGAGTAGCTCAAGAACGCATGTACCAGCCCGAAAATTTCCAACATTTTACTGGTCAACCTCCCGTAGATAACTCGAACTATATGTTCACTCAACCTCCACCACCGATCAGTACAGTTTTCACACCTGTAAGAGGAGCAATCAAAATCAATAAGTGGAACATAAACTTTAATGGTAAACCTGATCACCTCACCGTGGAAGATTTCATATTCAGGGTAGAAACTCTTCAGGTTCAGCATGGATGCCAGTGGTCAGAAATTTTGCGTGATTTTCACTTATTGCTTTCGGGAGCTGCATACGATTGGTTCTGGCAGTTCCAGCGGAACAACTATAGACCTGATTGGGCCATGTTGAAAGACGCTTTAATGCGTCAGTTCAAAAATCTGAAGTCGGATTATGACATAATGCGCGACATTATGGAACGCAAACAAGCTCCTTGGGAAAATGTTGATGATTATTTCGCTGCAATCAATCGGATGAGATCGCAGTTACGAATTCAGATCCCTGAATGGGATGTAGTGAAGATTCTCAAAAAAAATCTTCATGAAAAGCTTAGGACATTGGTTTTCCCAATGCCTATATTTACGCTAGATCAGCTCCGATACGCGTGCAAAGATGCGGAAGTTGCTTTCCCGAAGAGAGATCAACCTTTCGGTAAATCCTTCAAACCCCCTGCAAAACTGGCAGCCAATGAACTCGAATATGATGACGATGAGTTATGTCCAACAGATGAACAGTTGGCAGCTTTTCAAGTGGGTGGGACCCGCCCAAAAATTCCTCCACGAAAGTATACAGATGCCACTAAGTTAGTCTGTTGGAACTGTAAAGTTGTTGGTCATACTTATTTTGAATGTGACTCCGATGTCTTGAATGTCTTTTGTTACAAATGTGGTAATGAGGGCGTCAAAACTCCTCACTGCTCCAAATGTAATCCGGAAAACCGGTCAAAGAACGCGAAGTCTTCGGGGGAGTCGCGTTCGACGCTGGCTCAAAACCCCCATTTTTAGAATCTGAAAGTCCTAACCTCAAAAAAATCACCCGATAGTACGTGTTAATTCATTGGTGTCGTCGATTTATTTATTTACTAGCTGCTAGAAACAAAATTAAAACTACCCCTGCTCAATCCAACACTCACCGGTTGATTGATGGTAGGTTGAGGATAGTGGAACGTGAAGTTTACGGCTGTGGCAGGTGACTTCAATGCATTATAGTATTGGTTGTTCGTCGGATAGCCTGCCCATACAATACGATGCATCCTTTTTAACTAGCTTAAACTCGTCCCAATACCCGATCTGTTATTAACTCATTCGAAAGAAATGATCTCATGTTGTCGTGGTGCAACATATGACATCTGACTAGCTGCTTTCTTGAACCTTGAACCCAAATTCATAAGAATAAGCATGAAAATCAAAGCTCCTGCCAAGTATAATTCGTATTGGATTCCATAATTCTTTAGGGATTGTTTTTGTTACTGTGTTAAAGAAAATGAATTATTAATTAAAAGAAAAAAAATTATTATTGACAAACAAACCTTAGATACTTTATAACAAACCCAAGTCTCCGTGCTATATATATATAGGCGAAGGAATTGTAGCCAGGATCCTTGCCCGGCTGATATCGTGGGTTAACTCCCCACAAATGATTCTCTATAATGAACAGGCCAGCTTTTTGTTCGTCCTTTTATTGGAATAAATCCAAAAAAAAACCGAACATTTGTTACAGCCGCCCCCTAAATCGAAAAGACTAAAATTTTGTGACCAAGGGGTCACTGGATATCCACTGCTGGAGGGAACGTACCTACTCCATGCTCCCGATTACATAAGTTGAACAACCTTAATTTGCTGGCATGTTTCCACATACATTTTTAACAAAACGATAGCAATATAGTTTCTATTTGATTTATGATGTATACTTGTACTTTTCAATATCATATATTAATAAATTTAAGAAAACAAATTTATTCGTCGCGAAAAAAATTATAGTTGATACGAACTATCAAACTTCATTCGCGACGAATTAAAAACTCTCATGTGAATATTGCTTTAGATATATTCCACCTCCTTGAGAATGGAAGACTGGAAAGGCAGGTAGTTTTGAACCTGCCCGGGAAGTATTAGCTTTCCTGGAAGAATTCTGAACAAGGACGGGAAAGATCATTATCTATACATAACAAAAAGAGGGGAAGCTTGCTATGTAGATATTCAAATAGTTGATAACGGGTGAAGTGTAGGATATAGGTACGATGTAAATGAGAAAAAAATAAAAGAACTGTGATATGGGGTGATGTGTGCGGTGTCCATATACTTGACCGTTTTTACTGTTATCAACAATAGACGATTATTAAACGTCAATTAATTTTCAGTATTCAGTTCAGTTGTGATTGTATCTTTCGTGCGGTGCGTCGTCACGTCTGGCGATTGATTTGTGTTTTTTTTATATATTATGGTGAGATAGAGGGTTCAACCTTACCATTTTAAGAAATAATTAAAGTAAAACAAAAAAAAACTGAATAATTAACCAAACAAAAAAAAAACGACAAATAGTGAAACAGCCAAAGTAAAAAAATACCAAATCAACAGGGATACAGCACAATATTAACAATAAAATATTCAACAATTATAAAAGGGTGAGTTTGTGAGAAGTGTAGAAAAAAAAAATTTGAAAAAACACGGAAATGTGTGGAGCTAAATTTAATAAGTCTTTCTATTATTTTAATAGGAGTATTTGGCGGTTTCCAATAAAAGCCTACGAAAGTTGGGGCCGCCCTCCCTTCTTCCTTTTTCTTGTGGGACGTCCTATCGGACATACATTTTGGAGCTTCCGACTTGGTGTTCAACCAGAGCCTTCGTCCTGAGGCAGGCAACATTGCCCTCTGTGAAGACATCACCATCATAAGGCAGTTGTGCTGGTCGCAAGTGAGCGACGAAGAAAACGGATTTGTTACCACAAACCCTTATAAAAAAAAAAAGAATAAGGGTCACGTGAGTCTTTTTAAGAAAGGAAAACTATACCTAATATTTTTCAATTAAATAAGAACAAAAAGAACCTTAAAGCTATCACCCAAAAAGAAAAACTAAAAGAAAAAAAATCTTACTTAGAGATATTTTGAAATCATAAAGCTCCTAACAGTTAAAGGTATATTTGATGCGGCAAATTATTTGACATAAGGGTAGATAAGAAACCAAAAAAAAACGCAAAAAGCAAACAAAAAAAAAAAAACCCCTATTAAAACGTAAAGATAGTTAAACATTCTTAATTTTATAAGACTTAAAGCTAATTGAGAACTTAAAAAGATTTAAACATAAAGACATAGTTAAAAATTCTAAATTCTAAAGTTATAAGACTTAAAGATACTTGGAAACCTAAAATTTATTAAAACATAAATGTAGTTAAAAATTCTAAGTTTATAAACGTAAAGTTACAAGAAAAACATACAGCTATTATAACTTAATGATATCTAAAATTCTAAAGCCTTTAATACTTAAAATTATCCTAAAACATAGAGATTAAAATTTAAGGATATTTAAAATTACTAAAGCTTTTAAAACTTAAAGGTACTTAAAAATCTTAAAATTATAAAAACTTACAGCTGCGTAAAAATTTAAAATTATAAAAACTTACAACTACTTAAAAATTTAAAATTATAAAAACTTACAGTTACTTAAAAATTTAAAATTATAAAAACTTAAAGATATTAAAGCTTTTAAAACTTGAAAGCCAACCACATGGTTCGCGACCACGGTGTCAAAAGTTGTAAAAATACATAATCGCCTTTGTAAATCGACGATCCATTTTGTTTAAATATTTTGTAAAAATTTCCATTTTGTTAAATCCTAATAGGAACGTGTTGCGGAAGTTTTATAAAATCGTAAATTTATACCATCTCTCATTGTAAATCCCGTTTTTGTGTCCTTTTTTTTTGATTTCATTTCAAATTTCCAGTCGAATTGGGTCAATTTTCGATGACCTTGTTATTAGTAGGCACCTATACAGAGCTCTATCTAGGTAGCGTCAATGCATAAAGATAATTATTCAATTTGTTTGTCAAGTTGGGAGGCAACAAGGGGGCGTAGAGTACGCTTAACTTTTGTACATTGTTTGACTCTTATAAAATTTGTATATGTAAATAAAACTCCACTTCCGTTTCATTGAAAAAAACAAAAAAATAATGTTTTTTTTTCACGTGAATTGGCATGAATTTGAAAATCCGGAAAATGGATGTACTAACTGAGTGAAAGAATTTATAGGGGTGTGGAAGGGGGCGAAACTAACCGGAGGCCTAATGGAGTGATCTGAACGGTATTGGACCGTTATGTTAGGGGGAGTTCAAAATTTAAAGGCCGACGAACTTCCAGGTTGGGTGGGAAAAATGGCCTCGCTGCGCAGACAACCAGCAGCGCCCTAGTGTGGTCAAGTCCGTCCGCGGTCGTTTCGGTAAATTTTCGTGAGGCCTGTTTTGTGTTTTGTTGGGGGGTGAGGTCTAGCTTCGGGGACAAGATCCCCCCCCATTCCGGCGAGCTGAGCCGTGCTTCGCAAGCAGGCCGCGTTCCCGAACTAGGCATTCCGTTCCTTTTCCTTTTCGATCCGTTCCCTTTTCCTAATCCTAGATCCTGCCTAAGCCACCATACCTACCCTTTTTCCTTACATCCTCTTGCCTCGCAACAGAGTCTTTTAAATGCTTATGAATTAAGTTCATTTTGCAACTTTTTGGTAGGATATCGATTTCAGAATAGTTAAGTCCTTTTAGTTTCTTAAGGAGTGCATAGTCATGGTCGTGTTCCACTTTCGGCTGCCCAAAAAGGGCTTCATGAGGGGACATTCTTATAGCGGCGTGGGTGGTTGTTCGTAACGCACTAGCTATGGATGGAATATGTTTATCCCAGTTGGTTTGGTTAGGTTCTTTGGCAATGTATGAACGTATGGCGGTTAGAATTGAGCGATTAACTCTTTCGCTGGCATTCGCCTGTGGAGATTACGAAGCTGTTTTTACATGTCGTATGCCATAAGTTGTTAAAAGTTTCGAAAAATCTTTGCTAGTAAATTGCTTACCGTTGTCGGAGAGGAGCGATTCAGGTACACCGAAAATTGAAAATACATGCTCTTCAAGAAATTTCATGGCCGACTCACTGGTAGCTTTGCGTAGTGGCTGAATCACGACAAATTTGGTAAGCTGATCGAGACAAATAATCAAGTAAACGTTACCCTGTTTGGATCTAGGATATAGACCTAAAAAATCGACGAAGACGTGTTGAAACGGTCTCTCTACTACGAACGCTTGTCCCATTGGCGGTCTTGTGGTGGAATTAGGAGCTTTCGATGACTTACAAACGCTGCAGTCCGCGATGAACAATTTTACTTGTACCGCCATATTAGGCCAGTAAAAACGCTTACGTAGGCGATACAACGTTTTTGCAACACCTCCATGCGAAGCCTTCGGTGGGTCATGTGCCAAATGAACTAAGTGAGACGTCAATGCCGACGGTATCCATAATTTCCATGTTTGGTCATCCTCAATCGGATTACCTGTACTGAATTTGACCTTCTTGTAAACAAAACCTTCTGTCACTTGAAGATCTGGCAGTTGACTTTTATTTTTCTCCACCGTTTCTATCAACCCAACATACTCATCAGATTTAAAAGATGGATCTGAAAGATCGACATGAAGAACATCGAACGAGTTGGCACCATTTGTGTCATCAAAAACAATCTCATCTGCACAATGTACTCGAGATAGAACATCCGGTACCACATGCTGCGAACCGTTTCGATGCTCTATCTCAAAGGAGAAACGTTGGAGTTTCAGACTCCATCTAGCAAGACGCCTACTTAAATCCCTCTGACTTATGAGCCACTTTAGACTTGCATGGTCAGTCACTATTTTGAACTCCTGCATCTCAACATAAGACCTAAATTTTTCAACACCTAAGACGGCCGCCAGGCACTCTAACTCGGTAACACTATAATTGCGTTGTGCAGAATTGAGTTTATGAGAGTAGTAGTAGATCGGCCTTTCCGCCCCATCTTTGTCTACTTGGCATAAAACGCACCCTATACCAAACGTTGACGCGTCACATAAAATGATAAACGGCTTTGAAAAATTTGGATTTATTAAAACTGGGTCAGAAGTAAGAGCGCGTTTAAGCTCTTCAAAAGCTTCAGTCGCTTCTGAATCGAAGACGAAAGTTTTTCCCTTTTTTAGAGTATCCGAAATCGGAGTAGCGATAGCAGAGAAATTTTTAATGAATCTCCTATACCAGCCGGCTAATCCTAAAAATCGACGGACTTGCCGTGCAGTTTTTGGCACAGGGAATTCTCGGATCGCAGCAACTTTATCGGGATCGGTTTTAAGACACCCATTTCCCACGATATAACCCAGATATCTTAGATAATTAAAACAAAACTTGGACTTTTCTAAGTTTATAGTTAGACCAGCTTTTCGTAAACATTCAGCTAATTCTTTGAGAATACTCATATGTTCTTCAAATGAACTAGAAATCACCAAAAGATCATCCAGATAAACAAACCCTTTTTGTCTCAACTGTAATACGTACTTCACCGTGTTTTCGCGTTGCGAGAAGAGTGAAGTATACGGACAGGAAAAGATTTTGAAATAAAAAGACTTCTTTTATTTTTTCAATTTTAATTTTTTTATTTTGTTATTTAGAACGAAGGCCCGCTGTCTTCAGCTAGGCTGCGACCTTGTTCTATGATGTGGTAAAATCTTTCTGTCTTTTTAATTTTCTCTAAAAACAAAGGCCCGCTGTCTTTTGCTAGGCTGCGACCTTGTTAGTTTTAATTTAGAATCTTTTCTGTGTCTTTCTTAAACTATTCCTGTCTTTTTATACTTTTTTCTTTAACCAATCTTCCTCAATACACATGCATTTTTCCAACTATCATCCACCAACCGATGATTACACAATCGGTTCTATTTGGTAATATTGACCCACTTGAAAATATTCAATAATTACTTGAGACCTAGTTGGAATTTTAAATATTATATAAATTCATAATATTCCGAACTGTAGGTCACAAAAGTGCCGCCGCATCATATTTCACACATACCCACTTCACTCATAGTGTCGACCCTTGCTACGATGCATTCTCAGCATTATTTAGAATGGGTATTCCTCAATGCCTGCAATTAGTGCATTGGATTTGTTTACAATCCGTTGGACATTGGATATTCATTACTCATAGCAGTTTATGGGTTTTGACGTAGCTATGACGAGTGAGTATTATGATGACCTTGTGACGATTTGTTTGTGAGTCAATGTATATAGTGTATATATCGGTGATTGAAGTGTTTGGAAAAACGCACGGCACTAGGAAAAATGTATATGTTGGGAGGTTGGTATGTAGTGCGATCACTACATCCTTCCCCCCTTCAAAAAAGAAAATTGACCTTGAAGAGGTTAATTATCTTAAAAAAGTACAGGAAGTAAGTTTATTATTATTACATTTTTTTTCATTTTTCCTTGAAGAGGCATCAGTTTATATATTGTATATGTTTTTTAAAAGAAATATTAAAATTGTTGTTTTCCTTGAAGAGGTTACAAAAATGTTTGCATTATACTTTTTCATTTTTCCTTGAAGAGGTATCAATTTATATATTGTATATGTTTTTGTTTAGAAGAAATATTAAAATTGTTGTTTACTTTGAGGAGGTTACAAAAATGTATGCATCTTATTTATATATTTTTTCATTTTTCCTTGATTTCAGTTTATATATTTTGTTTTTCTAAAAGAAGTACATATGTCAAAATTGTGGTTCCTTGAAGAGGTTACAAAAAATTTATGTATTTTATTTATATATATCCTTTTCCTTGAAGAGGTAGCAATTTATACAGATATATTTTGTTTTTCTAAAAGAAGTATTAAAGTTGTTGTCTTTCTTGGAGAGGTTACAAAAGTTATTTATCATTTTGCTTAATCTATTTATACACTTTAAATATATCTACATTTTTATTTTTGGTAATTCAATAAATACTTATTTTGTCTGGTGTGAACAACGCGAAGAATACTTTCTAGAACTCAATCTCCTAGTAAGATCAAGTGCAAATTGTATGCCTTTTTTATCTTGTCTGTTGCGTTGTAACAGTTGAAGAGTGGGGTGTGATTTTCGTTGGTGGTGTTTGTTTTAATGTAGGGTGAGAAATGATAGTGTTTGGTAAAACATTAGGTAAAGGTGGAGGAGGGGGAATGTTCTAATTTCGATTATCGCTTGAATTGAAACGATTTCTGTGGGGATAGTTATTCTATTCGGGTAGCCGTTCCCGATTTTAGTCATTCCCGTACGTAAGGGAATTTCTACGTCAGACACTACATTAAATAGTAATCAGTATGAGTTTGGAACGTAGTCGATAAATTCCATTCTGCAGGAGAGAAAAAAAAATGCTTTGTTTGGAGAATAAACCGTTTAAAGAGGAAAGGGTTTTTTTTTTTTTTCATTGGTGTAGTAGTTGTAGGTTGTTGTTATGTATCATTTTCGATTTCTTTCCAATTTTGATAACTGTATTTTCGTCGGATATTAGTTTGATGACTTCGTAAGGTCCGTCCCATAGGGTTGACAGTTTGTTCTTTCTCGTTTGATTTTTCATTAGTACTTTGTCTCCTACCTTAAATTGTTTTTGTTTGGCGTTTTTGTCATAATACTTTTTGTTATTCTTTTTCTTCTCGTAAATTGTTTCTCTGGCGATTCTGTAACCATGTTGTAGACGGCTTTTGAGTTCAGTAGCATAGTTTTCGTAATTATAATAAGTCTGCGGTTCTCTGTTCAGTGAATTGGGGATCCGTGCAGGATAACCATACAACAGCTCAAATGGAGTGTAATTTGTACTACTATGTGGGGTAGTATTGTATACGAACATAGCGTATGGAAGCCATGTGTCCCAAGCGAGTTGATCCTTGTCTGTGTAGTGACGCAAATATTCTGCAAGTGTCCTGTGACTACGTTCTAAAGCGCCATTAGTTTGGGGGTGGTATGGAGTGGTTTGTAATTTCCTTGTCTTGAGGACTTTGCATACCTCTTTAAACAAATTACTAAGGAAATTTGTTCCCTGATCCGTTAAGATCGAGTCGGGTATTCCAAATCGGCATACCAACCGTTCGACTAACATACGTGCTATAGTTGGGGCTTCAGCGTTTGGCACGGCTATTGCTTCGGAAAATTTTGTTAGGTCGTCCTGAAATGTCAGAATGTACTTGTTGTTTTCGTAACTGACGGGTAGTGGACCTACTATGTCTAAAGCTATACGTTCAAAAGGAGTTTTGCATGTAGTGGTTACTTTCATGGGTATTTTGTTATTGCGTGATAATTTATTTTTCTGACATGACTCGCATTTTCGTATGTAATTTTTAACGTCTTTGGATATGGTTGGCCAGTAGTAGTACTGCTTAATTCTTTTGGAGGTTCTTGTTACTCCTTGATGTCCGCCAAATGGTGACTCGTGGTTTTCGTGTAGTATTTTAGATATGTCTTCAGGGTTTTCTATTAACATTCTTGAATCAATATGGAGATATGTATTGAATTCAGCTTGTTTGAAAGCTTCAAATATTAATGTTTTTAGTTCGTTTTGTGGTTGGTTACTTATGGGTAACGACAAAGCAATGTTCGATAGTTCAGTCCTATTGCATTCGCTTACGATGTCTTTCACACTGTTTGAAATTTTGTCTCGGTCTGCCGGGCTTCTTAAGGGTAAAGGTAATGTCACGATGTAGTAAAGTACATTTGTAGGTTGGAGTTTATGGGTCAAGACTTCGCAGATTTCTGGTTTTTTGAAATTAGGTAAACGGGTTTTCAAAATTTTTTCTTCTGTTGTTTCTACAAGAGGCAGTATAATAGCTTTGAAGTTTACTTTATTATTTAGGAATATTGAACCTTTTTTTTCGATTATATTAAAATTTAACTTGGGTTCTGTTGTATTTGTACTTGTTCCGGCGATCATGTCGTTTCTTTCTTCTTGTGCCCGTCTTTGGTTTCGAGTTGTTACTAATACTTTGGTTTCATCGTTGGGTTCAATACGACTTAAGGCGTCAGCATTCGTGTTGAATTTGCCCTTTTTATGTACAATCTTGTATTCGTATTCTTCTAACAAGATTCTCCATCGCATGAGCCTAGACGTAGGATCCTTTCTTCCTATTAACCATTGTAATGAACTGTGGTCGGTGATAATAGTAAATTTTCTTCCGTAAATATATGGTCGAAATTGTGTCAGGGCGTAGATTATCGCAAGAAGTTCTTTTTCTGACGTAGTGTATTTGGTTTCCGCCTTGTTAAGAGTACGACTGGCAAAGAAAATTGGTTTATCTTTGCCAATGGGACCTTGTGAAAGTACAGCGCCTAATGCGATATCACTTGCATCAGTGGTTACCAGAAATTCCTGATCAAAATCGGGGTATGTTAGGATGGGAGGATTAATAATTTTCTCTTTTAAAGTTCTGAAAGCCTCGTCGCAGAAACTGTCCCAACGAAAAGTTACGTTCTTCCTTAGCAACGTTGTTAATGGTTTTGCTATTTCCGCAAAGTTTGGGATGAACTTTCGATAATACCCTACGAATCCAAGAAAAGATTTAATATCTTTTGGTTTCTTAGGTACTGGGAACGTTTTCACAGCTTTGGTTTTTTCAGGGTTTGGTTTAATTCCCTCCTCTGAGATAACATGTCCTAGGTAAGTGAGTTCTTTTCTGACGAAATGACATTTTTCGGGCTGAAGTTTGAGGTTATTCTCTCTTAATCGATTTAAAACTTTGATAAGTCTAGCATTGTGGTCCTTTAAATCATAGCCATAAATAACTATGTCGTCCACGTATACAAAACATTCGATTCCCTGCAGTCCCATTAGTACATTATTCATAAGCCGTTGAAAAGTGGCTGGGGCGTTTTTTAGTCCGAATGGCATACGATTGTATTCATAATGACCGAACGGAGTACTGAAAGCTGTTTTTGCTTTGTCCCCTTTATCCATAAGAATTTGATGAAATCCTTTTGCTAGATCGAGTGTACTAAAGTACTTAGCTCTTCCCAACTGGTCTAAGATATCAGTTATATTGGGTAAGGGGTAAGCATCTCCGACGGTGACTTCGTTTAACTTTCTGAAGTCAACTACCACCCTCCATCGTTTCGTTCCATCTTGACCTGCTGTTTTTGGAACTAATAGTAAAGGGGAGTTCCATGGGCTGTTGCTTGGTTGTACTACACCATCTTCTAGCATTTCATTCACTTGTTTATGAATTTCCTGCTTAGTACTTTCTGGGAGTCGATAAGGTCTTGTATATAAAGGGGGCTTGTCTTCACCTGTAATAATTCTATGTTCTATAGCGTTTGTATGAGTGAGGTGATCGCCCTCAAGGTAAAAGAGGTCATTGTATTCGCGACAAATGTCCAGAATGTTTTTTTTTCATCGGCGTTACAATGTTCGAACTCTAAGAGTGACTCTAATTTCCTTAACCTATTCTTCACAGGGTCCTTTAAACTATTTGTCTCGATAACGTTGTAGTCATCGAGATTTTTGCATTTCATGTTAATTGTATTGATGTTTATTTCTTGATCTGAGTCTAAAATATTCATCAGAAGTACTTTAATTTTGGAGTTTCTTTGTTGGGTAATGGTTTCACCCAAGTATACTCCTTTGGCTATTTCACGTTTTTCTGTAACTAAATATTTTGCACCTTCTTCTTTACACGGAATTTCTACTATTTGTTGTGTTCTCGGTCTTAAGATAATTGTTCCCATCTGTTCGTTTGATTCAAAATTTTTTATTAACTCCGTCTTACATTTTTTATTTTTAAAATTTTTATTTTCGTTGTGATTGTCAGAGACATTTGTTATATTGGTTTCAAAGTAACTATGTGGGATTTGTGAGAAGGTTGGGTTGAAAGCTTTTGTATGGTTTTTGTCGAGGTTGATTTCCAAAAAATCTTTATTATCTGAAATGTCAGTAGATTCCCGTGGTGTGATTTCAGCTTCTATTCCCATGTGTACGGGTACATCTAAGGCTTTAGAATTTGCTGCACCTACGTGGTTTGGTTCCTCTTTCTCATACCTAGGATTTTCATTGCCGTTTTTACCCGTAGGTTGCACCTCGAAAGGTGTTTTACGGTCTCCCTTTTTCTCGATTACCTCACATTTGGCTACTTTTTCTACCTTTTGCGGTTTAAAAAAACTTTGTCCGTCACATAAACGCACTACTGCAGCTGCGGTTACTTCCAGCTGTCTTTTTCCATAATCGACCTTACATTCAAACCGGTCGAGAAAATCGTTTCCCAGTATTCCATCATATAGTAAATGTATTTTATTCGTAAGTATTTGGAATGGGTGTTCCAAATACGATGTATTTTTTCCGTCATAAATATCTAATGTTCCCGTTATTTCTCCCATAGTTCTCACAGATTCGCCAGCTATGGTGGAGATAACACAGGATTTTTTAGAATTTGCGTAAGGTGAGTCGTTTTTGATCAAGCAGATGTCCGCGCCGGTGTCTATTAAAAATGTAGAATATTCTGTTGTTGTCCCTTGCATTTTAAGACGAATTACTAGGTCTTTAAATTCAGGGCAGAATTTCAAAATAATTTTTAAATTTATTGGTTTTGAGTATAGTGAACTTCGGCAACAACCTTTTGTCCCTGGGTGGAGTTGCCGATTTGCTCCACCCCGCATTCGTTTTCCGACTCGATTTTGTCGAGATCGTATTGCGGTTGGTGTGAACAACAGTGTCGTAACTCGTGAGTCGAATTACCTTTAAATGGGTTTTTGTTTTGCTTGTCTGTGGATGCAGAATTATTTGTAGTCGGGTTTGCTTGGTTTCGGGAGTGTGATAACCGTAAACGACAGTCGCTCTCAGTATGGTACAACTTATGACAATAGTTGCACTTGAGAGATGGTTCGGTCTTAGTTACGTTTTGGAAGTTTGTATTCCGGTAACATGTGGCCGAAGTGTGACCTGTTTTATTGCACGTCTGACAGATTTTTGGTTGGTTTTGGTTGAGTCTGACGAAACATGAAGCTGCTGTGTGGCCCAATTTACCACATTTCTGGCAGGTAACCCTTGTGTCAGTATTTCTGTACATGTTTGTGGCTCTGTTTTGTTCAGTGTCTAGCCGAGGAGATTGTGCAATGCCATAATCAATGGCTGCTTTCAGGTCCATGGCATTGAATGCTTTTACCAGTAATCGTAGTTGTGAGTTCCTAAGTCCGTCTTCAAAGGAGCGTAAAGCTGTTTGTTTGTTCTCCGAAATAAGATAGGCCCGTATTGCTTGGTCGGTCGTACTTTGGTATGTCGCCCTGTCTAATTTTTGTAGCAAACGGGTTATTCGTTCGCCGAAGTCTTTTACGTCTTCCCTCGAGTTTTGTCGCGCGGACATCAGCTCAGTTTGTGAGTTTGACCGTGAAACACGTTCTTTAAACTGTCCTTCTAGTTCGGCTACTAGTTCGGCCCATGTGGTTAAAGTTTTGTATTGGGTTAGTTCGAAAGCTACCCCTTGTAGTCTTGTTTTGACAATGCTTAGGAATAAAGCATGTTGATTGGGTTCTTGGACGTAAGAAAAAAGGATGTAGCCGCAAGCGACAAATTTATCTATTTCTTCAGGATTTCCACCGAACACCGGAACAATGTTGTTTACATCATTTAAGGTGATTTTTACTTCCATTTTTGAAGATATGGATACAGGGGTTGGGTCAGAAATAGGGGTAAGGTTTGGTGTTGTCGTATGTTCGTGGTAAGGTAGTACCTCAAAGAACTTTACCACCGATATTTGTTTTCGCGTGGACGGAATTGTCGTAAAATTATCGTCAAGTCAAGATATAGGGGGAAGGAATATATTTTGCGTTTTGTTCAATACCAGACAAGATAGTAAATAATAAGGTTGTGAAAATTGTGTAAATACAAATATATATATATGTTTTCAAATATATCTACCTTAACTTTATTTAAAAATTTTTTTTTGATGTCTTAAGTTTCTGGTTTGATGTTGTTGATGCTGTTGATGGTTTTTCGTTGATGTTGTTGATGCTGTGTTGCTGATTTCGTTGATGTTGTTGATGCTGTGCCAGGCAGACTTCACGCCTTAAAGTTGCAGATTACGACCTGGTCTTTTCACTACCTATATTTTGCCTCCGCGTCCTCTTGTAGGAATTCGCCAGGTCTTATGGTCATAGGATTTTTCACAAAAAAAAAAATTTTTACTTTCTGGTGTTTAGCCCCAGAACGCCTCAAGATTAACTCTTGTTATTTGGTAGGGGATTTTGAGTAATCCCACCGCTGCCACCAAAATGTAATACGTACTTCACCGTGCTTTCGCGTTGCGAGAAGAGTGAAGTATACGGACAGGAAAAGATTTTGAAATAAAAAGACTTCTTTTATTTTTTCAATTTTAATTTTTTTATTTTGTTATTTAGAACGAAGGCCCGCTGTCTTCAGCTAGGCTGCGACCTTGTTCTATGATGTGGTAAAATCTTTCTGTCTTTTTAATTTTCTCTAAAAACAAAGGCCCGCTGTCTTTTGCTAGGCTGCGACCTTGTTAGTTTTAATTTAGAATCTTTTCTGTGTCTTTCTTAAACTATTCCTGTCTTTTTATACTTTTTTCTTTAACCAATCTTCCTCAATACACATGCATTTTTCCAACTATCATCCACCAACCGATGATTACACAATCGGTTCTATTTGGTAATATTGACCCACTTGAAAATATTCAATAATTACTTGAGACCTAGTTGGAATTTTAAATATTATATAAATTCATAATATTCCGAACTGTAGGTCACAAAAGTGCCGCCGCATCATATTTCACACATACCCACTTCACTCATAGTGTCGACCCTTGCTACGATGCATTCTCACCATTATTTAGAATGGGTATTCCTCAATGCCTGCAATTAGTGCATTGGATTTGTTTACAATCCGTTGGACATTGGATATTCATTACTCATAGCAGTTTATGGGTTTTGACGTAGCTATGACGAGTGAGTATTATGATGACCTTGTGACGATTTGTTTGTGAGTCAATGTATATAGTGTATATATCGGTGATTGAAGTGTTTGGAAAAACGCACGGCACTAGGGAAAATGTATATGTTGGGAGGTTGGTATGTAGTGCGATCACTACACAACTCATGTGGAACCACTTTGTCCATGAGCCGACACAACCTTTGGGCTGCACCGTGTAGACCAAACGGCATAACCACGAATTGGTACAGGGGCCTGCCAGGCACAGAAAACGCAGTCTTTTCCCGCCATGACTTCTCCAGCGGTATCTGCCAGAAGGCGTGCTTCAGATCTACACTGGAAATAAATTGTGTATTTGAAGCTCGACTCAGCGTCGGTTTTGGAACATTTATTGACCTTCCGAGAATCGAGGCACAAACGATTTTTCCCGGTTTTTGTACCAAGACAATCGGCGAGCTCCAAGAGCTATTGCTTTCCTCAATAATGCCCATTTCCAACATTTTATCCAACTCATCATACATTAGCTTTTGCACCGCTGGAGACACGGGGTAGTGTCTTTGTTTTATGGGCTCAGCATTACCTGTATCTATATAGTGCTCCTCGAGATGTGTTCGTCCAAGGCCACATTTAGCAAAGGACGGAAACATTTGGATCACATTTTCTAAGACATTGGCTTGATCTTTCGATAATTCATGTGCATTTGGGTCACATTTGTTTTCAAGTGTACTTGACGCAATCTCCGAAAGCAATTTGGGAGCGATCTCAAACAACGTCCAAAAATTGACTCCCAAATACAAATGTTGCTCTAAAGAAGGCACAAGATAAAAAGTTACATTTTTAGTTTTACCTTTGTAGGTAACATCAGTGGATATTTCACCCACAATGGATTGTTGCTGACCACTTGCCGTTCGGACATTTGAGGCGAACGCTTTAATAGAAACTCCAACATCCTTTAACAACTCTAAACAACCCGCTCCAAGACAACTTATACTGGCCCACTGTCCAGTAAAGAGATTCCTCAACTTCATAGCCACTCTCGACTTATATATCCACCTCGACAAATGAAGCATGTCAGATAGGTTTCATAGCGAAGCTTTTCTGTCTTCTGCGACATCGATCCCTTCGCTGTAATCGGCCCTTCTCATTGATACATGGTTAAAAATGAGGATATAAGCCATCAGAATAGAGCGATTTGATTTCCAGGAACAAAGGCTTGTTGAGAAGAGTAATTTTAACTAAAAAACAAAACGAAACAATATTCATATAATTTGTGTTTAAAATTAACGTGACGAACACATTTACCTTGAATTTGTACCTCTTCTCTCCAGAATAAATATGTCGGCGTTGCTGGCTTCCTACTCGGGGGATTCCACTTTTCTTGTTGCAACATTATCCTTGGTTTCTTCTTTATCTGAGGATTAAATTAAAGTCATTAAATTCATTATATATTGCTATTTCAATAGATTAATATTTTTGTTTTACCTTCATTTGCATTATTGATAATGAATTTTGTTTTGTTTACATTTTCGCAGAATTGTCAAAATACTCACCTCGCTGTTAATCTGTCAAAACTGGACTTAACTTAAATTGGGCCACGTTCGCATTGCATTTTGTAACGGTATAGTTGACCCTATCCTATGATACCATCGGATACATTTCCCACTAACACCAAAAAAAGAACAGGACCCTCTTAAGGTTCAATAAGACGTAGGGTAGGTTGTCCTGGTAGGTACATAAGTGCGGCAGGCATGCTTGCGAACGCGCGACTTCAGCTCGACGGATAGTCGTGGGATCTTGCACTGCTACCGGACCCGTTAAATTTTACATGCCTATTTTGTTTATAAATAATTAACCATACACCTTTCTAATAGAACTCACAAAATGAAACCAGATATGAAGTTGTTTTACTTAACCTGAATGTATGTTTGGAAACCATGAGATGATGAAAGTTTCCATTGCGAACCCTCCCTCAGTCAAGTTATCTAAAACCGGACCATCCTTGGCTAATGTCTCGCAAATACTATTACATAAGCCCCTAAAGTAATGTTGAATAAACTATTAGAATTTACTCACTACCCGTCGAATGTATCCTCTCATCGTACGCCCCCTTTTCGCACAAAACACTTACTCAATGAATCATTTATCAAGTATTAAATAATAATAATAAGAATTTGAAAATTTTGTTTCATTTTTGTTTAAGTTTATTTCATTTTTAAATATTTAAATTCAATTAGTAGTATTGTTCTCTCTTAAATCTAACACATATTTATTGAGAATCTCTACACTCTTTGTGATCAGCTGTGATACTACTCTACATAGGTTTTCAAACCTCTTTTATATCTAATTTATTTTAAATAAGATTCTAGTCAATTTCCTTAATTTTTAGCTTTAATATTTACTCTATCTGTGATATTAATTTTAAAGTTTTATTTATTTTAATTCGTTTTCAAGTTTTAGTTATTTTAATTCCTTTTTAAGTTCTTAAATGTAGTTTTGCTTTTGTTTTTAATCTTTAAATTCTTTTAATCTCTAGTAGTTTTCGTCTCTAGTTTCTCTTAATTTGATTTCATACTCAAACTCAAATGCTCATTCATCTACTCAAGCTTATAAATAAAATTATTCGGCAATTTCTTGTACATATGCTTGTTCGCTCTCTTTATCTCTATAAATTTTATATTTACTTGGGTACTGTTCTCATAGCATCAAGTGTAATTTGGGTACTCATTTTTTTGTATTATTGTATGAACTAAAATTTCCTTTTTCTCCACTCTCTTTCTATTCCCCTTTTTTTTGAAAGAACAGGGTTTGATCTTCCTCCCTTTCAATGCAATGATAACTCCCTCTTTGAGCCTTTCTGTTGAGCTTATAATTTTTGTGCTCAACTTATCAACCCCCAACTACTTTCGTTCAATATATTTAAGATATTGTATATAAAATAAAATAATATTGGACTCACCAGGATGCTTCTTTAGTAAGCTTACTTGTTTTCTCTACTTTAATTAAAACCAAGTGGGCTGGTATCTCCGACGATGATGTGCACAGCATACATGGAAAATCGGCTCTGACTTGTTGGCTAAACGCTAAATGAATTAGAGAAAAAAGATCTTAAAACAATTGAACGTTCTTATTATTTTTCTTGTAATACTTAACTTTTCTCTTTTTCTTCTTTTGTTTTGTTCTTTCTTTCGTTTACCGCTGATCACACAAGAGCTTACAATATAATCTATTGCCTATGTAGATATATGCTAATCGATACTTATGTATGTTTGTACAGTGTGTTCATAGGTAATGATAAGCGTGATAAGAAGTCGGAAGCAAATCAATATATTTGACTGAAACTGGGTGATCGTGTGGAGCACGTACACGCTTTTGGGCTTGCGCGGGTTATGTCAAAACCTCAAATTCCCATAAACTGGTCACTCTAACAATAATCATTAAATTAATCATATTACAATTATTTTCCCAGCGGAATTGCAATGCATAGAAATATGATATTGCGAAACATTGCAATTCCGTTGAATTCAAAAATAACAAAATCAAAACGAATTTATCCACAACAAATTATGTTGCAATTAAATTAATCATATTACAATAATTTTCTCAGCGGAAGTGCAAAGCATAGTAAAATCAAAACGAATTTATCCACAACAAATTATGTTGCAATTTAATTAATCATATTACAATAATTTTCTCAGCGGAAATGCAAAGCATAGTAATACGATATTGCGAGGCTTTGCAAATTCGCTGAAATAAGAAATAACAAATTAATGCTTCATTTTAGGTTTTAATGAAATTGTAAGTGTTAGTCTTTAAGTATCATTGAAAGAATAAAGATCAAAAAATCAAAATTAATAAATTGTGTTTTTCTACTGAAAGAAACATACATAAGTGGCGCAGTCGGTTATTTTATTGTCCAAAGATGATAAAATCGAATCTCCTTCCAAAGAAGTGAACTAAATAAAACACTTATTATCTAAAGATAATAACGACGATCCTAATTCCTCTTAAGTAGCGAATTGAACTCTTTGTGCAAAGACAGTGAAATTAGTTTATTCCTATAAAGAAGTGAATTAAAAATATTATTGTCCAAAGATGATAAAATCGAATCTCCTTCCAAAGAAGTGAACTAAATAAAACACTTATTATCTAAAGATAATAACGACGATCCTAATTCCTCTTAAGTAGTGAATTTAACTCTTTGTGCAAAGACAGTGAAATTAGTTTATTCCTATAAAGAAGTGAACTAAAAATATTATTGTCCAAAGACAATAAAATCAATCAGTTACACAGTGACTTAATTTTTTTTTTCTCTCTCCTTTCTCCTTTTGAAGATTTTTTGTTTTGTGTTGTTTGTGTATACCAAAACCTACACCCAGAATAAAAAAAAAATATAATAAAAAAAAAAAAAAAAAATCAAAGCTTAAATTAAATAAGTCTTGTAAATGCCAAAAAACAGTGATAAAAAAAACAAAAGTGAGAGATTTCTATCGTTTGTTTATAATAAAAAAAATCGAGACAGTGACGACAGCGACGATATTGAAGAAATTAAAACAATCAAGATGGCAAATGAAAATAGTGGAATACCAGTCAGCGAACTCATAAAAGAAGTTGCAAAAATAAAGGAGTTCAAAGGAGATGAAAATTATGACTTATCATCTTTATTCGCGAAGCAGAGCTTATACTCCCACTTTTCAACGATAACCCAGCATTAAAGGAGTTTGTATACCAGCGATACATATTCAACAAAATTCAGGGGGCAGCTTTAAAGTGCATAAGAACATTGGGACCTCATCCAACGTGGGATAAAATCAAAGACGAGTTAAAAAAGAATTTTGGTGTAAGGGACACTTATCATAAACTACACCACCTTGCAATTACATGCAAATCAACATCTGTAAGTGCATATTATTATAATTTAAGGAATATTTTAGATAAGTTAAACGCTAAATATGAGTTTGATGATACAAAACCTAGTGAATTTGCTCCCGATTCGAATGAATCAATTGTATTAAAAATTTTTTTGAATGGTATTAACCCAAATTTATCAAGTATTATTTATAGTAGAAATATAAAAACACTCAGAGACGCATATTATATACTTGAAGAGACAGGAATACTGAGACATTACGATAGACAAGACAATTATAGGGGAAATTCATCAGGATACAATAGAAACTCAAATCAAAACTCAGGACATTACAAACAGAACAATAATTATAATCCTAAACCAGAAACTACAGTTAAGAATCCATTCCGACAAAACAATTATTCCAGACAGTATACGCAAAATGGGGACAGCTACAACACAAATTATAGACAAACCAGACAAAGTGGAGTAAATAATAACAACTACAATAGGAACTCTCTACAGACTAGACAGAATTCCAATTCCACCCCAATGGAGGTAGATCACATTGAAACCGTTTCAGATGAAGTAAATTTTCAGTCAGAAGCCCAACATCATGTCTACCGATAGTTGAACTGACAATAGGGAATGAGAAAATAAGATGCCTTATTGATACAGGATCAACAACCACACTTTTAGACTCAGACAGACTACTCAAATATAAACGAATAAAACTTCAAAACGTTGTTTCTTTTAGCACACTTAGTGGACGAACTTTAATAGACAAAGAAATTATAACACCATTACCAATCGAATTTAACGAAAATAATTCTATGTGCTGGAAACTGACATCTTTTTATAATAAAAGTTTTGACGGACTTATAGGCCAAAATCTTCTTAAACCTTTACAAGCAATTATAAATCTAGAAGAGGAGTACTTAGAAATAAATAATGCAAAAATAAAATTTATTAATTCTTGCCCTTTTAAGTATGAAGAAATAAATTCATTAGATGAATCCATAATTGACCAAAATACATTAGAAAAGCTAGAACGAAAGGATATGAATATAGAAGAAAAAAAGGAACTGAAAAATCTTATTAATAAAAATAGAGATTTGTTTTTCCAAGAAGGTAATAAACTTACCCACACCCATGAAATTCAACATGAAATTATAACTACTACAGAAAAACCCATATATTCTAAAATATATGCATAGGTATCCTCAGATTCATGAAGAGGAGATTAATAGACAGATGAAAGAAATGCTAACACAAGGAATAATTAAAGAAAGTAATTCCCCATATAATTCGCCGTTATGGATCGTTCCAAAGAAGATCGATAACTCAGGCATGAAAAAATGGAGAATCGTGATCGACTACAGAAAACTTAACGAAGTTTCTGTAAGTGATAAATATCCTATTCCTAATATAGAAACGATATTAGAGAAACTAGGAAGATCACAATACTTCACTACATTAGACCTTGCCAAAGGCTTTCATCAGGTATTAATAAAAAAGGAAGACAGAAAGAAAACTGCGTTTTCAACTCCGTTAGGGCACTATGAGTTTATAAGAATGCCGTTTGGGCTTAAAAACGCCCCAGCGACCTTCCAAAGACTAATAAATTCTGTCCTACGAGAGCATATAAACCGTATATGTGTTGTCTATCTAGACGATATTTTGATATTCAGTACCACTTTAGAAGAACATATTACGAATATACAAAAAATTTTTAATAAACTAAGAGAGCATAATCTCAAAATCCAAATTGATAAATGCAATTTTTTTAGTAGAAATACAGAGTATTTGGGTCACATTCTGACGACAGAAGGCATTAAGCCGAATATGAGTAAAATAGAAAATATTCAAAAGCTTAAACTGCCAGAAACCCAGAAGCAAATTAAGTCATTCTTGGGAATGACGGGATACTATCGAAAGTTCGTAAAGGACTATGCGAAAGTAGCTTACGGTATGACAAAATATTTGAAGAAAAATACGAAAATTAACAAAAATGATCCCCAATACATAGACTCATTTCAAAAACTGAAAAGATTACTTATTAATACACCAATTTTAAGATACCCTGATTTTAATAAAAGATTCAAACTTATAACCGATGCCAGCGATTTTGCTTTAGGCGCAGTCCTTACACAGGACGATCATCCCCTGAGTTATGCAAGTAGGACTCTTAACGACCATGAAAAAAAATACTCCACAACGGAAAAAGAGCTGCTTAGCATCGTTTGGGCCGAGAACTATTTTCGCCCATATATTTATGGTAGAACTTTTGATCTTCTTACTGATCACCAGCCTCTCAAATGGCTCCAAACCAAACATAAGGGCAAAGATATTAATCACAGGTTACAGCGTTGGTTACTTAGACTGGGAGAGTATGATATAAATATTGAATATATCGATTTTGTCGAGAATAAATTCAGAAACAGGAGAAATAAATGCTTTAGATACAGAACAAGACAACGATAACATAAGTACAGACGCAACGATTCACTCACAAGAGGAAGAACAAAACGACCACTTCCCAATTTTAGACACTGTTGTTAACAGATTTTCCACTCAAATCATTTTAACAAAAAACAAAACAAAAGAAATTGAGGTCATTGGGAATAAACGAAAGATTTACATTAGTAAAGATGACATTAAAAATAATTTCATGACGGACATATTTCGAAGATTTTTGAAATCAGGCAAAATAGGAATTTTTTCTGAATTCTCTGACCCCGAATATAATAAAGTCCAACAAAAGCTGATAGAATTGTTTAATACTAGTTTAAAATTTTATAAATGTACCCATTATGCAAAAGACATGGAAAATGAGGACGAGACATTTAGATACATTAGCAAATATCACAAAAATGAAACAGGACATGCAGGGATAAATGAAAACTATGAAGGACTGAAAAAACTGATATACTATAAAAATTTAAAAACATATATTCAAAAATACATTAATAATTGTGACACATGCAATAGAGCAAAATATGATAGAAACCCTATCAAACCAAAATTCCATATAACTAAAACTCCAAGTGATATAAATCAGATAATTCATTTAGATGTCTATATAAATAAAAAACATAGTTTCTTAACCTTCATTGACAAGTTCTCAAAACATGCAGTTGTTCTTTATTTAGAAGATAGGAATAGCGTCACAATAGTTGGGAAAATGCGATTATATTTTTCAATCAAAGGAAAACCAAATTTAGTTGTTCTAGATAATGAGTTTAATTCTGTAAACGTTAAGGAATTTTTAAGACAAGAAGAAGTAGAAACTCATTTCACAAAGCCTAATAGCCATACAGGCAACGCAGATGTAGAAAGGTTCCATAGCACAATAGGAGAAAAACTTAGAGTTTTAGAAACAGAAAAGTCTGATTTGCCAATACAAGAAAGACTTTTTAAATGCGTAGAATGGTATAATAAGTCTATTCATTCTGTTATTAAATCCAAACCTATAGATGTAACAGAAGGAAAAGTTGATAAAAAACAAATAGAAAAATTATTGAAAGAACACAAAGAAAAAGTTATTAACAAACGAAATGAAAAAAGGGAAGATTACAACCAAAGTGAAGAAGAAGGTTATGTAAAAAATTATAAAGCACTAAGACACAAAGACGAACCTAAATATAGAAAACTAAAATTACAAAACAATCACCCTACAAACATTAAACGAAGTACAAAATTTTCAGGTCAACTGGACAACACTATTTTTGATACTGGCAATAATGACACATCTACCTGCAACGAAAGGAACTCTGATAGTTGAAAAAATCGACAACAATAACGGATACGTTGAAGTTAACATTGAAGAAGTTCCAATCATTCACAATTATAACATAATCCTACATATAATAAAACCCCAGCAAATAACATATATATTAGATACATTTGAAAATAACATAAAACAATTAGGAGACATAGTTAACAAAAACCTTTTACTTCACGAACTTAGCTTACTCAGAACAAAAGTAAAAACCTTGTTACCACATAGACATAAGAGGGGTTTAATCAACGTTGTAGGAACAGGACTTAAATGGCTCTTCGGTACAATGGACGAAAACGATAGAGTAGATATAGAAGAACATTTAGGAACAATTGATGAAAATAATCATAACATAATTAATAATTTGAACAAAAATATCGAAATTAATAATCATTTTAACGATACTTTTAATAAAATCAGAGAAACAATAGAAGCAGATAGGGATAAGATTCTAGAAAAATTTAATGATATTAAAACAAATAATGAAAAAATTTATAAAGAGCTAATTTATCTAGACATACTTCTTAAAATAAAAATACTCGGAGATAACATAGAACATATACAAAATAATATTGCATCATCAAGAATGAATCTTATGAGCAGTAATATCTTGACAGAAGATGAAATCAGAAAATATGACATAGATTTATACAAATTACAAAACATTAGACTAGGTACTGCAGAATATAAAAAAGAAAAACTGATATTTGCAATAAAAATTCCTAAAGATATATTTAAAGTTAAACGTTCTATTGTTATTCCAATTACCAATAATAAATCTGAAGAATTTGATTTTGAAAGTAAAGAAATTGTAATTTTAAACAATACTTATTATGATTTTAATGGAAATGTAAATGAAAAATCTTTAAAAAAATCCAAGCTTTGTATTTATCAATATAGTTGCTTTAAAATAAAAAATACAAAATCCGAAATTATAGAAATAAATCCAAATTCAATTTTGCTGAAAAATCAAAATAGTACAACACTATCAAGTTCATGTGATGACAGAATTATAACCCTTAATGGGAATTACTTAATAAATTTTCATAACTGTAACGTAAAAATAAGAAATCAAACTTATTTTGGAAAAAACGAAGAATTCACACAAAATTTTATAATAAAGAACAATGATAACCAATTTAAAGAAAATAATAGTACATTATCGTTTGATGACATTGTAATTGATCAGATTAAAAACATGGAAGTAATTGAAGAAATTAAATACCATAAAAAAAAGTACATCATGTTCAGTTATATATATTTAATTGCCTTTATAGTAATAGCTATTCTTCTGATACTTCTATTTTTGTTTACAATTCATAAATATAAGTCAATAAAAGTTGTTATTAATAACGAAACCCAGGAGAGTTTCGATTTAAAGGGGGGAGGGGTTATGTCAAAACCTCAAATTCCCATAAACTGGTCACTCTAACAATAATCATTAAATTAATCATATTACAATTATTTTCCCAGCGGAATTGCAATGCATAGAAATATGATATTGCGAAACATTGCAATTCCGTTGAATTCAAAAATAACAAAATCAAAACGAATTTATCCACAACAAATTATGTTGCAATTAAATTAATCATATTACAATCATTTTCTCAGCGGAAGTGCAAAGCATAGTAAGATCAAAACGAATTTATCCACAACAAATTATGTTGCAATTTAATTAATCATATTACAATAATTTTCTCAGCGGAAATGCAAAGCATAGTAATACGATATTGCGAGGCTTTGAAAATTCGCTGAAATAAGAAATAACAAATTAATGCTTCATTTTAGGTTTTAATGAAATTGTAAGTGTTAGTCTTTAAGTATCATTGAAAGAATAAAGATCAAAAAATCAAAATAAATAAATTGTGTTTTTCTACTGAAAGAAACATACATAAGTCGCGCGTCGCCGCCGGCAAGTTGGTGTGGATGGTGATGCGACCGATGCTACTTGGTTAACGACTGGCAAGATATGCTCGTGTCGGGATTATGTTTATCCGCAGGTACTTGAGCAGTTTGACTAGAGACGATTAAATTTCTACGCTTAAAGCACACCACCTATGTCGTAGCCTCTTGCTCATACGCCGTGGTTGACGTTGTCGATTAGTAGATTGCGGCAAATTGGACGGTATCGCAAGCCTGACAAACACCTAGCATGTGGTGACGCTTGAGTAGCTGGTCTTTAGAAGTCTCTCAGCCTAGTGGGACTAGGAGATCGGCTTCTGTTGCATCGGTGACCGAGTGTCACGTCAGCAACAAGCAGGGTTTTGGTACACCACGTGCCGAGCGTTCGGAAACAAATCCCTTTTCTTTCGGCGATCACTATACGGATAGTATTTAATTACATTCGTTGTTTCATTGTGTGAAACACTAATTAGGTTTTACATTACCTTTTTTTTTGATTTATTTAAAGAGTAATTCACACCAGATTGTGGTATTTTTTTTTTCAAATTTATTTTGAGGAAAGCTCTAGCCTATGAACGCGGGATTGATTCTAAAGTAAACTTATTTTTGTAATTTATCACTAGGTATCTTAAATGTCACTTCGAAATTTACCTCTTTATTTTATTTTATTAAAAATAAGTTTAATTTAAAATTGAACTAGGGTAAGTATAGTGACTGTACCTATTTGGTAGCTTTCCACTTGTTGACTCGGCCGGGGTTGAAGTAAAAAAGACCAATCGATTGATCTCTTCGATAATGGATGGGTCAGATAGAAATTGTCGCCCATTTCCTTTTCGATATTTAACGAAGGAAAACAAAAGGTATAACTTTCGGGTAAGACTTTTCATGTGTACAGGGTGATTCCTTTTAGGATTTTTTTGTGTGGAATTCCGTACGTCTGTTTTCGGATATTATCTTTAAAAAATTTGTATGATGTCCCTACAAAACTTTTCAATTTTGAAAATTCTATTTAACAAAATTGAAATGAAAATGGACCATCAACTAATTTTTTTTTTATAGTTAATTAAGGTTTATGTCCTAATATCTTTCCCGTGGAAAACACCAAGTAGATTACCTTTTGAATCAGTTAACTCATACAGATTATCACTGGGTATACTTTTAACGACAGCTGGAGTAAATTTGGGACATAATTTTGCATTTCGTTTCTTTGCTTTGTCACTCAGTATGAAATTTCTTTTGAAAACTTTCTGGCCAACAGTAAAATTTTTATCTTTACTTCGTAAATTATAAGATTTTGCATAGGTATTATGAGCACTTTGTAAAGAATCTTTTAAATGCTTATGAATTAAGTTCATTTTGCAACTTTTTGGTAGGATATCGATTTCAGAATAGTTAAGTCCTTTTAGTTTCTTAAGGAGTGCATAGTCATGGTCGTGTTCCACTTTCGACTGCCCAAAAAGGGCTTCATGAGGGGACATTCTTATAGCCGCGTGGGTGGTTGTTCGTAACGCACTAGCTATGGATGGAATATGTTTATCCCAGTTGGTTTGGTTAGGTTCTTTGGCAATGTATGAACGTATGGCGGTTAGAATTGAGCGATTAACTCTTTCGCTGGCATTCGCCTGTGGAGAATACGAAGCTGTTTTTACATGTCGTATGCCATAAGTTGTTAAAAGTTTCGAAAAATCTTTGCTAGTAAATTGCTTACCGTTGTCGGAGAGGAGCGATTCGGGTACATCGAAAATTGAAAATACATGCTCTTCAAGAAATTTCATGGCCGACTCACTGGAAGCTTTGCGTAGTGGTTGGATCACGACAAATTTGGTAAGCTGATCGAGACAAATAATCAAGTAAACGTTACCCTGTTTGGATCTAGGATATAGACCTAAAAAATCGACGAAGACGTGTTGAAACGGTCTCTCTACTACGAACGCTTGTCCCATTGGCGGTCTTGTGGTGGAATTAGGAGCTTTCGATGACTTACAAACGCTGCAGTCCGCGATGAACAATTTTACTTGTACCGCCATATTAGGCCAGTAAAAACGCTTACGTAGGCGATACAAGGTTTTTGCAACACCTCCATGCGAAGCCTTCGGTGGGTCATGTGCCAAATGAACTAAGTGAGACGTCAATGCCGACGGTATCCATAATTTCCATGTTTGGTCATCCTCAATCGGATTACCTGTACTGAATTTGACCTTCTTGTAAACAAAACCTTCTGTCACTTGAAGATCTGGCAGTTGACTTTTATTTTTCTCCACCGTTTCTATCAACCTAACATACTCATCAGATTTAAAAGATGGATCTGAAAGATCGACATGAAGAACATCGAACGAGTTGGCACCATTTGTGTCATCAAAAACAATCTCATCTGCACAATGTACTCGAGAGAGAACATCCGGTACCACATGCTGCGAACCCTTTCGATGCTCTATCTCAAAGGAGAAACGTTGGAGTTTCAGACTCCATCTAGCAAGACGCCCACTTAAATCCTTCTGACTCATGAGCCACTTTAGACTTGCATGGTCAGTCACTATTTTGAACTCCTGCATCTCAACATAAGACCTAAATTTTTCAACACCTAAGACGGCCGCCAGGCACTCTAACTCGGTAACACTATAATTGCGTTGTGCAGAATTGAGTTTATGAGAGTAGTATTAGATCGGCCTTTCCGCCCCATCTTTGTCTACTTGGCATAAAACGCACCCTATACCAAACGTTGACGCGTCACATAAAATGATAAACGGCTTTGAAAAATTTGGATTTATTAAAACTGGGTCAGAAGTAAGAGCGCGTTTAAGCTCTTCAAAAGCTTCAGTCGCTTCTGAACCGAAGACGAAAGTTTTTCCCTTTTTTAGAGTATCCGAAATCGGAGTAGCGATAGCAGAGAAATTTTTAATGAATCTCCTATACCAGCCGGCTAATCCTAAAAATCGACGGACTTGCCGTGCAGTTTTTGGCACAGGGAATTCTCGGATCGCAGCAACTTTATCGGGATCGGTTTTAAGATACCCATTTCCCACGATGTAACCCAGATATCTTAGATAATTAAAACAAAACTTGGACTTTTCTAAGTTTATAGTTAGACCAGCTTTTCGTAAACATTCAGCTAATTCTTTGAGAATACTCATATGTTCTTCAAATGAACTAGAAATCACCAAAAGATCATCCAGATAAACAAACACTTTTTGTCTCAACTCATGTGGAACCACTTTGTCCATGAGCCGACACAACCTTTGGGCTGCACCGTGTAGACCAAACGGCATAACCACGAATTGGTACAGGGGCCTGCCAGGCACAGAAAACGCAGTCTTTTCCCGCCATGACTTCTCCAGCGGTATCTGCCAGAAGGCGTGCTTCAGATCTACACTGGAAATAAATTGTGTATTTGAAGCTCGACTCAGGAGTGCCTCCATATGATGAAGCGGATAAGCGTCGGTTTTGGAACATTTATTGACCTTCCGAGAATCGAGGCACAAACGATTTTTCCCGGTTTTTGTACCAAGACAATCGGCGAGCTCCAAGAGCTATTGCTTTCCTCAATAATGCCCATTTCCAACATTTTATCAAACTCATCATACATTAGCTTTTGCACCGCTGGATACACGGGGTAGTGTCTTTGTTTTATGGGCTCAGCATTACCTGTATCTATATAGTGCTCCTCGAGATGTGTTCGTCCAAGGCCACATTTAGCAAAGGACGGAAACATTTGGATCACATTTTCTAAGACATTGGCTTGATCTTTCGATAATTCATGTGCATTTGGGTCACATTTGTTTTCAAGTGTACTTGACGCAATCTCCGAAAGCAATTTGGGAGCGATCTCAAACAACGTCCGAAAATTGACTCCCAAACACAAATGTTGCTCTAAAGAAGGCACAAGATAAAAAGTTACATTTTTAGTTTTACCTTTGTAGGTAACATCAGTGGATATTTCACCCACAATGGATTGTTGCTGACCACTTGCCGTTCGGACATTTGAGGCGAACGCTTTAATAGAAACTCCAACATCCTTTAACAACTCTAAACAACCCGCTCCAAGACAACTTATACTGGCCCACTGTCCAGTAAAGAGATTCCTCAACTTCATAGCCACTCTCGACTTATATATCCACCTCGACAAATGAAGCATGTCAGATAGGTTTCATAGCGAAGCTTTTCTGTCTTCTGCGACATCGATCCCTTCGCTGTAATCGGCCCTTCTCATTGATACAGGGTTAAAAATGAGGATATAAGCCATCAGAATAGAGCGATTTGATTTCCAGGAACAAAGGCTTGTTGAGAAGAGTAATTTTAACTAAAAAACAAAACGAAACAATATTCATATAATTTGTGTTTAAAATTAACGTGACGAACACATTTACCTTGAATTTGTACCTCTTCGCTCCAGAATAAATATGTCGGCGTTGCTGGCTTCCTACTCGGGGGATTCCACTTTTCTTGTTGCAACATTATCCTTGGTTTCTTCTTTATCTGAGGATTAAATTAAAGTCAATAAATTCATTATATATTGCTATTTCAATAGATTAATATTTTTGTTTTACCTTCATTTGCATTATTGATAATGAATTTTGTTTTGTTTACATTTTCGCAGAATTGTCAAAATACTCACCTCGCTGTTAATCTGTCAAAACTGGACTTAACTTAAATTGGGCCACGTTCGCATTGCATTTTGTAACGGTATAGTTGACCCTATCCTATGATACCATCGGATACATTTCCCACTAACACCAAAAAAAGAACAGGACCCTCTTAAGGTTCAATAAGACGTAGGATAGGTTGTCCTGGTAGGTAAGTGCGGCAGGCATGCTTGCGAACGCGCGACTCCAGCTCGACGGATAGTCGTGGGATCTTGCACTGCTACCGGACCCGTTAAATTTTACATGCCTATTTTGTTTATAAATAATTAACCATACACCTTTCTAATAGAACTCACAAAATGAAACCAGATATGAAGTTGTTTTACTTAACCTGAATGTATGTTTGGAAACCATGAGATGATGAAAGTTTCCATTGTGAACCCTCCCTTAGTCAAGTTATCTAAAACCGGACCATCCTTGGCTAATGTCTCGCAAATACTATTACATAAGCCCCTAAAGTAAAGTTGAATAAACTATTAGAATTTACTTACTACCCGTCGAATGTATCCTCTCATCGTACGCCCCCTTTTCGCACAAAACACTTACTCAATGAATCATTTATCAAGTATTAAATAATTATAATAAGAATTTGAAAATTTTGTTTCATTTTTGTTTAAGTTTATTTCATTTTTAAATATTTAAATTCAATTAGTAGTATTGTTCTCTCTTAAATCTAACACATATTTATTGAGAATCTCTACACTCTTTGTGATCAGCTGTGATACTACTCTACATAGGTTTTCAAACCTCTTTTATATCTAATTTATTTTAAATAAGATTCTAGTCAATTTCCTTAATTTTTAGCTTTAATATTTACTCTATCTGTGATATTAATTTTAAAGTTTTATTTATTTTAATTCGTTTTCAAGTTTTAGTTATTTTAATTCCTTTTTAAGTTTTTAAATGTAGTTTTGCTTTTGTTTTTAATCTTTAAATTCTTTTAATCTCTAGTAGTTTTCGTCTCTAGTTTCTCTTAATTTGATTTCATACTCAAACTCAAATGCTCATTCATCTACTCAAGCTTATAAATAAAACTATTCGGCAATTTCTTGTACATATGCTTGTTCGCTCTCTTTATCTCTATAAATTTTATATTTACTTGGGTACTGTTCTTATAGCATCAAGTGTAATTTGGGTACTCATTTTTTTGTATTATTGTATGAGCTAAAAATTCCTTTTTTTCCACTCTCTTTCTATTCCCCTTTTTGTTTTGAAAGAACAGGGTTTGATCTTCCTCCCTCTCAATGCAATGATAACTCCCTCTTTGAGCCTTTCTGTTGAGCTTATAATTTTTGTGCTCAACTTATCAACCCCCAACTACTTTCGTTCAATATATTTAAGATATTGTATATAAAATAAAATAATATTGGACTCACCAGGATGCTTCTTTAGTAAGCTTACTTGTTTTCTCTACTTTAATTAAAACCAAGTGGGTTGGTATCTCCGACGATGATGTGCACAGCATACGTGGAAAATCGGCTCTGACTTGTTGGCTAAACGCTAAATGAATTAGAGAAACAAGATCTTAAAACAATTGAACGTTCTTATTATTTTTCTTGTAATACTTAACTTTTCTCTTTTTCTTCTTTTGTTTTGTTCTTTCTTTCGTTTACCGCTGATCACACAAGAGCTTACAATATAATCTATTGCCTATGTATATGCTAATCGATACTTATGTATGTTTGTACAGTGTGTTCATAGGTAATGATAAGCGTGATAAGAAGTCGGAAGCAAATCAATATATTTGACTGAAACTGGGTGATCGTGTGGAGCACGTACACGCTTTTGGGCTTGCGCGCGTCGCCGCCGGCAAGTTGGTGTGGATGGTGATGCGACCGATGCTACTTGGTTAACGACTAGCAAGATATGCTCGTGTCGGGATTATGTTTATCCGCAGGTACTTGAGCAGTTTGACTAGAGACGATTAAATTTCTACGCTTAAAGCACACCACCTATGTCGTAGCCTCTTGCTCATACGCCGTGGTTGACGTTGTCGATTAGTAGATTGCGGCAAATTGGACGGTATCGCAAGCCTGACAAACACCTAGCATGTGGTGACGCTTGAGTAGCTGGTCTTTAGAAGTCTCTCAGCCTAGTGGGACTAGGAGATCGGCTTCTGCTGCATCGGTGACCGAGTGTCACGTCAGCAACAAGCAGGGTTTTGGTACACCACGTGCTGAGCGTTCGGAAACAAATCCCTTTTCTTTCGGCGATCACTATACGGATAGTATTTAATTACATTCGTTGTTTCATTGTGTGAAACACTAATTAGGTTTTACATTACCTTTTTTTTTTTATTTATTTAAAGAGTAATTCACACCAGATTGTGGTATTTTTTTTCAAATTTATTTTGAGGAAAGCTCTAGCCTATGAACGCGGGATTGATTCTAAAGTAAACTTATTTTTGTAATTTATCACTAGGTATCTTAAATGTCACTTCGAAATTTACCTCTTTATTTTATTTTATTTTATTTTATTTTATTTTATTTTATTTTATTAAAAATAAGTTTAATTTAAAATTGAACTAGGGTAAGTATAGTGACTGTACCTATTTGGTAGCTTTCCACTTGTTGACTCGGCCGGGGTTGAAGTAAAAAAGACCAATCGATTGATCTCTTCGATAATGGATGGGTGAGATAGAAATTGTCGCCCATTTCCTTTTCGATATTTAACGAAGGAAAACAAAAGGTATACATTTCGGGTAAGACTTTTCATGTGTACAGGGTGATTCCTTTTAGGATTTTTTTGTGTGGAATTCCGTACGTCTGTTTTCGGATATTATCTTTAAAAAATTTGTATGATGTCCCTACAAAACTTTTCAATTTTGAAAATTCTATTTAACAAAATTGAAATGAAAATGGACCATCAACTAATTTTTTTTTTTTTTCTTTTTTTTTTATAGTTAATTAAGGTTTATGTCCTAATATCTTTTCCGTGGAAAACACCAAGTAGATTACCTTTTGAATCAGTTAACTCATACAGATTATCACTGGGTATACTTTTAACGACAGCTGGAGTAAATTTGGGACATAATTTTGCATTTCGTTTCTTTGCTTTGTCACTCAGTATGAAATTTCTTTTGAAAACTTTCTGGCCAACAGTAAAATTTTTATCTTTACTTCGTAAATTATAAGATTTTGCATAGGTATTATGAGCACTTTGTAAAGAATCTTTTAAATGCTTATGAATTAAGTTCATTTTGCAACTTTTTGGTAGGATATCGATTTCAGAATAGTTAAGTCCTTTTAGTTTCTTAAGGAGTGCATAGTCATGGTCGTGTTCCACTTTCGACTGCCCAAAAAGGGCTTCATGAGGGGACATTCTTATAGCCGCGTGGGTGGTTGTTCGTAACGCACTAGCTATGGATGGAATATGTTTATCCCAGTTGGTTTGGTTAGGTTCTTTGGCAATGTATGAACGTATGGCGGTTAGAATTGAGCGATTAACTCTTTCGCTGGCATTCGCCTGTGGAGAATACGAAGCTGTTTTTACATGTCGTATGCCATAAGTTGTTAAAAGTTTCGAAAAATCTTTGCTAGTAAATTGCTTACCGTTGTCGGAGAGGAGCGATTCGGGTACACCGAAAATTGAAAATACATGCTCTTCAAGAAATTTCATGGCCGACTCACTGGTAGCTTTGCGTAGTGGCTGGATCACGACAAATTTGGTAAGCTGATCGAGACAAATAATCAAGTAAACGTTACCCTGTTTGGATCTAGGATATGGACCTAAAAAATCGACGAAGACGTGTTGAAACGGTCTCTCTACTACGAACGCTTGTCCCATTGGCGGTCTTGTGGTGGAATTAGGAGCTTTCGATGACTTACAAACGCTGCAGTCCGCGATGAACAATTTTACTTGTACCGCCATATTAGGCCAGTAAAAACGCTTACGTAGGCGATACAACGTTTTTGCAACACCTCCATGCGAAGCCTTCGGTGGGTCATGGGCCAAATGAACTAAGTGAGACGTCAATGCCGACGGTATCCATAATTTCCATGTTTGGTCATCCTCAATCGGACAGCCAGTATGGTAATAGACAACCATACCTACTGGCTGGTATCAGCGTATTTGGGCCACGACCACCAGGGCCCACTACCTGGTACCATTCTTGAGAGGACGGTCGCTGAATCAACAAGACTTAAAACCAACATAATTATCGGTTGTGACGCCAATGCGCACTGGGTATACTCCGGAAAGGCTGTAGAAGGCTTTTTAATCGTGCAAAAAAGACTAGACATCCACAAGACTGGGACTCCTATAAGGAATCCCTCAAAAAATATAAACAGGAATTGAGAATAGCCAAAAGATCCTCTTGGAGATCCTTCCGTAGCTCAATAGAAGAATCCTCGGAGGCATCAAGGATAAGGAAGATTCTCTCGACAAATCCAACCATGCCTAGTTGTCTTAAAAACTTGGATGGTACTTGGACTAACTCTTGCGAAGAAACGCTAAACCTGCTACTTGACACCCACTTTCCTGATAGCTCCAAATACGTTAATACAACAAACCATCCTGGGTCGGGTATTAACTTAACTTTTCCTCAAGGTCTTGTTACAAAAGAGAAGTTGACTTGGGCTCTGAATAGTTTCAAACCTTACGAATCTCCAGGGCCAGATCACATCATACCAGCTGAGTTACAATTTACGACTGACATAACTCTGCCCATCATTGAGATGATTTTTAAAAGTTGTCTAGATATGGTCCATATACCTCAGCGATGGAGAGAAGTAAAGGTAGTTTTCATTCCCAAGGCGGGCAAATGTTCGCATGTCAACCCTAAAGACCTAAGACCTATTAGCCTATCATCATTCATTCTCAAAACTCTGGAACGTTTGATTGATATTCACGTACGTAACAGCATTGATAAGAGACTATCGATGTCTCAGCATGCTTACTGCAAAGGGAAATCGGTAGAAACAGCCTTGCACACCTTGGCAAGAACTATCGAATACTCCCTAGAACAAAAACAATATACTATGGTGGACTTCCTGGATATTGAAGGCGCTTTCAACAACGTTGACACATCCGCTATCACTTCTGCTATGACGACCCTAAACGTTGAATACTCACTCTGTGAATTGATAAATCTAATGCTAAAAAGCAGGATTATCAACTCTAAGATGGGGGATTTTTGTACGAAAAGGTCTGTCAGTAGAGGCACTCCGCAAGGTGGTGTTCTGTCCCCTCTCCTGTGGAACATAGTGGTTAACGAGCTACTAATATCCCTTGAGAGAGAAGGCTACAGAGTGATTGCGTATGCCGATCATAGGAGAACATCCAAATACACTGAGAGACCTCCTCCAAAACGCACTCGATATGCTCACTAGATGGGCAGATCACTGTGGACTTAGTATTAATCTTCAAAAAACAGACCTCGTCCTTTTTACGCGGAAATACAAGATCCCAGAAATTGTACCTCCCTCAATAAAAGGTGTACCACTAATTTTCACCAATGCGGCCAAATATTTTGGTCTGATATTGGACAAAAAATTAAGTTGGAAACCTAATATTCAGGAAAGAGTTAAAAAAGCTACAGCAGCTCTTTTCCTTTGCAAGAAAGCCATAGGAAACAAATGGGGTTTTCAACCTCGCATAACTTATTGGCTATACACATCGGTCATCTGACCAATACTTATGTACGGGGTTGCAGTGTGGTGGACTGCACTGGAGAAAGTCACATATTACGACAAACTCAGCAGAGTCCAACGCACTGCATGTCTCTGCATTAGCGGGGCTTTGAGAACCACACCCTCAGCAGCGTTGGACACTCTCCTCCATCTGACACCCTACGACATTTTCAGCAAACAAGTGGGAGCGAGTACAGCCATAAGACTCAACGCCTCATCTCAGTGGACCAACAACAATGTTGGGCACTCCATCATTCTGAACCTCTTTGGTTCTATACCAAAGTACATAGACTACACTATCCCAAAACCCCAATTCGGTTAAAACTTCCAGGTATTCATTCCATCCAGGGATGAATGGGAAGATAAAAAACTCCTGGATGACAAAAGCATCCATTTTTATACAGATGGATCCAAGACAAATGAGGGAGTTAGTAGTGGTGAGTACTCAGAAAAGCTTAATCTAAGCATCTCATTCCGCCTCCCTAATCATTGTAGCGTCTTCCAAGCGGAAATTTTAGCGATCAAAGAGGTTCTCTCCTGGCTAAGAGAAAACGTGATATCAACTTCTGATATACGCATCTTCTCTGACAGTCAGGCTGCTATCAAGTCTCTTGACGGCGTCTCAACCAACTCTCTAACGGCCCTCGATTGTCGATCGTCTCTTATGGAGATGGCGCAGCAATTAAACATTCACCTATGCTGGGTGCCGGGCCACAGAGACATCGCAGGAAATTGTAGAGCCGATGAACTCGCTAAAAATGGAACCGTCATACCTATTTCACCTGAAAGGGAGAAGATAGGTATACCGATAGCTACATGTAAACTTCTGCTAAAAGAAAAAGCTTTCGAGATAGCAAACTCTAGGTGGTACAATTTACCAACATGCGCAGCCACAAAACCAATATGGCCTTCATTGGACCTAAAGCGCTCTAAAGACTTGTTATCCCAAAGCAGACTTCATATTAGCTCCCTAATAGGTGTCCTTACGGGACACTGTCTTATAGGCAGACACGCAATACGACTTGGTGTAGCCTAAAATGACTTCTGCAGGAGCTGCATGGACGAGGAAGAAGAAGAAACAATCTCTCACCTCCTCTGCACCTGCCCTGCTCTTTCACGAAGACGCAAACTTCATCTGGGAGAATACTCTTTTGATGATCCCAGTGAACTAGCTAAAAAGGATATCAAATATCTCCTTCGCTTTATAAAAAGCTCAAAATGGTTCGACTAGTGGGAAGTAATTCTCTAGATTCATGTGGTATCACAATGGGCCTTTTCTTCTGGCCTAAGTGTGTGGTTTTTGTATCCGCAGCCACATTAACCTAACCTAACCTAACCATCCTCAATCGGATTACCTGTACTGAATTTGACCTTCTTGTAAACAAAACCTTCTGTCACTTGGAGATCTGGCAGTTGACTTTTATTTTTCTCCACCGTTTCTATCAACCTAACATACTCATCAGATTTAAAAGATGGATCTGAAAGATCGACATGAAGAACATCGAACGAGTTGGCACCATTTGTGTCATCAAAAACAATCTCATCTGCACAATGTACTCGAGAGAGAACATCCGGTACCACATGCTGCGAACCCTTTTGATGCTCTATCTCAAAGGAGAAACGTTGGAGTTTCAGACTCCATCTAGCAAGACGCCCACTTAAATCCTTCTGACTCATGAGCCACTTTAGACTTGCATGGTCAGTCACTATTTTGAACTCCTGCATCTCAACATAAGACCTAAATTTTTCAACACCTAAGACGGCCGCCAGGCACTCTAACTCGGTAACACTATAATTGCGTTGTGCAGAATTGAGTTTATGAGAGTAGTATTAGATCGGCCTTTCCGCCCCATCTTTGTCTACTTGGTATAAAACGCACCCTATACCAAACGTTGACGCGTCACATAAAATGATAAACGGCTTTGAAAAATTTGGATTTATTAAAACTGGGTCAGAAGTAAGAGCGCGTTTAAGCTCTTCAAAAGCTTCAGTCGCTTCTGAACCGAAGACGAAAGTTTTTCCCTTTTTTAGAGTATCCGAAATCGGAGTAGCGATAGCAGAGAAATTTTTAATGAATCTCCTATACCAGCCGGCTAATCCTAAAAATCGACGGACTTGCCGTGCAGTTTTTGGCACAGGGAATTCTCGGATCGCAGCAACTTTATCGGGATCGGTTTTAAGACACCCATTTCCCACGATATAACCCAGATATCTTAGATAATTAAAACAAAACTTGGACTTTTCTAAGTTTATAGTTAGACCAGCTTTTCGTAAACATTCAGCTAATTCTTTGAGAATACTCATATGTTCTTCAAATGAACTAGAAATCACCAAAAGATCATCCAGATAAACAAACCCTTTTTGTCTCAACTCATGTGGAACCACTTTGTCTATGAGCCGACACAACCTTTGGGCTGCACCGTGTAGACCAAACGGCATAACTACGAATTGGTACAGGGGCCTGCCAGGCACAGAAAACGCAGTCTTTTCCCGCGATGACTTCTCCAGCGGTATCTGCCAGAAGGCGTGCTTCAGATCCACACTGGAAATAAATTGTGTATCTGAAGCTCGACTCAGCAGTGCCTCCATATGATGAAGCGGATAAGCGTAAGTTTTGGAACATTTATTGACCTTCCGAGAATCGAGGCACAAACGATTTTTCCCGGTTTTTGTACCAAGACAATTGGCGAGCTCCAAGAGCTATTGCATTCCTCAATAATGCCCATTTCCAACATTTTATCCAACTCATCATACATTAGCTTTTGCACCGCTGGAGACACGGGGTGGTGTCTTTGTTTTATGGGCTCAGCATTACCTGTATCTATATAGTGCTCCTCGAGATGTGTTCGTCCAAGGCCACATTTAGCAAAGGACGGAAACATTTGGATCACATTTTCTAAGACATTGGCTTGATCTTTCGATAATTCATGTGCATTTGTGTCACATTTGTTTTCAAGTGTACTTGACGCAATTTCCGAAAGCAATTTGGGAGCGATCTCAAACAACGTCCAAAAATTGACTCCCAAATACAAATGTTGCTCTAAAGAAGGCACAAGATAAAAAGTTACATTTTTAGTTTTACCTTTGTAGGTAACATCAGTGGATATTTCACCCACAATGGATTGTTGCTGACCACTTGCCGTTCGGACATTTGAGGCGAACGCTTTAATAGAAACTCCAACATCCTTTAACAACTCTAAACAACCCGCTCCAAGACAACTTATACTGGCCCCACTGTCCAGTAAACCGAGCATATTTCTACCGAAAATGGATATATTCGCGCATGGGCGTGGATCATCACTGCCACTAATACAGGTTGCCGAGATGGCTTTAAAGACTTTCCTTTTTTCTCTAAATCGTTCTCGAAGTTTCAAAACTCGCTTAGAGGGTGTTGTTTTAAAAATACGATCTCGGACTTCGTAATAATTTTGAAGTCTTTCATGGAGGGATTTAGGTTTTTCTTTTGAAATGGATTCCTCAAAAATTTCTTGTGGTCGTCTCAATATGGTTATATGTTGAGTTTTGTCTGTAAGTAATTCAATATCTTTTTGTAAGTCCGGGTTAGGTAATTTAGGTAAATCAGGTAAGTTGTATTCTTCATGAATGTAGGTTTTATCCGGTAAATTATTTTTATTTTGCAAAAATGTAGTATTTGAGTAATAGCTTTCTTCATTTAGATTTCCGGGTTCTTTGTTTGAGGGCAACTCTCCCCGGAAGTTGGATCGCCCCGCTTCCGGTTTCCCGTACATCTTGGACAATTAGGAGATGTCGTATTTTGGAAGCCACATTTGTAGCAGAACAATGTTGCTTGCGTGCTCGGACACTCTCTATATGAATGTGCTTTTTGTCTGCAGTTCCAACATAAATAGGAAGATATATCTAATTGTTTATGATTACAAGACATTGCTTCAACTTGCGGATCTAAAGAATTTGAATCCAAGTCTAACTCTGAGACTTGCTTTCGAAATTGTATGGGTGGATTTGTGTTCAACCGGGCAGCATCTTGTTTATGTATATACCTTTCAATGCTCCTACAGACATGGACCATTTCAGGCAGGCTATTTGTGTAAAAGGTTATAAGAAGCTCTCCTATACGTCTCTTAACATTCTGTTTTAAGAGGTCAATAAGCTCTCTGGGAGCCTTTGGTTTATAGAGACGAGTATTAAGTCGTTGAATCTCGTTGAAAAAATCATCAAAGCTTTCGTTAGCTCCTTGACGTAGGTCAAACATAATCCGAGACAGTTCGGAGTCAGTCTCTAAACTCCGAAATTGTTCAAATAAAGCTATTCGAAAAGTAGACCAATCGGTGTTAGGATGTGCATGCAGATACAACCAGTACCAAGTTTCTGCGTCACCCGTCACAAATTGATGGAAATTCAAAAACACTTCTTGCCATGTCGTGTTATAGCATTTTCTAAGCCTACTCTATCTAAATATGAAGTCATCTACAGTCATTTTTCTTGAATCAAATTTTAGACCCCATTAATGGTAATCTATTCGTTTAGATGTAGAAGTGGATGTGGCACTTTCGTTGGCAGTGGGTGGTACGACTCTGGGTGTTTCTGAGCCTAGGTTTATATTTTCTATTCTATTTAGGAAATCTTGCACATTCTGACTATATTCTTGTTCAGCTCGTGAAGTCTGAGTTGAAGCGGCAGTTTGAATTGTAGGTCTTATTTCTCGGGGATTTTGCTGTCTAACCACGTCATAATCCTCAACTGTGTTCCGTGCAGGATTCGGTACGTTTAAATATTTTTGAACAGTGGCTTCAAAAATTTGTTGGATTTCTTCTTTTTCTTTTACGAACTCTTCTTGCCTTCTGCGAAGGTCATCAGTCCTACTGAGGCCAATCGCTGCATTAACTACGGTTTGAATATGTTCTGTGAGGCTTTCATTGTGTAATTCACGAATGTTATCGTTGATACCAACAGTATTTGACCCAGATGGGAAATCATCGTTCTGACTTGGGTTTAAACCTTCGTCTCCGATGGGCTTTGGAACTACACCTGGGGTACCCCCAGATTTATTATTTTGCAAATTACCCCTTTTCGGCGCCATTTTAAAGTTAGAAAATTAAAGCAAACTAATCTGCCCATAATCTCGTAAAGGCCCTAACTAACATTTTCACTATTTCGAGATAATGATGAAAACACTAAATCTTTAACCGCGACCTGAAGGTAAAAAGTGAAAAATACCAACAAATATTTTTTGTAAAGCTATTTTATTGCTTTATTTTTTGGAATAGTTTTAAACTCAAAATTTGTATGCATTTGGAAAACAAGGTAGATAGGGCTTTTTAGCTTTGGACGAAACAAAAAAAAGGCCCTATGTACAACAATTTACGTTATACTTTATTAAAAACCCATAATAAAACATGAAATAAGAATTCATGATTAATATTTAAAGCTAAATTAACAAGCATTCTTGACCGGTTCATGTTTAATCACTTATAGATAAATTAAAAAAAAACGAAGTTACCGCTTCAAAAGTTTCAACAGACTATGTAAATGCCTAATAAAGCCCTCTGCTAAAAACAAAACTCAACATTCGTTAAAGAGTTAAACAGGACCAAGCACGAAACGAGGTTACGACCTTTACGTATCAAAAATTTCATTCGACTGTAGGCCAATAACGCACTCTCCAACAAAATCAAATTCTAAATCCGTAACAAAAACTCGACAAGATTCAACACGTAACGAGGTTACAACCTTTTACATAAAAAATTTCAGCCAGAAAAAAAGCCCTAACTACAAAAATTCTTGCATCAAAATGTATAAAAAGCCCTAACTGCCACAAAGGGCTTTTTAAAAAAGAACATGAATATGTTTTCTGTATGCATTGTATTATAAAAGGCCCTATGTGGTAGTTAGGGCTTTTTATAAATTTTAATGCACATGATTTGTAGTTAGGGCTTCTAGAAATTGTGTTTTTCTGGCTTATTTGAAGATCTAGGGTCAAGAAATGAATGTAGAATAATCGGAGACAATGCCCTAACTCCAAATATGCAAAAAACTCAAAATCGGAAATTTTGTAGATAGGGCCTTTACGAGATTATGGGCAGTAAATGATATCAAATCTAATTATTTAAAACTCCAACAAAATATTCAAATTGGATTCTAATAGCCTCACTAAATAAGTATAATATCCTATTGACGGCTGTTTGTTTTCAACAAGGTTATATTTTATCTGAATCCGCAAAACCAATGACAAAAATGGAAAAATTAGAAAATTTTAATATAGACAATTATGGACGTTCGATTTTGGTTAACTTTTTTGGTTGGTTGGTATCGGTAAAAGAACACAATTATATTTCCAAAATTTCATAAAAATGAAGAAAGGTACGATACTTTGTTTGTATTAAATTCATAAACAGTGCTAGGGTTTGTACAATGAGTAAACAATTCGACGGTTAATTCAGATTAGGGTAAAGTATAAATTAATATGGTAACGTATATGTATGCATTTTTCAAAACAAAATTTTATACGCAGTGTAAATGAAATACTTTTCAATTGAAGACGAATTTTAATTTTGCGTTGTAAAAAAAAGTATACGTTTATAATAGTTTTAAAATTTGTAGAGTTCGAGAAAAATGTATTAAATTTGTAAGGCCACAATGTATATGATAGTTTAATAAATATTTTAAGTCAAAATCACTGAAACAGAACCGAGGCGCGTTGCGAATAGAGGTATCTTATACCGACCATGAGAGTCGTCTCAAGAACTCCTTCAGGATATAACAAAATTGTTTTTTTTTTTGTGGATGGTGATGCGACCGATTCTACTTGGTTAACGACTGGCAAGATATGCTCGTGTCGGGATTATGTTTATCCGCAGGTACTTGAGCAGTTTGACTAGAGACGATTAAATTTCTACGCTTAAAGTACACCACCTATGTCGTAGCCTCTTGCTCATACGCCGTGGTTGACGTTGTCGATTAGTAGATTGCGGCAAATTGGACGGTATCGCAAGCCTGACAAACACCTAGCATGTGGTGACGCTTGAGTAGCTGGTCTTTAGAAGTCTCTCAGCCTAGTGGGACTAGGAGATCGGCTTCTGTTGCATCGGTGACCAAGTGTCACGTCAGCAACAAGCAGGGTTTTGGTACACCACGTGCCGAGCGTTCGGAAACAAATCCCTTTTCTTTCGGCGATCACTATACGGATAGTATTTAATTACATTCGTTGTTTCATTGTGTAAAACACTAATTAGGTTTTACATTACCTTTTTTTTTATTTATTCAAAGAGTAATTCACACCAGATTGTGGTATTTTTTTTTTCAAATTTATTTTGAGGAAAGCTCTAGCCTATGAACGCGGGATTGATTCTAAAGTAAACTTATTTTTGTAATTTATCACTAGGTATCTTAAATGTCACTTCGAAATTTACCTCTTTATTTTATTTTATTAAAAATAAGTTTAATTTAAAATTGAACTAGGGTAAGTATAGTGACTGTACCTATTTGGTAGCTTTCCACTTGTTGACTCGGCCGGGGTTGAAGTAAAAAAGACCAATCGATTGATCTCTTCGATAATGGATGGGTGAGATAGAAATTGTCGCCCATTTCCTTTTCGATATTTAACGAAGGAAAACAAATGGTATAAATTTCGGGTAAGACTTTTCATGTGTACAGGGTGATTCCTTTTAGGATTTTTTTTGTGTGGAATTCCGTACGTCTGTTTTCGGATATTATCTTTAAAAAAATTGTATGGGGTCCCTACAATTTCTAGGGTGCGCCTATACTTTCAGCACGATTTTTTCTGTTTTAGCGAAATTTTTCATAGAAACCATAGAATTTGTGTGTCAAAAGCAGTCAAATATTATTACATTATATTACATTTCACACTACTCAGCACATAAATGTACAGAGTAGAGAACACAGCACCTTGAGCGACTAGACTATATAAGGTGATAACAACACAAGACATTAGTATAAGACAGAAGGACAGAGGAGAAAGCACAGTTTTCACTAAAAAGAAGTTGCAAAATTCATTTTTCTTAAAATAATGCATTCATTTTTCAATTTTTGAATTCAACGGATCTCTTTTTTGAACGGCTGAGTTCACCTCACATTGTTTTCCCCCTAATTGTGAACACATCACCAAAAGCCCATATCAACTACATAGAATCTGGATTTTCCCATAAGAAATGCACGGGAGAACTAACACATGCTTATGCTAACGGGCAAAATTCTCTCAATTTAGTTTGTAGGCCGAAAGAGAGCAAACCCGTTAAGTCGGGACTCTAGATAATATATTTCCTCTATGATCAAAAACACTCTATATGAAGATATAAATCCTCGGTAGACATCTTGGTTTGCCTACAAGCTAAACCGGAAATAAGCTTCATAAAATTATTCTTAGTATGCGTGTAATTTCTCCCTTTATTTATGAAATTTCCCCTAAAAACTCAGTAGTTGAGTCTATGTATGCGTGAAAACACGTCAATTTTTCTCGTTGAATTCGTCCACATTGCAAATACAACAATGTAAACAAATGGGTTTTAGAGGGTGATCCTTACGAAAGATTTATATCTTCATATAGAGTGTTTTTTATATATATAGAGTGTTTTTGCTAGGAATAGCTTGTAAGTGCATGCCGAGACAGATTTATTTTTATTTAATTTTTCATTTATTCCTTTCTCTTTCGCACTTCATTGATGCAAGGAAAAATGCGCTGTGTAATACCGGACAAAGACTAGCACTAGAATGAAATCTGTAGGTTAAGACGTACGCGCACATTTTATTCGTTGACGTGTAGATCGAATATAGAACGCGAATTGTGTTTGGCATTTCGTTGGAATCAGATTGCAATTCGTTACTAATAATTTGTTTTCTTAAATTTCTTCTATTTTGGCAACGAAAAAGCTAATTATATTATTTTAAGATTAACCTAAGCTATATTTCTACCTTTTTGTTTACAATGTGCACAGAATTTAAGTTTATCACTTGTTACGGTAAATTTTACCGCAACAAAAACCAGCCTTTGGCTGTTTTCTTTTTCCTTAGTTGTGGCTGCAAAATATCGGCAAAGTTGAGGGCAACCATGGTCTCATCAACCACATGTATACCTAGCCTTTATTTTGCAAAAGCAACAAAAGCAGGTGATCGAGATGGAGAACGAGTTCTTTCGACAAGGTCGAAAATGCCGGCGGATGAGCCGAAGAAGTATGAGGTCAGGCGGACCCTTACTTGAACTACAACAACAACAACATATCTATTTTATTTTAACGATTGTAATTTTAACGTAGATTGTAGTAGATTGACACTTAATCATTTATGTACAAAATGGGTTTTTAACGCTGCGTTTTTAAAGTCGCTTTACTTAATGTTTGGTACGAAACTCACACCTCGAATCTCGCGTTATATTAATAGTAATAGGAAAATGTCTAGTTGACTTCTTTTCGATTTTTGTTTTTCTTAGAACTTTCTCAAAAAATAAGAATAGTTGGAATGGGGTCTGAACTCGCCATTATGTTTCGGCAAGTTTTGGAAACTTATCCAACAACTTGTCGAAACCGTGATTGTGTGTGTGAAAGCAAAGTTTCGCTAAAAGTCAACAACGGTGGCTTTCCTGATGAGCATAGAGAAATATATCTACCAAGAGAACCGACTTATGGGGTTCGCCCTCTTTCGACCTACAAGCTCTACTGAGCACATTTTGCCCATTAGCATAAGCATGGCTTAGTTGTCCCGTGCATTTCTTATGGGAAAATCCAGATTCTATGTAGTTGTAATGGGCTTTTGGGCTCAGTGTGCACAGTTAGGGGGAAAACTATGTGAGGTGAACTCAGCCGTTCAAAAAAGAGATCCGTTGAATTCAAAAATTCAAAAATTATTGCAATATTTTGAGAAAAATGAATTGTGCAACTTCTTTTCAGTGAAAACTGTGCTATAAATAATATTTGCCTGCTTTTGGCATACAAATTCTGTGATTTTTATGAAAAGTTTCGCTAAAAACAAAAAAAATCATGCAGAAAGTATAGGCGCACCATAGAACTGCAATGCGAACGGGGCCTAATTTGAGTTAAACCCAGTTTTGACAGATTAACAGCGAGGTGAGTATTTTGACAATTCTACGAAAATGTAAACAAAACAAAATTCATTCCCAGTAATGCAAAATAATGAAGGTAAAACAATTTAAATACAAAATATTAATTTATTTTAATAAAAATATATAATGAATTTGCACTTAATGTTATCCTCAGATAAAGAAGAAACCAAGGAGGATGTTTCAACAGAAAAAGTGGAATACCCCGAGAAGGAAGCCACCAACGCCAACATATTTATTCTGGAGCGAAAAATTATCAGCCACGAAGAGGTACAAATTCAAGGTATGTAAGTGTGTTCGTCACATTAATTTTAAACTTAAATTGTATGAATATTATTTTGTTTTTTAGTTAAAATTACACTTGTCAACAAGATTTAGTTCCTGGCAATAAATTCGCTGTATTCTGATGGGTTCTTATGTCCTCCGACTCGACTGTGGAAATGAGAAGATCCCATTACACCAAAGGGATCGATATTGCCGAAGACTGGAAAGCTTCGCGATAAATTCGGTGTGACATGCTGTATTTGTCGAGAAGGATACACATGTCGAAAATGTGGCTATGAAGTTGAGGGATCGCTTTATTTGTTGACACTTTCCCTGGTTGGAAGTGAGTTTAAGTTAGAAAATTAATTTATAATACATATTGACATTTTTATATCGTTTCAAGTCGAAAATTCTTGGACTCTCTTCATAAGAACGCAAAATATGAACAACTAACGTCTGTGCGTCTTGTCGGTATGATGCTAACAATTTTCGTACGAAAAGAGCTTCGTCCAAGTGTTGTCCGTTATAGCACCCAGAGTGTTGGCACAGGAATGATTTCTTTTGGAAATAAAGGAGGCGTTGCTGTTAGTGTGACACTTAACGATGCTAGCTTATGTTTTGTTAATTTGCATTTAGCTGCTCATATGCATGAAATTGTAGCAAGAAATCAAGGATTCGATACAATAAATAGAAAATGCATTTTCAATGATATTTTTGGTCTTCGATGCATTTCACAGCATGAGTGAGTATTGATTTTGAATATTCCTCTCGCAATTAATTGGTATCGATACATTTTTGGCTCTTTAACAAAATACATACATATATTAAAAAAAAAAACAATTTAATCATACGCTGGGTGGTATATTTAACGATCCGCAAATATTTTAATTTCTTATAGACCTTGATGTATATAAGATTTGCTTACCAATTCAAGTATTACATTCTATTTATCCTGGGCATGTCAAAACACTTGATGCTGCAGTTGTAACGAACTAATTATTATATATGCTTTAATTTCATGTTTTCTATTAGAATAAAATCCATTGTATTCCTTCTATGAAAATAACAAGTATACGCCCGAGTGAACCTTTTTATAAAGTATCGCATTTTCCATATCTGCATGGATACCAGTCGCGTTATTGAACAGATTTAAAGACAAAATAACTACAAACACCTTTCTGTGATTTGATTCACCCTGACATATGTTCCCATTCACACCTGAACTTTTTTGAATCCAACCGCTACAGGTCGTTCAGACCATTCCAGAACGGTAATGAAAGGGTTGTCCACTTCCTTTAGCAACGGGTAGGCCTGCTAGCACACGCTCGTCTTAGCTCGTCGACGGGATGGGATCTTGTTGCCGAAAATGGACGGTGTTACGTTTTTGTTTCAGGCCTTAACATTCGAAGCTGTCATTCGAGAAATATATTATATTGTATTAAGAGTTGTGGAACCCGAATTTTGATTACTCAAAGAAAAGATCGTCATACTAGTTGAGAACATAGGTGGTAGTGTTCCCTGAGCCTTATACCCTCCCCTCACGTCATCAATAAAAAAAATAATTCGTATTGAGACGTACCTATGGTTATTGCCAGGACTCCTTATACGACAATAACCCCTAAACTGAATTAAAACTTGCTTACTTACATTATCCCGTCGAAAGTCTCAATCACCTTCTTTTGATCTAACATCCTTATTTTAGTTACTCAAAACTTCTTCATATTATTATAATTTCTACCAACAATTTATCCGACAAAACATATTCAAACTTACTAAACCTGGAACATCGATAATTGTATGATATTTAGAAACCAAAAACTGCCATAAAAAAGATTCATACTGCATGAAAATTTCATAAACAAAAACTTCAATTTAATAAGTTTATAGTAAGGTAGGCTTTTACAATATACAATATACTTCTTCTTTAATTATTCTTAGGCGTTAAGGGAAAGACGTGGTTTCATGAACTGATTAGGATACGGATAGGAAACAAAATTTTAAAGAGATGAGATATGTTTTTAAAGATATAACTTCTGTCTTAGTTATATATTTTTTTTTTGCTTCTATAAACTTCACTGGTTACAAATATAATAAAATATGAGTTTTTTTTTTTTTATAAAGTAGTTTTATATTTACTTACTTTGTTCCTTTATTGAACTTACGGCTGCGACTCCTGGTGAAAACTGTGCACAGTTTTTACTGGATTCGGTAGATTTTAATTTTCTGTCAAATTTAAAAATCATATTTATTTATATTTGCACTCTCAATTCCGATTTATTGGAATAATACTTAGCTTGAATTTTAGTTATTTCTTTTCACAGATGTTCTTCTCTTTAGATTTTTGGTGGGGGAGGGGGGTTATAATATTGGAAAGTGACTGGAATTCAGGAGAGGAGAATTTATGTTTTTGGGGTGTTTGATCTTTGATTTAGATAAAAATTGCTCTTAATATATGTTGTTGCTGCTTTCTCAATTATGTTGGTATATGGGATTCTCAAGTGTTTCGTTTTGTTCCGAACTTAGGTGAAGTGGCTATTGATCGAACCAAATGGCTACTCATACATAGATTAGTTAGGTTTGATATAATTCTTCCCACCCGCGTGGCTCTTCTCGTTGGCGCTTCGTGTGTCAAACCAAATAAGTTCAACTGGCGCCTCTTGCTGTTATCTGATAACAATTCAGAGAGAGTACAGAAGGATGAATACCAAAAAAAAATACGTATACCAAAAAAAATAAAACGTAAGAGTCTTACCTAAAGTGGAATTTCACCAGCTTTAATTAAATGTCAACCGGACTTTAGCGTCACGCGGTTTAATTCTGGCACCTAGATCTTCGATTTATTTAGTTTTTTATTTTAGATTGAGATGATATCAAAATATTAACCCACCAGTTAAACTTTTAATAATATCGTATAGCTTAGGCACACTTTCACTAGACTTTAGATTTTTATATATATAGGTTGAATTTACCAACTTATTATTCTTTCGCGTAGGTGGAAGAAATATTTCTCAATTTATTTGTTTGATCTTGTGACGAAACGTGTTAAAGATCTAAAAATTATTTAAATAAAAATCAGACGATAGCACTATAAAATTAAAGTTCGACTGTACCTAATTTTATCTTTGCACTCGAGCCACGGTATAAAATATAAAAAAAAATACTAACTTTAGGACTTTTTGAGCTTATGTCCTTCTCGTTCACGAATTATGCGCCAACTAAACCTAATCGCGCCGGTCACTTTTCTTAATTCTTGTTTCATAAAAAGATTATGAGAGTTTAGAATTCCGTGTAAAACGTACGATTTACCTGCACTGCAGAAGTCCGTTTCCTGACGTTCCGCTGCGGTATCACTATTCCTTACATTTATTTAATTAGTTGTACATACAAAAATTTCTTTTCCATCGCTTTTACTAAATTTCGAATATTGACAGTGTTAGTAGATGAGTTTTATTTTATGGTAGGATATATTTTATCCTATTTTTATATTAATTTTAAATATAATTTTGTTTGACCAAAGTGATTTCCCTACACAGTTCTTTCTTCAATAAACTAATGGAGTAATGCATTCTAATTTGCAACCCAACTTTCACTTGGATCTGGGTAAGAAGAATTTTATTTTTTTTTCTCTCAAACTTAAAATGATTTGTTCATCTTATGGAAAATCCTATTGCTGGTTGAATTAATCATACGATGATCTTTTAAAAGAAGCGCCGCACATTCTAAAGGAAGATTTTAAAATCATTGAATCTACACATCACAGCTTGCAAGGAAATACAATCTCCACTCATGATGAATAACGTACGAGTTTTTAAAAACATAGATATAGGTTTTAATTCAATATTATGTGTATACATAATAATGTTATAATTTTAAAGTTAAACATATATATTTTTTTTTAAATAAAACTAACGATGCTCAGGCATTCACTCAAACGGTTTGTGTTCTTTGACCTTTTAATTTGTAGTCGTCGTGGTCTTCTCACCATTGTTCTGTTCTGACGTGTTGGTAAACGATCGCTTTCATCCATAGCGGGTAATTATCAATTTCAAGCGACTTACACCACCCACAGGTACTATCTGAAAAAGTGGCATATTCTAAAAATGTCCTATTCGATCTATCATTTTCAGCTCTATTTAAGAAAAAATGTAAAAATATACTCCTCGTTTTTTTGTTTAATTCATTCTAGTTTGAAAACTCACCTCAAATAATACATCGTCTATAATAAGCTTACGACGAACTTTCAGTTCTAAATATCGCCTTGGATCGATTTTATTGTCCCCTGCAAAATTATTTACTAATGTAAACATCAACAGATTGCATCCGTTGTACATTCGAAATCGGCTGCCATAGTACGACGTATAAATGCGGAGTAAAATTTAAGATCGAAACTACAAATCATTTGTAGTCATCATCTTCGTATCACGATGATATATCATCTTGCACTTCATCATCAACTTTTGCATTATATTTGCATAAAATGCATTCTATAATTCGAGAAAAAAATAAATTTGCCAGTTGAAAACTTTTGAACTTGGTACCTATCCTAATTTAATAATATTTAATAATAATTATTACTTGCAATAAGAAATAAAAAGACGTATAATTTAATAATTGGCATGAGAAGATCAAAGTGGGTAACCCCAAAAAGAAGCGTTTTTCTTGGCAAAGTAGGTACATTTATTATTTTTTTTAATTACTCAAAAGTTAAGAATTTACATTTCAACATTCAGTTTTCCTTTTTAAATAAATATACATAACAGCATTGAATTAAAAAAAAATATACTAAATTGCATACATTTTTGAAAAAAAAATACAACTTTTAAGCATGTCGACGAATCAACAAACCGACAGAGTCAAAACGACTTCGAATCATCTTCGTTGCAGGATTTTTGCAATGCCGCTTCGTTTTGATTTGTTGCTGAAAAAAAAAAATAATGAGTGCTTTCAAAGTTTGTTGTTTATGTTAAACTTACTTTAAAGCTATCTTGCCATAATGAGCCTTCGGGTCAATGAACGCACAATGAAATGGTAGCAAATTGATTGGTTTTGAATTATACCATTCCCAGAATAGTGCTCTTAAGTCGATCTGTTCATTGAGAAATTGTGGCAAGTCGTTTGTTAAATGCTTTTGCGAGGAAAATTTCAAAATCCGAATCTCGCGTTATATTAATGTGGGATCCATATAAGATAAGATAAGCTAAGTATTTCTTTGTTAATAAATATAAATAAAAAACCTAAACAGATACTACTTTCAGACCGTCGCCCACAATAATAAACCAAACATCAGCACATTCCCAGACGTCGATGAGAATGGAATAAGATCCACCGCGGCGACAGCAACCGCCGCGCCGCGACGACGATGACACAGCAACCGCCGCGCTGCGACGACGATGACGAATAGAATTGGATACGATTGTACATGACAGAAACATGACCTATTTAAAGGCATTTAAATAGCCAGTCATGGTCATGACAAAAACAATAGACAACAAGCTATGCCGAGAAACATAGCTAAGGTACTACTGCTGATGGGAGCAGTAATCGGAGGCGCCTGGTTGCTGAGCTGGGCCAGCAGGGCGCTGGCCTGGTACCGTCTACTACAAAGGTGGGCGGTGTGGGATCTGTTTTAAAGAAAAGGAGAGAACAAAGGCAGTCTGTTTTTGATTCCCGAAGGCGACACGGTCGGAAAGTAGTTGAAAAGATTATGTTAATGAAAATATTGAAACTATCATGTAAATTAAAATATTAAAAGTATTATGTTAATTAAAATATTTTGTACATTTGGTAAAGTTGTTCGTTCATTCATTCCTACATTTGGGGGCTAAACCGGGATAACCTATAAATCAATTGAGTATAAGATTCGCTAAGAGAAAGAATTGTGGAAAGTTGAAAGTTAAGATATGCTAAGAGTGAAAAGTTGAAAATTTAAAAAAGCTAAGATTGAAAAGTTGAAAGTTAAGATATGCTAAGAGTGAAAAGTTGAGAATTACAAAAAAAAACTAAGATTAAAAAGTTGAAAGTTAGGAACTGCTAAGAGTAAAGATGGATAATAAGATGTGCTAAGATTGAAAAGTTGAAAGTTAAGACTTGCTAAGACTAAAGATGAATGTTAAGATGTGCTAAGAGTGAAAAGTCGAGTGAAAAGCCAAGACAGAAAAGAGCGAAAAGGGAAACGGTGCTATCATTTTTTAAAAAAAAAAGAAAACTGAGACAAGATTTGATGTGAAAAGAGGTAACATCTAACAAAAATTAAATTTTTCTTAAACTTTCTTAGGGAATGGATGGATGAACTAACCGAAGCATTCACCACACGCGAGCTTCAAAAGTTCTTAAGGCTAAAGAATTTGTCATACCGATATCGCCTTAAAGTTGACCTTGTGGATAGGATTAAGGGAACGTTCGAAAATATAACTATTAGCGAGATAAGAAACGTGATAAGAAGAGGTGAGGATATCGAATCAGAAGAAGGCGAAGAGGGAAAAGAAAAAACAGACCAAGAAGAAGAAGCAGAAGAAGAAGAAGGAAAAGAAGAAGAAAGTGAAGACGAAGATAAGATGGCTAACGAGGGAACCAACAATTTTGTGTTCAGGGATGTCGAGGACTCTCTGGAGCATTTTTCAGGGGAAGCCGGAAAGAGCTTAACGGTATGGTTGAAAGACTTTGAGGACATTGCTACCGTATGTAAGTGGAACGATATCCAAAAATTCCTCTACACAAAGCGGCTGTTAAGAGGGGCAGCCAGACTCGCGGTCGAGGCCAAGACAGGGTTAGCAAGCTACACAACACTGAAGGATGTATTGGTGACAGAGTTTCAAAAATCAAAGACCACCGTCGAGGTACATAGAGCGCTGGAAGAGCGAAAGAAGAAGACAACTGAGAGTCTCCTGGAGTATCTCTACTCCATGCAGCAATTGGCAAGTGATGGGAAAGTCGATGAGGAGTCGCTAGTAGAGTATATCCGCAACGGAATTCCAGATTCCGTACATAACAAGATGATCCTGTACGAAGCTTCAACCCTAGAAGACCTGAAAAGGAAGATGGAGTCCTATCGGCAAATGAAGAGGTTTATGCCAACGCAACAGGTACTCAACAAGAGCGGCAGTGGCAGCAGCGGTAAATCATCAATGCCTTCACCAAAAGGAGGACAGACAGGACAAGGAAAACGGTGTTACAACTGTGGGTCGAAGTCGCATATAGCTGCTAGTTGTCCGGATAAGGGAAAAGGAACACGTTGCTTCAAGTGTAACCAGTTTGGGCATATATCACCAGATTGTCCAGTGAAGAATGAAACACCGTCGACCTCAAGAGGGATTAGCCATGTAAATCGCATCGAATCAGATGAGCGTCACATTCCAATAAACGTGAAAGGTAGGACATATTATGCGTTCGTAGACAACGGAAGTGATGTTTCGATAATCCACAAGTCGTTCCAAGAGAAGATAAGAGAAGCAGAACCTCAACCACCAGGAATGATGTTGAAAGGGTTTGGAGATAGCCCTCGAAAAACACTGGGCTCATGCTTTTTTGAAGTACAGATTGGAACAGAGAAATATCTGAGTCGTTTTCAAGTTTTACCAGATCGGTGGATTCCAGACGAGATCCTGCTTGGAAGAGATTTTCTAAGGAATGTGGAATTGGTTATTAGTGGTGGAAAAATCAAGATTGTCAATAACATAGAAGAGGAAAAGAGTGCGAAGAAAGAATGCAACCTTGAGGAGAACCACATCTTTCAAATTGAATGGTGCCCGGAAAAAGACAGTGAGGCAAAGTGGAAAGTAGGAAATGAAGAGTACCGAAAGGCAGTAAATGAAATCGTAGATGCTTATAGACCAAATAGGCTATTCAAGTCATGCATTGAGATGAATATAGTATTACCAGATGATATCCCAGTTTTTCGCAAGGCACGCAGACTGGCAATTCCAGAAAGAGACGCAGTGAATAGGCAAGTAAAAGAGTGGTTAGATGAAGGAGTCGTGGTACCAAGTTGGTCAGAATATGCCAGCCCTATAGTTCTGGTGAAAAAGAAGGACGGGAAGTATAGACTATGTATTGATTACAGAGAACTAAACAAGAAAATGATAATAAGACAATAATAAGACAGGTTTCCCATGACGGTCATGGAAGAGGTGTTCGAACCTCTTCACGATGCAAATGTATTTATTACGCTAGATCTAAAGGATGGATTTTTCCATGTAGACGTTGAAAAGAGCAGCAGAAGATATACAGCATTCGTAACATCAGATGGGCAGTATGAATTTCTCAAGGTACCTTTTGGGCTATGTAATTCGCCAGCTGCATTCCAGAGGTTCATCAACCAAATTTTTCGGGAGCTAGTGCTACAGAAATATCTATTAATATATGTAGATGATATAATTATATTTGCGAAGAGTGAAGACGAGGCGTTGGAGAAACTGAAGGTGGTGTTAAGAGAAGCGGAGGAGTACGGATTGAAAATAAAATGGGAAAAGTGTAATTTCCTGTCACGATCAGTAGAGTTTCTAGGTCACGTTATAGGTAATGGAAGCATAAAACCATCAGAAGAAAAAGTGAAAGCGGTGCAAAAGTTTCCGGTACCGAGCAACGTCAAGCAGATACAAAGCCTCTTGGGACTGACCGGATTTTTTAGGAAATTCATATCAAATTACTCCAAGATAGCTAAGCCATTATCAGATCTTTTAAGAAAAGAGAACAAATTTGGGATGGGTGAAAAAGAAATGTCTGCATTTAATGAACTTAAATCTTGTCTTTGCAGTGAGCCAGTTTTGAAACTATTTAATCCAAGTCTGCCCACAGAGCTACATACGGATGCCAGTATAGAAGGATATGGAGGGGTGCTGATGCAGAAACATGATGATGGAAACTTCCACCCAACTTTCTTCCTGAGTTTCAAGACGAGTCGATCTGAGAGGAAATTCACAAGCTACGAACTGGAGGTACTAGCGATCATGAAATGTCTAGCCAAATTTAGAGTATAGCTGCTAGGGATGGACTTTACAATAATTATGGACTGCAAAGCATTCGAGGCTACAATGAAGAAGAGGGACCTATGTCCGCGAGTGGCAAGATGGGCAATCATGCTCCAAGAGTATTCTATGAAAGTCTTACACCGTGTGGGAACGGCAATGAGACACGTAGATGCACTCAGCAGATACCCTGTGGCCATGAGAATAGAAGACGGCCTAGTACACCGGATAAAATCAGCACAAGGTAAAGACGAATTTTGCCAATTAATCATTTATATAATTACAGCTGCCGGTGCATATAAGGATTACGAAATGAGAAGCGGACTATTATACAAGTTCGAAGGAGGTGTTCACTTGTTAGTGGTTCCCAAGTCACTTCAGAAGGAAATCATACGTAATGTGCACGTGCAAGGGCATATAAGTGCGAGAAGAGTGGAAGCCATAGTAAAGCAAGATTACCATATACCAAAACTTATGAAATGCATAGTGGCGTGTATATTGGCGGCGAAGAAAAGTGGAAAGGCCCAAGGTTTTCTACACCCAATTGAGAAGAGTGACATACCCTTACACACCCTACATATCGACCACGTAGGACCGCTTCCGTCAACAAACAAGTTTTATAACTACTTATTCGTGGTGGTCGATGCATTCACGAAATTCACGTGGATTTATCCAGTGAAGACCACAAAGTGTGAAAAGGCGATTAAACGTTTAGACCAGCAAAGCGAGATATTCGGGAACCCAAACCGTCTGATTTCGGATAAAGGCGACGCGTTTACGGCAAACGCGTTCAAGGAATACTGCGAAAAGACAGGAATTAATCACATACTAACTACAACCGGAGTGCCAAGGGGAAATGGACAAGTAGAAAGGATAAACAAAATAGTAATTGAAGTGTTGTCCAAGATAGCAGTAACTGACCCAACGAAATGGTATCAACACGTGGGACAGGTTCAACGAGCTATAAACTCAACGGTATCACGATCAACGAAAAGGAGCCCATTCCAACTGATGTTCGGGGCAACGATGCGTCGAGCGGAAGATGTGGAGATTAGAAAACTAGTAGAAGATGTAATCCTTGACGACTTCGAATCGAATCAAGACGAAATGAGAAGGACGGCAAAGGAGGAAATAAGCAAAGTTCAATTGGAAAATCAAAAAACGTACAACAAGAAAAGGAAGACAGCACATGAGTATAAGGTCAATGATCTGGTTGCAATAAAAAGAACACAATTTGGAACTGGGCTGAAGCTTCACGCCAGTTTTTTAGGACCTTACGAAGTGACCAGACCAAAAAGAAACGAAAGATATGAGGTGAGGAAGGTGGGACAACATGAGGGACCCAACATAAACAGCACGTCCGCTGACTATATGAAGCCCTGGGTAGCGGACGAAGATGACTCTGAACATGAAGACGACACCGACTGAGGACAGTCGATTTCTCTCAGGATGGCCGAATGTGGGATCCATATAAGATAAGATAAGCTAAGTATTTCTTTGTTAATAAATATAAATAAAAAACCTAAACAGATACTACTTTCAGACCGTCGCCCACAATAATAAACCAAACATCAGCACATTCCCAGACGTCGATGAGAATGGAATAAGATCCACCGCGGCGACAGCAACCGCCGCGCCGCGACGACGATGACACAGCAACCGCCGCGCTGCGACGACGATGACGAATAGAATTGGATACGATTGTACATGACAGAAACATGACCTATTTAAAGGCATTTAAATAGCCAGTCATGGTCATGACAAAAACAATAGACAACAAGCAATGCCTAGAAACATAGCTAAGGTACTACTGCTGATGGGAGCAGTAATCGGAGGCGCCTGGTTGCTGAGCTGGGCCAGCAGGGCGCTGGCCTGGTACCGTCTACTACAAAGGTGGGCGGTGTGGGATCTGTTTTAAAGAAAAGGAGAGAACAAAGGCAGTCTGTTTTTGATTCCCGAAGGCGACACGGTCGGAAAGTAGTTGAAAAGATTATGTTAATGAAAATATTGAAACTATCATGTAAATTAAAATATTAAAAGTATTATGTTAATTAAAATATTTTGTACATTTGGTAAAGTTGTTCGTTCATTCATTCCTACATTTGGGGGCTAAACCGGGATAACCTATAAATCAATTGAGTATAAGATTCGCTAAGAGAAAGAATTGTGGAAAGTTGAAAGTTAAGATATGCTAAGAGTGAAAAGTTGAAAATTTAAAAAAGCTAAGATTGAAAAGTTGAAAGTTAAGATATGCTAAGAGTGAAAAGTTGAGAATTACAAAAAAAAACTAAGATTAAAAAGTTGAAAGTTAGGAACTGCTAAGAGTAAAGATGGATAATAAGATGTGCTAAGATTGAAAAGTTGAAAGTTAAGACTTGCTAAGACTAAAGATGAATGTTAAGATGTGCTAAGAGTGAAAAGTCGAGTGAAAAGCCAAGACAGAAAAGAGCGAAAAGGGAAACGGTGCTATCATTTTTTAAAAAAAAAAGAAAACTGAGACAAGATTTGATGTGAAAAGAGGTAACATCTAACAAAAATTAAATTTTTCTTAAACTTTCTTAGGGAATGGATGGATGAACTAACCGAAGCATTCACCACACGCGAGCTTCAAAAGTTCTTAAGGCTAAAGAATTTGTCATACCGATATCGCCTTAAAGTTGACCTTGTGGATAGGATTAAGGGAACGTTCGAAAATATAACTATTAGCGAGATAAGAAACGTGATAAGAAGAGGTGAGGATATCGAATCAGAAGAAGGCGAAGAGGGAAAAGAAAAAACAGACCAAGAAGAAGAAGCAGAAGAAGAAGAAGGAAAAGAAGAAGAAAGTGAAGACGAAGATAAGATGGCTAACGAGGGAACCAACAATTTTGTGTTCAGGGATGTCGAGGACTCTCTGGAGCATTTTTCAGGGGAAGCCGGAAAGAGCTTAACGGTATGGTTGAAAGACTTTGAGGACATTGCTACCGTATGTAAGTGGAACGATATCCAAAAATTCCTCTACACAAAGCGGCTGTTAAGAGGGGCAGCCAGACTCGCGGTCGAGGCCAAGACAGGGTTAGCAAGCTACACAACACTGAAGGATGTATTGGTGACAGAGTTTCAAAAATCAAAGACCACCGTCGAGGTACATAGAGCGCTGGAAGAGCGAAAGAAGAAGACAACTGAGAGTCTCCTGGAGTATCTCTACTCCATGCAGCAATTGGCAAGTGATGGGAAAGTCGATGAGGAGTCGCTAGTAGAGTATATCCGCAACGGAATTCCAGATTCCGTACATAACAAGATGATCCTGTACGAAGCTTCAACCCTAGAAGACCTGAAAAGGAAGATGGAGTCCTATCGGCAAATGAAGAGGTTTATGCCAACGCAACAGGTACTCAACAAGAGCGGCAGTGGCAGCAGCGGTAAATCATCAATGCCTTCACCAAAAGGAGGACAGACAGGACAAGGAAAACGGTGTTACAACTGTGGGTCGAAGTCGCATATAGCTGCTAGTTGTCCGGATAAGGGAAAAGGAACACGTTGCTTCAAGTGTAACCAGTTTGGGCATATATCACCAGATTGTCCAGTGAAGAATGAAACACCGTCGACCTCAAGAGGGATTAGCCATGTAAATCGCATCGAATCAGATGAGCGTCACATTCCAATAAACGTGAAAGGTAGGACATATTATGCGTTCGTAGACAACGGAAGTGATGTTTCGATAATCCACAAGTCGTTCCAAGAGAAGATAAGAGAAGCAGAACCTCAACCACCAGGAATGATGTTGAAAGGGTTTGGAGATAGCCCTCGAAAAACACTGGGCTCATGCTTTTTTGAAGTACAGATTGGAACAGAGAAATATCTGAGTCGTTTTCAAGTTTTACCAGATCGGTGGATTCCAGACGAGATCCTGCTTGGAAGAGATTTTCTAAGGAATGTGGAATTGGTTATTAGTGGTGGAAAAATCAAGATTGTCAATAACATAGAAGAGGAAAAGAGTGCGAAGAAAGAATGCAACCTTGAGGAGAACCACATCTTTCAAATTGAATGGTGCCCGGAAAAAGACAGTGAGGCAAAGTGGAAAGTAGGAAATGAAGAGTACCGAAAGGCAGTAAATGAAATCGTAGATGCTTATAGACCAAATAGGCTAGCCAAGTCATGCATTGAGATGAATATAGTATTACCAGATGATATCCCAGTTTTTCGCAAGGCACGCAGACTGGCAATTCCAGAAAGAGACGCAGTGAATAGGCAAGTAAAAGAGTGGTTAGATGAAGGAGTCGTGGTACCAAGTTGGTCAGAATATGCCAGCCCTATAGTTCTGGTGAAAAAGAAGGACGGGAAGTATAGACTATGTATTGATTACAGAGAACTAAACAAGAAAATGATAATAAGACAATAATAAGACAGGTTTCCCATGACGGTCATGGAAGAGGTGTTCGAACCTCTTCACGATGCAAATGTATTTATTACGCTAGATCTAAAGGATGGATTTTTCCATGTAGACGTTGAAAAGAGCAGCAGAAGATATACAGCATTCGTAACATCAGATGGGCAGTATGAATTTCTCAAGGTACCTTTTGGGCTATGTAATTCGCCAGCTGCATTCCAGAGGTTCATCAACCAAATTTTTCGGGAGCTAGTGCTACAGAAATATCTATTAATATATGTAGATGATATAATTATATTTGCGAAGAGTGAAGACGAGGCGTTGGAGAAACTGAAGGTGGTGTTAAGAGAAGCGGAGGAGTACGGATTGAAAATGGTAATGGAAGCATAAAACCATCAGAAGAAAAAGTGAAAGCGGTGCAAAAGTTTCCGGTACCGAGCAACGTCAAGCAGATACAAAGCCTCTTGGGACTGACCGGATTTTTTAGGAAATTCATATCAAATTACTCCAAGATAGCTAAGCCATTATCAGATCTTTTAAGAAAAGAGAACAAATTTGGGATGGGTGAAAAAGAAATGTCTGCATTTAATGAACTTAAATCTTGTCTTTGCAGTGAGCCAGTTTTGAAACTATTTAATCCAAGTCTGCCCACAGAGCTACATACGGATGCCAGTATAGAAGGATATGGAGGGGTGCTGATGCAGAAACATGATGATGGAAACTTCCACCCAACTTTCTTCCTGAGTTTCAAGACGAGTCGATCTGAGAGGAAATTCACAAGCTACGAACTGGAGGTACTAGCGATCATGAAATGTCTAGCCAAATTTAGAGTATAGCTGCTAGGGATGGACTTTACAATAATTATGGACTGCAAAGCATTCGAGGCTACAATGAAGAAGAGGGACCTATGTCCGCGAGTGGCAAGATGGGCAATCATGCTCCAAGAGTATTCTATGAAAGTCTTACACCGTGTGGGAACGGCAATGAGACACGTAGATGCACTCAGCAGATACCCTGTGGCCATGAGAATAGAAGACGGCCTAGTACACCGGATAAAATCAGCACAAGGTAAAGACGAATTTTGCCAATTAATCATTTATATAATTACAGCTGCCGGTGCATATAAGGATTACGAAATGAGAAGCGGACTATTATACAAGTTCGAAGGAGGTGTTCACTTGTTAGTGGTTCCCAAGTCACTTCAGAAGGAAATCATACGTAATGTGCACGTGCAAGGGCATATAAGTGCGAGAAGAGTGGAAGCCATAGTAAAGCAAGATTACCATATACCAAAACTTATGAAATGCATAGTGGCGTGTATATTGGCGGCGAAGAAAAGTGGAAAGGCCCAAGGTTTTCTACACCCAATTGAGAAGAGTGACATACCCTTACACACCCTACATATCGACCACGTAGGACCGCTTCCGTCAACAAACAAGTTTTATAACTACTTATTCGTGGTGGTCGATGCATTCACGAAATTCACGTGGATTTATCCAGTGAAGACCACAAAGTGTGAAAAGGCGATTAAACGTTTAGACCAGCAAAGCGAGATATTCGGGAACCCAAACCGTCTGATTTCGGATAAAGGCGACGCGTTTACGGCAAACGCGTTCAAGGAATACTGCGAAAAGACAGGAATTAATCACATACTAACTACAACCGGAGTGCCAAGGGGAAATGGACAAGTAGAAAGGATAAACAAAATAGTAATTGAAGTGTTGTCCAAGATAGCAGTAACTGACCCAACGAAATGGTATCAACACGTGGGACAGGTTCAACGAGCTATAAACTCAACGGTATCACGATCAACGAAAAGGAGCCCATTCCAACTGATGTTCGGGGCAACGATGCGTCGAGCGGAAGATGTGGAGATTAGAAAACTAGTAGAAGATGTAATCCTTGACGACTTCGAATCGAATCAAGACGAAATGAGAAGGACGGCAAAGGAGGAAATAAGCAAAGTTCAATTGGAAAATCAAAAAACGTACAACAAGAAAAGGAAGACAGCACATGAGTATAAGGTCAATGATCTGGTTGCAATAAAAAGAACACAATTTGGAACTGGGCTGAAGCTTCACGCCAGTTTTTTAGGACCTTACGAAGTGACCAGACCAAAAAGAAACGAAAGATATGAGGTGAGGAAGGTGGGACAACATGAGGGACCCAACATAAACAGCACGTCCGCTGACTATATGAAGCCCTGGGTAGCGGACGAAGATGACTCTGAACATGAAGACGACACCGACTGAGGACAGTCGATTTCTCTCAGGATGGCCGAATGTGGGATCCATATAAGATAAGATAAGCTAAGTATTTCTTTGTTAATAAATATAAATAAAAAACCTAAACAGATACTACTTTCAGACCGTCGCCCACAATAATAAACCAAACATCAGCACATTCCCAGACGTCGATGAGAATGGAATAAGATCCACCGCGGCGACAGCAACCGCCGCGCCGCGACGACGATGACACAGCAACCGCCGCGCTGCGACGACGATGACGAATAGAATTGGATACGATTGTACATGACAGAAACATGACCTATTTAAAGGCATTTAAATAGCCAGTCATGGTCATGACAAAAACAATAGACAACAAGCAATGCCTAGAAACATAGCTAAGGTACTACTGCTGATGGGAGCAGTAATCGGAGGCGCCTGGTTGCTGAGCTGGGCCAGCAGGGCGCTGGCCTGGTACCTCTACTACAAAGGTGGGCGGTGTGGGATCTGTTTTAAAGAAAAGGAGAGAACAAAGGCAGTCTGTTTTGATTCCCGAAGGCGACTACTGCTGATGGGAGCAGTAATCGGAGGCGCCTGGTTGCTGAGCTGGGCCAGCAGGGCGCTGGCCTGGTACGTCTACTACAAAGGTGGGCGGTGTGGGATCTGTTTTAAAGAAAAGGAGAGAACAAAGGCAGTCTGTTTTGATTCCCGAAGGCGACGACGGTCGGAAAGTAGTTGAAAAGATTATGTTAATGAAAATATTGAAACTATCATGTAAATTAAAATATTAAAAGTCTCGTTCCGAGTGGATGGAAAACCGCATTTGTCCAGCCTATTCCCAAAAAAGGCGAATCTTCCTCACCCTCTAATTACCGACCGATTGCACTTACGTCCCTTCTTTCCAAGGTCATGGAAACGCTGATTAATTATCAGCTTAAGAAATATCTTGAGGAACGGAAGCTTCTTAATGATCGGCAATACGGCTTTCGTAGCAATAGGTCCACTGGTGATCTCATGGTTCATCTCACCGAACAGTGGAACAAATCTTTACATCGTTTTGGAGAAAGTAAGATTATTGCACTTGATATTTCAAAGGCATTTGATAAAGTCTGGCATCTTGCTCTCTTATCGAAAATGCGTGCTTTCGGTATCGACGAATCTCTTCTTCGTTGGATTAGAAATTTTCTTTCGAACCGTTCAATACAAGTTGTTTTGGACGGATTCAAGTCTGAAACCCATAAAATAAATGCTGGTGTTCCCCAGGGCTCCGTTTTGTCTCCGACCCTCTTCCTCATTTTTATAAATGATCTCCTGTCTGTTACTTCTAATCCAATACATTGTTTCGCTGACGATAGCACTCTTAGCTTTTCATATTCGTTTCCAGACTCACAACCCTCCTCTTCGGATGTGGAACTGCAACGACAAAATATGATTAGCTCATTAAATTCCGACCTACACAGCATTGTACAATGGGGAATAAAAAATCGTGTGGAATTTAATGCTTCGAAAACGCAATGCTGTCTTGCATCGTTAAAGCGAGATAAACCCTCTTTGCCACTATCTATGAGTGGCACTTGCATTAACGAAACGGAAAATCTCGACATCCTCGGAATGTGCATCAGCAACCACCTTTTGTGGAGCGATCACATACGCGATGTTGCCAAAAATGCCGCAAGATGTCTAGGTTTTTTGAGACGTTGCAAGAAATTTTTCTCTCCGTCTGATCTGGCTTCAATCTACAAAACTTATATACGTCCGAAACTTGAATATAACTCTCATCTCTGGGCTGGTGCTCCAGTAACTTATTTAAGCCTCTTGGACAGTATTCAAAGTAGAGCTTTTAAAATGATTGGTGACATTAACATCATCAAATCGTTTACGTCACTCGAACATCGACGCAAGGTTTCTTGTCTAACCCTTTTTTACCGTTATTTTAACGGACTATGCTCTAGTGAAATAGCCAGTTGCATTCCTCCCCTTAAACAATTTAACCGTAATACTCGCGCTTCTAGGAATGCCCATCAGTTTACCCTTGAGCCCAACTTCGGCCGTACTATGAAGTACAGAGATTCATTTTTTAGCCGTACTACGCGAATGTGGAACGCCTTGCCACGCTCTATCTTTCCCTATCATTGCAATGTTCAGGAGTTCAAAATCAATGTACACCGACACCTCCTATCCAACCCTTCCCTCCTTTCCTAATGCTCACACTGTGTCTTTGGCATATTAAAGGTATAAAAAAAACCCTTTTAGTGTTCGCTTATTATAAAAAAAAAAAAAAAAAAAAAAAGTATTATGTTAATTAAAATATTTTGTACCTTTGGTAAAGTTGTTCGTTCATTCATTCCTACATTAATAGTAATAGGAAAATGCCTAGTTGAGACTTCTTTTCGATTTTTGTTTTTCTTTGAACTTTCTCAAAAAATAAGAATAATTGGGATGGGGTCTGAACTCGCCATTATGTTTCGGCAAGTTTTGGAAACTCATCCAACAACTTGTCGAAACCGTGATTGTGTGTGTGAAAGCAAAGTTTCGCTGAGAGTCAACAACGGTGGCTTTCCTGATGAGCATAGAGAAATATATCTACCAAGAGAACCGACTTATGGGGTTCGCCCTCTTTCGGCCTACAAGCTCTAGATAGATAGATAGATAGATAAATTCTTTATTTTTTCATCACAAAGTTTACAAATTTTTATACTTAAGAATAAGGACATGGCAATACTGCCGTCTGCCTGAGATGACATTTCATATATGATTTAAAAATAAAAGAAATAATAAAAAAGCAAAAATTTTAAACTATAAAAAATAAATAAGTAGCAAAAGATATGAAGAAATATATTTATATAAAACAATGGTATCAATTTTAACGTGATTTGAAACACAAAATATTACACAATTTAATTAATTTGATTAATTGTTTATAAACATTTTTATCAATTTTAACGTGATTTGAAACACAAAATAATACACAATTCAGTTATGATTAGCTATTTTTAAAATATTATCAATTTTAACGTGATTTGAAACACGAAATAATATCAAATTTTGTATGATCAGCAACAGAGCAATAAATTGTTAGGTATACAATTTGGTTTAAACTGCAATAAGCGGGTAATCGGCTAGGTTTAATATGTGAAACTGTTACGGTAAGAAAGAGCATGTTGGCAATATTTAAAGAGGCTGCGCCAGCCCATTGCTCCATTTAAAATTTCAAAAAGCTTTTCCAAGGATATAAAACTTTCCCGAAAATGCAACCGACGAATTTCTTGTAGAATAGGACAAGCAGCAACGAAATGGTAAATATCTTCATTCACTCTTCCGTTACATAGATCACATAGCTGGGGCAAGTCTGGTCGATGAGGTACAAAGTTTAAATTTAAAATTTCAACTCTTGCTCTAAAAATAATACTTATAACCGAGGCTGAAAATTCATTACTAAAGTAAGAGACTTCCGAGGGCAGTTGGTGGTTTAAATAACTATAAATAGCTCTTGAAGTAGATGAAGATGCTCTGGAAAGATTATCCAGAAACATTTTGTGATCCACCTTAGCAATCACATCAGCAAACTGAGCCTGCTAATCGGTCACATTAGTTTCTGATAAGTTTAAACTTGTTTCGTAAGAGTAAGCTAGTTCGTTCCAGTCTTTAAACGGGGAAGCATTCACTCGAAGTAATTTTCTTAAAATGATTTTGTGAAGACAAGTTTCACTTCTTTTCATCACTCTAGTAATGAAGTTCGCACTTGCCTTCAAATTTTGTATATATATAGGGACTATTCCTGACTCTACATATATGGCGTAGTTGGGTGTTGAGTTAGGCAAACGAAATATCCTCTTAAAAAAGTTCCTTTGTACAGTTTCAAAAGCTTCGAAGTGTGTGTATCCGAAGACTTGAACGCCATATGCCATGCATGCATTTACTGTCGCGTTGAAAACCTTGTACTTGGACGTTAAATCCACATTTTGGTTCGAAAAAAACTTTGGCCACATTATATTAAGTGCCAATTTAGCTTCGTTGCTTTTTTCTTTAGAGTGCTTTAGATAGCTTAAATTGTAGGTCAAGAGGACACCCAAATATTTAAACTCCTGTACAACCTCAATATGTGTATTATTTAGAGACCATTTTTCTTCCGCTCGCCTTCTTGATTGTCTCTTTTCAAATACAACAATCTTAGATTTTTGGGTATTAATTTGCAAGCCCCAAGACTCGCAAAATGAACTTAGACGGTTTATTTGCATTTGTAGCATGAAAGGATTATCAGCAAGCATAACTAGATCGTCCGCGTACAACAGGACTTTGATTAAAATGTTAGCAAAATTAACTCCACCCGGAAGAAGATCGCAGACATCATCTATGAACAGGGCAAATAATAATGGGCTGAGGATACAACCTTGAGGAACACCTGAAGTTGTTTCAAATCGATTTGAAAATGTGATACCGTCCCATACCCTTGCATTTGTTGACGAAATAAAACTTGCATACACTTGGAGAAACTTTCGTGACAAACCAATACAAGAGAGTTTGTAAATTAAAGCTTGTCTATTGACTTTATCAAATGCAGCTTTAAAATCAACAAAGCAAGTGTATAGTTTCTTTTTCCTATCTATAAATTGTTGAGCAATGCGTGAAATGGCAAGGATATGATCCATGGTTGAAAAACCTGGGCGGAAACCGGCTTGAAAGATGCTCAAAAGACTGTTATCCTCAATCCATTTTGTGAGTCTTTCATATAGGATTGCAGTAAAAGTTTTTCTTATTGAATTTAAAATTGAAATACCTCTATAATTTTCCGCAGCGTTAGCATCACCTTTTTTAAAAATGGCAAAAATTACAGATTCGTTGAAACTGATAGGTACACATCCATCATTGTACAACTTGTTATAAAAGGACACGAGGTAGTTTTTGAAATCAATATTGCTGTTTTTATAAAACTCGACTGGTATGCCGTCTAGGCCAGGAGCCTTGCTATTTTTCATTTTTTGGAGCGTTACTTCCAATTCGGGCAGTGAGAATTCTGCTAACGTCTCAGCTTCTAAAGAGAACCTCATACCCTGATTGCGCCCACCAAGTTCGCGCACTGTCTCCCAAAATATCTTTGAGTTTGTGCAGTTTTCTAATTTCTTAGCCACGTTTTTTAAATAGGTGATTTTCTTAACTGAGCACATTTTTTTAAAATCATCAAACCTACAAGCTCTACTGAGCACATTTTGCCCATTAGCATAAGCATGGCTTAGTTGTCCCGTGCATTTCTTATGGGAAAATCCAGATTCTATGTAGTTGTAATGGGCTTTTGGGCTCAGTGTGGGCACAGTTAGGGGGAAAACAATGTGAGGTGAACTCAGCCGTTCAAAAAAGAGATCCGTTGAATTCAAAAATTCAAAAATTGTTGCAATATTTTGAGAAAAATGAATTGTGCAACTTCTTTTCAGTGAAAACTGTGCTATAAATAATATTTGCCTGCTTTTGGCATACAAATTCTGTGATTTTTATGAAAGTTTCGCTAAAAACAAAAAAAATCAGGCAGAAAGTATAGGCGAACCATAAAACTGCAATGCGAACGTGGCCTAATTTGAGTTAAACCCAGTTTTGATAGATTAACAGCGAGGTGAGTATTTTGACAATTCTGCGAAAATGTAAACAAAACAAAATTCATTCCCAGTAATGCAAAATAATGAAGGTAAAACAATTTAAATACAAAATATTAATTTATTTTAATAAAAATATATAATGAATTTGTACTTAATGTTATCCTCAGATAAAGAAGAAACCAAGGAGGATGTTTCAACAGAAAAAGTGGAATACCCCGAGAAGGAAGCAACCAATGCCAACATATTTATTCTGGAGAGAAAAATTATCAGCCACGAAGAGGTACAAATTCAAGGTATGTAAGTGTGTTCGTCACATTAATTTTAAACTTAAATTGTTTGAATATTATTTTGTTTTTTAGTTAAAATTACACTTTTCAACAAGATTTAGTTCCTGGCAATAAATTCGCTGTATTCTGATGGGTTCTTATGTCCTTCGACTCGACTGTGGAAATGAGAAGATCCCATTACACCGAAGGGATCGATATTGCCGAAGACTGGAAAGCTTCGCGATAAAATCGGTGTGACATGCTGTATTTGTCGAGAAGGATACACATGTCGAAAATGTGGCTATGAAGTTGAGGGATCGCTTTATTTGTTGACACTTTCCCTGGTTGGAAGTGAGTTTAAGTTAGAAAATTAATTTATAATACATATTGACATTTTTATATCGTTTCAAGTCGAAAATTCTTGGACTCTCTTCATAAGAACGCAAAATATGAACAACTAACGTCTGTGCGTCTTGTCGGTATGATGCTAACAATTTTCGTACGAAAAGAGCTTCGTCCAAGTGTTGTCCGTTATAGCACCCAGAGTGTTGGCACAGGAATGATTTCTTTTGAAAATAAAGGAGGCGTTGCTGTTAGTGTGACATTTAACGATGCTACCTTATGTTTTGTTAATTTGCATTTAGCTGCTCATATGCATGAAATTGTAGCAAGAAATCAAGGATTCGATACAATAAATAGAAAATGCATTTTCAATGATATTTCTGGTCTTCGATGCATTTCACAGCATGAGTGAGTATTGATTTTGAATATTCCTCTCGCAATTAATTGGTATCGATACATTTTTGGCTCTTTAACAAAATACATATGTACATATATTAAAAAAAAAAAAAAAAACAATTTAATCATACGCTGGCTGGTATATTTAACGAGCCGCAAATATTTTAATTTCTTATAGACCTTGATGTATATAAGATTTGCTTACCAATTCAAAAAGAAGTATTACATTCTATTTATCCTGGGCATGTCAAAACACTTGATGCTGCAGTTCTTTCTTCAATAAACTAATGGAGTAACGCATTCTAATTTGCAACCCAACTTTCACTTGGATCTGGGTAAGAAGAATTTTATTTTTTTTTTCTCTCAAACTTAAAATGATTTTTTCATCTTATGGAAAATCCTATTGCTGGTTGAATTAATCATACGATGATCTCTTAAAAGAAGCGCCGCACATTCTAAAGGAAGATTTTAAAATCATTGAATCTAAACATCACAGCTTGCAAGGAAATACAATCTCCACTCATGATGAATAACGTACGAGTTTTTAAAAACATAGATATAGGTTTTAAATAATTATGTTATAATTTTAAAGCTAAACATATATATTTTTTTTAAATAAAACTAACGATGCTCAGGCATTCACTCAAACGGTTTGTGTTCTTTGACCTTTTAATTTGTGGTCGTCGTGGTCTTCTCACCATTGTTCTGTTCTGACGTGTTGGTAAACAATCACTTTCATCCATAGCGGGTAATTATCAATTTCAAGCGACTTACACCACCCACAGGTACTATCTGAAAAAGTGGCATATTCTAAAAATGTCCTATTCGATCTATCATTTTCAGCTCTATTTAAGAAAAAATGTAAAAATATACTCCTCGTTTTTTTGTTTAATTCATTCTAGTTTGAAAACTCACCTCAAATAATACATCGTCTATAATAAGCTTACGACGAACTTTCAGTTCTAAATATCGCCTTGGATCGATTTTATTGTCCCCTGCAAAATTATTTACTAATGTAAACATCAACAGATTGCATCCGTTGTACATTCGAAATCGGCTGCCATAGTACGACGTATAAATGCGGAGTAAAATTTAAGATCGAAACTACAAATCATTTGTAGTCATCATCTTTGTATCACGATGATATATCATCTTGCACTTCATCACCAACTTTTGCATTATATTTGCATAAAATACATTCTATAATTCGAGAAAAAAATAAATTTGCCAGTTGAAAACTTTTGAACTTGGTACCTATCCTAATTTAATAATATTTAATAATAATTATTACTTGCAATAAGAAATAAAAAGAGGTATAATTTAATAATTGGCATGAGAAGATCAAAGTGGGTAACCCCAAAAAGAAGTGTTTTTTTTGGCAAAGTATGTACATTTATTATTTTTTTTAATTACTCAAAAGTTAAGAATTTACATTTCAACATTCAGTTTTCCTTTTTAAATAAATATACATAACAGCATTGAATTAAAAAAAATTATACTAAATTGCATACATTTTTGAAAAAAAAAATTACAACTTTTAAGCATGTCGACGAATCAACAGACCGACAGAGTCAAAACGACTTCGAATCATCTTCGTTGCAGGATTTTTGCAATACCGCTTCGTTTTGATTTGTTGCTGAAAAAAAACAATGAGTGCTTTCAAAGTTTGTTGTTTATGTTAAAATTACTTTAAAGCTATCTTGCCATAATGAGCCTTCTGGTCAATGAACGCACAATGAAATGGTAGCAAATTGATTGGTTTTGAATTATACCATTCCCAGAATAGTGCTCTTAAGTCGATCTGTTCATTAAGAAATTGTGGCAAATCGTTTGTTAAATGCTTTTGCGAGGAAAATTTCAAAATCCGAATCGGGCCATTTCACAAATCCACAATTTCCGATTATACTATTTTTTGACATTTTCGGCAGGTGAAGGTTGCGGGTTCTTAATTCTTGGAACATCATTTCAGTAGTTTGTAGGGGCATTCCTGTGTCGACGCTCTTCTATGTGAGTCCAAATAGTTGTGTTCAGAATACACTTAGTTTTGGTGATTCAATAGGCATTTTTTACCAATGATTTTCCATTCCCGTCATTTTGGAGGTGTTTTCCCAGCAGGTTGCTTCAAAGTCGACCTTCAATTCATCATTTAGGTAGTCTGTGTCGGCCCAAGCGGCCGCAGTAGCCGCTGTCTCGGTGAACTCAGTGTCCAATAACGAATGGATATAGATTTGAGGAACAATCCAATATCTCGAACTAGATGCTTGTTTCCCATCAGACATCTTTTTCACTTTTAAACAGCACTCAGCAGTGTCGCTGCTGTTATTCAGTGAGACAGTTGTACTCTGTGAAACCAGAAAATTTTGCTTTAGCTGCAGCTGCAAGTCGTTTTTTTGGTCGGCTTGCATCATATTTCTGGGCGGAGGAGGTTGGAAATCCTAAAGAATCATACAATTTAAAATATCCATGTTAAGATAGTTCGTAAGTAAATGAATTAATTTACCTGGTTTGCCTGCATACTCTGCCGTTGCTGTTGCTGCTGTTGAGTCGTTCCAAAACTGGGCGGTCGACTATTAATGTTGAATTACCAGTTTGGCGCTGGTCAAGTATATAATTTGAATAATCCATAACTAAAAAAAATAACTAAAATATTCTTTTGTTTACGAGATTCTTTTTTTAAACGTACCTACTTGAACTCCGAGTAGAATAAGTCTCACTGTTTTCTTCTAGTTTCTGCTCTATTGTTTTTCCAATTAAATACACTTGTAGCTCTTGATTATTAAGGTTTTTGATCTGAAAAGAAATAGATTCTATTAAATATTTAGACAAAACAAAATAATTTACAAAAACTTACTAGTAGAATCTCAAATTGAATGTTTTGTTTTTGAAATCAAAATTGTGGAACTGTCATTTTTGACAGGTCACAAAAATTCCATAAGTTTCTTTTTAGCCCAGTCCCCCATTTTGCTATTTTTTGCACCACTCGCATGTATTCACCGATAGCGAATTTGAGAGAGTTCACCTCGAATTTGAGAGAGTTCACCTCAAATAAAATTTGAGGTGGTTTCAGGCAAGACGGGTACCGGTCGGTTCTCTTGGTAAGTATATTTCTCTATGCTGATGAGCGTTAACCTTCCAGGAAGCCGTGATGCTGTGACCGACAATCACGAAAACGAATGCTTGTGTTGGATGAATGTGTGTGTGGTGACTGGAATGGTCGAGGGAGGAAAAATTAGTTTTGGAATTAGCTTGGAAGGCATTCTTGAAAGAGCCTTACTAGCGAAAAGATTAAGATTGAAAAAAAGGAAGGAAAAAGTTCGAGGAATTGTTTAAGGAAAAACAAAAGTCGAGAAGGAGGATAGAAAAAGTTCGAGGAATTTAAAAAAGGAAAGGAATTGAGATTCGTGGATCGAAGGGTGAGGCTTGTGACAAGAGGAAAATAGAAAGGAAAAGATAAGTAGCTATTTTTGTTTTGTCCTTTGTTCTTTTGTTTGGTACGCGACCGGTATTTAAAGCCCATTTTTTTTATTTGCTATTTGTTTTACTTTGTGTAATTTAAGTTTCATTCATTTGTAATTTTCACTTTTATTTTGAAAACATTTTGGGTTTTAGTCCAGTGATCTTCAATCCCACGGTTTCCCAAAGTAATAAATTTTAAATTTAAAAACAGACGTTCGTTGTGTTATTTTTTTAACAGTTACACTTATCACAGAGTTTTGGAATTTTCTTTTTCGGTTTTAAAAAAAAATTCCTGGCGCATAGTATCCCACTGTAGGTACTTGCAATAACATATTTACAAATCGTAACAATTTGATTGATTTTATAAATCAATCAACATTGTTATAATTTATATAAACAAATTCTTCCAAAAGAACCCAGCCCAGCTGAGCAGCCGCGGGTACAGCTTCGTCAACGAGCTGTATTGTTGCACTTTTTGTATTCTCTTTTGTGTCGCATTCGTACTCATTTGAGTGCGAGTTGATAAGTTCGGCGTTACGCAGCAGCCGCCGCCGTCGTCGATTTGGTTTGTTTATCGGTTTAGTTTGTTTTGATAATTTGTGTTAAATAATAAATAATAGTATAACCCCCTCGCGATTAATAAGAAAAAGTGTAACAAATTGACGCCCAACGTGTGGGGCAAGTGGAAGAATTTCGTGGTCATTTCGTATCGTATTTTTATAAATTGTTTACTTTTAAATAGAACAATTAATTCGTCTTGTTTTTTTATAGGTGATTATTGGAGGTGTTTTATTCGAGGTGTTGTTCCTCAGAGAAAACATAGGAAAATTCGATCGAAGCAGTAAACAAAGTTTTTTGGTTGTGTGAAATTTCATCGAGGGAGTTTTCAAAGTGAAAAACAAATAGCAAGTATTTTTTTTTTGATTGTGTAGTGTGAACTCGTTTTTTTTAATTTTTCATATTTTCTGTGTGGTGTTTTTTTAAACAGATTTGTGTTTCTTTTATCATTTATATTTAAATAATTTATTTCGGTAGACATTTTGAAATGAGAGGCAATAGGCAGAGGATAAGGTTGATGAAGGAGAAAGGATTTAGGATAGAGGATAGGTTAGGAGCGCGGAGGATTCAAGACCACCACATAAGGGTAGGCCAGAACCAGGATGGGAAGAGGGGGTATGGGAGTGGGGATAGAATGTCCACTACGAAGCCGATGGCATGCTCGCGATGCTCGGCTAAGCTCGCCGGATGAGGGGGGATCTTGCCTTCGCAGTTGGACCTCACCTCTTTCAAAACTAAAATTTCATGCCATTACAAGAAAACTTAAACGATCCCAAAACTTTACGATACCACATAACTATAAAAGAACAAAACACAAACCGACCTACACACGACAACCACAACACGACTTCCAAACTAGTACTACACGTAAAGAATACCAAACACAGGACAACCTACACACCGCCACCAGACACAGAACTATCGACACACTACGACCGACACACCATCACCAGACAACACGACATTGACGCTTGACCTGACGCACCATCACCAGACACACTATCACCAGACAACACTACATTTACGCTGGACCTGACACACCTCGGGAACGCTGCGGCTGTTGTTGCAGCATGGCCGTACCCACCCAACCTGGAGTTCGACTGGCCTCTTCTTTCGAACTCCCCTCAGTAGACTGTGAAGCTGAAGCTTACGTTGTAGGACCCGGCTCACTGAAGAGCATTATTCAGCCCTACCGCACCTCCACTGAAAATTATTAATCAGCACTCCATCTTAACAAAGTACTGGACGCAAAAATTGACAAAATGAAAAAAACGCAACGATTCATTTACACCGTAACGTGACTTACATTTTATTTAAACAGACTTATGTATAACAACAAAAATTGGAAAATACAAAATGATGATGAAGCGGAAATTAGAAAATTTGAAAATTAAAAATATTGAAAATTAGAAAATTATAAAATTAGAAAATTTGAAATAACTTAAATTTAAATGCAAAAAAATAACGAAATTTCTCCTTGGGGAGTATATATGTATGTACCTAATGCACTTTGTACAAAAAAACAAAAAAAAAAACAGGGACTTTCTCCGTATGGAGGAGACTTAAGTTCCCTTGTTCTCCCCGGAAATCTATGCCGTCTTGCTTTTATAAAGCGGCTGTATAAATTCCTCTTTTATCCTACCTACCAAGAGCTCTCTATAGGTAGGTAAGGGGACGCAAAATGTTGCTTCTACCTCGACAGGGAGGGGCCTGGGGAACTGTTAGAATAACAATATTAAAACTATGAAACAAACTAAGCTATTAACCTTATGTATAGTTCATATGTAACAAACATTGTTAGTTATCTATCAAGGATATTAAAAGCTTATTTGTAAGAACTTTTCTTATCACTTATCACTTTACACTCCTTCGTCTTTTAACTGTTGTCCTTACTTGAATTTTACCTCTCGAACAAAGAACACGTTTAATAATTTTGATCTGTCTTTCCTTTTGTAATCCGCACATTTTTTAGAGGAACCTACGCCCCCCCGACGAACACTACCTGTAAATCTTGACTCGACACAAAAAACAACGACGCACTCCAAACACATATACCGATAAAAGGAGTTACAAAATAAAGATTTTGAATTTGAATTTGAATATTTTTTTTCGTTATGATGCCACGTTACTAAATTCTGTTCGTTGATAACAAAGAAAAAATATTTATACGTATCTATGTATATATATGTATGTATATATATATATCTATATCTATATATATATATGAGCCGTTTATTTTGAAAGTGGCATAAGTCACTTTTTTTTTAAGTCGAGATATTTAAGATATTTGTTATACCGTTAATTACCAATACTTCTCTCGAAGAAATCTCAATAGTTCTCAACTTATTGAGTGCAAATTTTTTAAAAATGAAAAGATACCGTTCAATTGTATTTAGTGTTGCCATTAACTCGATTTTTTTGAAAAAGTGACTTATGCCACTTTCAAAATAAACGGCTCATATATATATATATCTATTTAAGCGGATCCTAGAATCGGTCCGCCGGGAACCGAATCCTGTTCTCCTATCCCACCGGATGAACGTAAATTTTAAAAAGGATGCACGTATGTATATATATATATGGATATATGTATAGGTATAACACTTGTATAAAATATAAAGGGGTGAGATTGGTTTTGCCTAGTAATGTTACTTGGGGACCCTGGTCTATCGACGGATCATTCCTGGGTTAAGCACAACCTTGACATCACGTTGGGGATGAAATTTTCTTTATCTTGGACCGTCGCTCGCTCCTACGCCAACTACCTCGCCGGCCGCCAAAACTCAATCTCACTGCAATACGTATTTTTGATCTTATTCTTATTTGTTCTTATTATACTATCTTACTAAAAGTATAACTCACCCTCAATAGTTGGAAATCCTTTTCTTTTATCTGCTTTCTTTGTTCACTTATCTCTTAGTCTTTTCCAAAAAAAAAAACCTTTTAAAAAAAACCTTTAAAAAAATGTAATTTAAGTTCTTAACGCGTTAGACGGACAACTATCTTATTTCTTTTGTTTCTTACTTTTATTTTAAATTTAATTCACTATTCACTTCTATTCTTTTGTTCCACTTTAAAATTTAAATAATTGATGTTTTCATCAACCACTCTGAACTACAAATGACTTCTAGTCAAGTTCTTTTAGCGGTTGCGATCTTCAATTACCGCATAGTTTATTATTTCCCGCAATGTTCAACGAACTACTTTCTGTGACTTGTCTGGACCCTTGCTTTAAAGCTTAATTTTTACTCCTATCTAATCCTTTCTTACTTTCCCAAACTTCTCCATTTCGCCTGAACTTTTCAATAAATAATTAATGTTGTATGTATAGTTATTCTTTTCGTTCCCAAAAACATATATCGCACCCATAATTCCTTCGTCATCCTTTTCTACCCTATTCATAGTCCCTATTCTTTTCTTCGGTCTCTTTTTCATGAATCCATATGTCTATTTCGTCCCTAATTGCGAATATAACCATTAACCACTTGTCATGTCAGTTGTTTGAAATCGAAGTTGCGAGCGCCGCGAAAATAAATAAAGAAAATAAACAAACAGAAAAACAACTCAAAACAAAAGCATAACAAAACTAAATATGTATAAAACAAGAAAAGAATTGGACTGGATGCCAACCAGAGTCCCTATGTAAGTTATTCCTCCTGCCTATTCTGACCAGAACCATCGACCTGGGTCTTACCCAGTCCATGTTCCTGGTCAGCCTTGTAGGTATTCTTTATAATTTTTTTAATATTTTTGAATTTTCCTTGCAGGGATGGTGACTCCACCTCGGACCACTCTGGCCTATCGGTGGCCACAACAAAACAAACATAAAAACAAATCAATTAATCACATAAAAGAACGAAATATAAAATAATCAAAATCCAATTACGCTGGATGGAAACCAGAGTGTCCTAGGTAAGTTCTTTCCCTGCCTATTCTGACCAGAACCATCGACTGGAGTCTTGCCCAGTCCATGTTCCTGGTCAGCCTTCTACATTTTCTTACATTTTTGTTACAGCGTCCATTCCTTTTTTCAGGTTCCTCCGGGGACAAATCTGGCCTATTGGTTGGCCATAACAAAACTCCGACATCAGAAGTGGATGTCACAAGGATGACGGTGAAAAGGCCGACGAATTTAGACATATGATCTAATACAACAAAAACATACACATTTCCTGCTTTTGACCTAGGGTATGGGTCAATAAAATCAACATATAATTTCTGAAACGGACGGTCGGTGACATAACAATTTTCAATAGATGGACGTTGGACTTGACTTGAAGACTTAGACTGTTTACATGTTTCACAATTTACTTATAAACTGTCAAATTTGTACTGTCATGTTAGGCCAATAGAAATACTGTCGTACACGGTACAATGTTTTAGCCGTTCCAACATGAGCGGCTTGCGGTGGATTATGGGCATTAGCAATCAAATTTTCGGTTAAGGTTGAAGGTACCCATAACCGCCATGAATTCTCTACTAGTAGATTTTCGCTATTAATAGGGAAGGTTCGTTTGTACACAAATGAATCTACTATCTTAATGTCGGGTAATTCTTTTTCATGCTCTCGTACGGTATCTATGAGGTTTTTGTACTCCTCTGATTTAAATTCGTCGGATTCTAAATCTACCCAAGGAATTATTTCTCCCATGTCCAAGCTATCCAAGTGTGCTCGAGAAAGAGTGTCTGGCACGACATTCAGCGATCCTTTTCGGTGTTCTATGTCGAAGGTATACGATTGCAACTCTAGAGACCATCTAGCCAATCTACCACTGAGGTCTTTCATGGTCATTAACCATTTTAAACTAGAGTGATCAGTTATGATGGTGAAATCTATACCTTCAACATAGGATGTGAACTTTTTCACTGCCATCACCGCTGCCATACATTCCTTCTCGGTCACACTATAGTTTCGCTGGCATGAGTTTAGCTTTTGCAAAAAGTACGAAATAGGACTTTCTTCATCAGCCTCTCCCTTCTGAAAAAGTACGGCCCCGATTCCGGAATCAGAAGCGTCACATTGAACATAAAAACGTTTTGAAAAATCTGGGTGTGTTAGCACCGGAGCTGTCATCACAAACTTCGCGTTCCTTTTCTTGAGAGTATCTGTCAAGGGAGCTGTTAGGTTCGAAAAGTCTTTTATGAAACGCCTATACCATCCGGCCAAACCAAGTAACCTTCTCACCTGCCTAGCGTTTTTCGGTAATGGAAAGTCAACTACGGCCTCTATTTTTGCCGGATCTGTTTTTAATTTCCCACCACCAACAATGAAACCCAAGTACTTCAGTTCTTTAAAACAAAACTTGGACTTCTTGACGTTGATGGTGAGGTTAGCCTTTCTGAGACAGTCGGCTACTTCTCCTAACAGTGCAACATGCGTATCAAAGTCTGGCGCGATTATTAATAGATCATCTAGGTAAACAAATACGCGATCTCGAAGTCGGCTCGGGATAACTTTATCCATCAGTCTACACAATCTTTGGGCTGCGTTACATAACCCGAACGGCATCACCGTGAACTGGTACAGGGGTCTCCCCGGTACCTTTATAAGAACAACTGGCGAACACCAAGGACTCTCACTCTCCTCAATAACTCCAATCTTATGCATCCTATCGATCTCCTGGTACAACACGGCTTGGACCACTGGAGAAACAGGATAGTGCCTCAGCTTAACCGGTACTGCATCCCCGGTATCGATGACGTGCTCCATGAGCGTCGTCTTTCCGAGACCGTGCCGATCGTAGTCTAAAAAATGTTGCTTTACCGTTTCCAATACCGATCGCTGTTCCAACGAAAGTTCATGGGCATTCATCAAATCCACGTCTTCTTCTAGAACAGAAACCGAACTTAAAATGTTCGGGGCGATCTGGAATGCCTTCCAAAAGTCCACCCCTAAATACAACTCTTGGTCTAGATTGGGAACCAGATATAACGTAATCATATGTTCTACATTCCTATACTGGATTAATACATTTATTTTCCCTATAATTTTCTGACTTTGACCATCAGCTGTTTTAACACCTGAACAGTACGGTTGGTGTCGTATTTTTACATCTTCTATAAACTTAAGACAATTTTTCCCTAAGATACTTATACTGGCCCCGCTGTCCAAGAGTCCGTCTATCTCTCGGTTACATATCTTTACCTTCGCGTAAGGCCTAGGGTCAGTTTGGGTATCTATGACAGTTGACGCAATTTTATGCCGAGTTTGTTTCCTTATTTCATATCTCGATCTCGCTTTCTTAATTCTGTTGGATATTTCGCTAACTTTTCCTTGAAATATTTTATCTCTCGTCTCATAATACTCTTTTAACCTAACGTGTAATGGTTTTGTTTCTCTCATGTTAACTAAACTATTATCTAATCCTTCTTCTTTATTATTTTCTCTAGGTAATATTTTAATCCTTCTCTCATCGATACCGGATTTAGAATCGTTACTATCTATAAGTTTGTCTGGGGTTTTTGAGTCGAACGCGACTCCCCCGGAGTTGTCGCGTTCCGATTTCGATTTTCCGGATTACACCGAGGACATTTGGGAGTGATCACACCATCAAGCCCACACCGGTAACAAAAAATGTTCCTTTTTATTTGAAGGACAGTCCACGAATGAGTGACCTTGGATCCGACAGTTCCAACACTCTCTGGTCCTGCCTTCACCTTGGCCTACTGAGGTTTTAGCATCTACATGCTCACCTACTGACGTAACCACCTCACAATCCGGAACCACGTCTATCTCATTGGCTACAAACCGATGTGGAGCTCGATTCGGCTTTTGACCTTCTCGGTCCTTTTTCGGAAAAGCGTATTCCGCCTCCTTACAGGCCATCCTCAGTTGGTCCACTGAGAAAATGGTTTGCGGATATACTAACGGCTCCAAACGTTCCTTCAAATTTCTTTTAATCATCCGGACCAGCTGATTTTCCGGTATCTGGACTTTTAATTGCGATCGTAAACGTGTTATCGCCGCAAAATAGTCGTCGCTTGACTCCCAGTTGCCTTGCTTGCGATCCCTTATTTCACCAGTTATTTCTATGTCCGATTTGGAACTCTCAAACTGACGTATTAAGGCATCACGTAGCATCGGCCAATCTGGTTGTTCATTTGAGCGAAGATACCACCAGTACCATTCACTCGCGGCTCCCGAGAGCAAGAGATGAAAGTCTCTTAGAATCTCGGCCCATGCACACCTATACTTATCTTGCAACATCTCGACCCTGAATACAAATTCTTCTACCCTTGGGTCTGCGGACTTCGCGTCAAATTGTAGTTTCCACTTGTCCAACCGGATGGGCGTTTTCATAACCGGTGGTGGATATACCGGAGGAAGGTTGAAATAGGGAGGCTGAGGGTATCTCAGAGTGAAACCATTCGGTTCCTGGTATGGGTTTGGATGAAACATCCCGTTTACCTCAGACCCACTAACAGGACTTTGGTTCACATTCCGATCCCTCGTAGTATACAACGGCCTCGGATACTGATCAGCATTAGAATTGTTATGCTGAGCGTTCAACTGACGCGGTTGCCCACCAGAATCTCTTTCTAAATTCTGAGCCCTTTCCCCTCCAGCCGGAGGACACGATTGCGTTGGGTTTGCTTCCTTCAAAATCTCCAAAAATTGTTTCTTTATCTCATCTCTTAACGACTCGGTTAGTTGCCTACTTAGAGTTTTGTTGTAAGACTCACACGCATTACCTACGGCCTGATTTATCGCTGCTCTAACTTCCTCGGTGATTCCGGAGTTGATGACTACTCGAGCTCTTGCTGCAGGATTATTCGATTGGCCCCCACTATCAGATGACCTTGCCATACCGTTGACCCAATTAGAAGGCTCAGGTGATAATCCTTCTTGTGGAGTTAAATTACTATATGAAGGTGCCGATAAGGTATCGATCACACTTCTCACCTCACCCGAATCCTGTAAACCTACCAAACCTTCCTGAATTTGATTCGTAGCTTCGGTTAGCAATAAACCTGATGACCGCCCTTGTATTCCCTGAGGATGATGGTCTTTATTCTTGGCTGGGTTGTCCATAGGCCCTACCCCACTAGGTTTAGCTGAAGGCCCCTCTTTATTCGGAGAGTTTTCCAACCGTGGACCAGACTTGTCTTTCGGAGAATGCTGAACTCGAGACATCTCGGAAGGAACTTTCAAAAAATCTTTTCACGTAAGGAGCGGGAAAGTCTTTGATCTGGCAATAGGTTTTGTACTTTGATTATTTCCTTTTCTAATTCTTCTTCTTGCTGTCTTTTCATAGGTCTTGCTGAACAAAAAAACTATACAACTAAAATCTAGACGCTATACAACAAACCCTAACCTAAGATACAATTATTCCTATACTACTGTAAACAAAAAAAAAAAAAAAAACAAAACATAACTATAACTTCAAAAATTTTTACAACAGAAAAAAACTTATTTTCCTATAAATATAAAGATATAATACTAAGCTAAAATATTCAAAACAATGTAAAATGTAAATGTAATATCCTTAAAACCTATAACACTATTCTAATATATCTAAGCCTAATTAAACTAAGTAAACACTACAAATGTCTATGAACTAAATGTGATCTTAACCTACTAATTATTTATATTTATCTTTGTAAATTACTAATACCTAAATCTAAAAAAAAACTATGCCTATGTATTTTTTTTGTTTTGGTTTTTTTTTGTATTTTATATATTTTTTTTTGATTATTTTTTTGCTTTTTTGATTTTTTTGTATGTATTTTACTATATTATCTAAACCTAAAATATCGTTCTTAATAGCTATTTAAAATTAAACTGACGAACTAAAAAAAACTTATTGCTAAAAACGTAAATAAAATTTAAATTGAACAAAAAACGAAAAATATATGTATGTATGTATCGATTTTAAACTGAAAAGAAAATTTGTAAACATTAAAACTTAAACCTATTGTAATTAAAAAAAAACTCGACACGCATTTATAACTAACTGACACCTAGAACGTTGAAAAATAATAAGACTCAACGAAAAACTGACAGATTGATAATACCAAAAATTTTCAAAAATTCAAAAATATGTATTCATAAAACACTTCGGAGGTGTTTTAGGCGGATTCTTCAGTTACTTTCCTTTTTTTCGCACATGGGACACTTACGAACTTCGCTTCATTTACTGATCTCACTTTATTTTCCCGAGGTATGTCCAACATACGACACACACTCAATCACACCGCTCACTCACTACAATAAACACACACAAAACATTTTCGATTAGTTTTGTTTTTGGGATTCCCATCTCCTCGTCGCAATTGGGTGGGCTTTCTATAAAGCTATCCCATCCAAGACCTACGATTTGAACAGAACCTTTACCAAAAACTACTTCAAAATCGATTTCGAAACTCCAGTCGCAATTCATTCGGTATGCAAAAACCTTCCGAATAAAGACATACTGAAGTTCCTTCGTTAGCCGAAGTATTTTTCTTCACCGTTCCGACTGTCCTCTCGGACTGATCTCCAACACTTCGTCGCAAGTATGCAAGCATTCTCAAAGCTATCTTGCATACGACATACGCTGCAATTGGAAACGGCTTTGAAAAGAGGCGAATACGGTTCAAGAAATATACATAAAATTTACATACATGGTTTCGTTCACATCTCTTAATCTTTGCATCGCAAATAAACAAGTATTCTTACGAGCTATCTCGTTTATGACTTATGCTCCGATCAAGATCTGGTCCCGAAACCCTAAAACGAGTTGACTTGAAACAAACATACTATAACGTTCATACACATACGTTGGGCGCCATTTGAAATGAGAGGCAATAGGCAGAGGATAAGGTTGATGAAGGAGAAAGGATTTAGGATAGAGGATAGGTTAGGAGCGCGGAGGATTCAAGACCACCACATAAGGGTAGGCTAGAACCAGGAAGGGAAGAGGGGGTATAGGAGTGGGGATAGAATGTTCACTACGAAGCCGATGGCATGCTCGCGATGCTCGGCTAAGCTCGCCAGATGAGGGGGGGGATCTTGCCTTCGCAGTTGGACCTCACCTCTTTCAAAATTAAAATTTCATGCCATTACAAAAAAACTTAAACGACCCCAAAACTTTACGATACCACATAACTATAAAAGAACAAAACACAAACCGACCTACACACGACAACCACAACACGACTTCCAAACTAGCACTACACGTAAAGAATACCAAACACAGGACAACCTACACACCGCCACCAGACACAGAACTATCGACACACTACGACCGACACACCATCACCAGACAACACGACATTCACGCTCGACCTGACACACCATCACCAGACACACTATCACCAGACAACACTACATTCACGCTGGACCTGACACACCTCGGGAACGCTGCGGCTGTTGTTGCAGCATGGCCGTACCCACCCGACCTGGAGTTCGACTGGCCTCTTCTTTCGAACTCCCCTCAGTAGACTGTGAAACTGAAGCTTACGTTGTAGGACCCGGCTCACTGAAGAGCATTATTCAGCCCTACCGCACCTCCTCTGAAAATTATTAATCAGCACTCCATCTTAACAAAGTACTGGACGCAAAAATTGACAAAATAAAAAAAAATGGTTGCCTGTAAAGTCGGTTTTACGGGCGAAGATTTTACGTGACAACGTCTTTTTCTCGGTAGAATATTTATTGATATGAATATAATTAAATTGCACAATAGGAACAAGGAATTGAATGAAAATAAGAATTGCACAAATTTTTTAAACTAATAATTTACTTAACACTATCAACATTTATCAATAGTATGACATAACCTATAAACTCAGTTTTTCAACTTTTGTGTCAATCTAACAATTAATCAATCAATCATAGTTTACGATAATGAAATATCAGTGTACAATTATTTACCTTTATTGTTGTAGTTGTTGTAAATGACGAATCTAAGCACTCCACATTTTCACTACAGACACAGCTGACGATACTTTAACCACACGTGTGAACTTGTATTATGACGCTTTCTTGTTTTTCCAACGCCAAGAACGTTCAAAAAAGACAAAGACAGAGACACAAGCATGCGCCGATTCAATGCGCCTAATTCTCTAGTGCTGCGCGCGCGGCAGACCGATCATAGTTGAGTGGGAGAGAGACGCAAGGCATTCGGCGGGCCTCTCTCTCGTTCGGTGACTCATCGTAACGTTACCGGGCGTTACACTTTTTCATAAGTGACTCCCAGCCGCAACCTAATTTAAGACGTTGTCACGTCAAAACGCAACGATTCATTTACACCGTAACGTGACTTACATTTTATTTAAACAGACTTATGTATGACAACATAAATTGGAAAATACAAAATGATGATGAAACGAAAATTAGAAAATTTGAAAATTAAAAATATTGAAAATTAGAAAATTATAAAATTAGAAAATTTGAAATAACTTAAATTTAAATGTAAAAAAATAACGAAATTTCTCCTTAGGGAGTATATATGTACCTAGTGCACCTTGTACAAAAAAAAAAAAACAAAACAAACAGGGACTTTCTCCGTATGGAGGAGACTTAAGTTCCCTTGTTCTCCCCGGAAATCTATGCCGTCTTTCTTTTATAAAGCGGCTGTATAAATTCCTCTTTTATCCTACCTACCAAGAGCTCTCTATAGGTAGCTAAGGGGACGCAAAATGTTGCTTCTACCTCGACAGGGAGGGGCCTGGGGAACCTACACCGCGCCGCCCCGACGAACACTACCTGTAAATCTTGACTGGACACAAAAAAACAACGACGCACTCTAAACACATATACCGATAAAAGGAGTTACAAAATAAAGATTTTGAATTTGAATTTGAATATTTTTTTTTCGTTATGATGCCACGTTACTAAATTCTGTTCGTTGATAACAAAGAAAAAATATTTATACGTATCTATGTATATATATGTATGTATATATATATATCTATATCTATATATATATATATGAGCCGTTTATTTTGAAAGTGGCATAAGTCACTTTTTTTTTAAGTCGAGATATTTAAGATATTTGTTATACCGTTAATTACCAATACTTCTCTCGAAGAAATCTCAATAGTTCTCAACTTATTGAGTGCAAATTTTTTAAAAATGAAAAGATACCGTTCAATTGTATTTAGTGTTGCCATTAACTCGATTTTTTTGAAAAAGTGACTTATGCCACTTTCAAAATAAACGGCTCATATATATATATATCTATTTAAGCGGATCCTAGAATCGGTCCGCCGGGAACCGAATCCTGTTCTCCTATCCCATCGGATGAACGTAAATTTTAAAAAGGATGCACGTATGTATATATATGGATATATGTAGGTATAACACTTGTATAAAATATAAAGGGGTGAGATTGGTTTTGGCTAGTAATGTTACTTGGGGACCCTGGTCTATCGACGGATCATTCCTGGGTTAAGCACAACCTTGACATCACGTTGGGGATGAAATTTTCTTTATCTTGGACCGTCGCTCGCTCCTACGCCAACTACCGCGCCGGCCGCCAAAACTCAATCTCACTGCAATACGTATTTTTGATCTTATTCTTATTTGTTCTTATTATACTATCTTACTAAAAGTATAAGTCACCCTCAATAGTTGTAAATCCTTTTCTTTTATCTGCTTTCTTTGTTCACTTATCTCTTAGTCTTTTTCAAACAAAAAAAAACCTTTTAAAAAAAACCTTTAAAAAAATATAATTTAAGTTCTTAACGCGTTAGACGGACAACTATCTTATTTCCTTTGTTTCTTACTTTTATTTTAAATTTAATTCACTATTCACTTCTATTCTTTTGTTCCACTTTAAAATTTAAATAATTGATGTTTTCATCAACCACTCTGAACTACAAATGACTTCTAGTCAAGTTCATTTAGCGGTTGCGATCTTCAACTACCCCATAGTTTATTATTTCCCGCAATGTTCAACGAACTACTTTCTGTGACTTGTCTGGACCCTTGCTTTAAAGCTTAATTTTCACTCCTATCTAATCCTTTCTTACTTTCCCCAACTTCCCCATTTCGCCTGAACTTTTCAATAAATAATTAATGTTGTATGTATAGTTATTCTTTTCGTTCCCAAAAACATATATCCGTCGCACCCATAATTCCTTCGTCATCCTTTTCTACCCTATTCATAATCCCTATTCTTTTCTTCGGTCTCTTTTTCATGAATCCATATGTCTATTTCGTCCCTAATTGCGAATATAACCATTAACCACTTGTCATGTCAGTTGTTTGAAATCGAAGTTGCGGGCGCCGCGAAAATAAATAAAGAAAATAAACAAACAGAAAAACAACTCAAAACAAAAGCATAACAAAACTAAATATGTATAAAACAATAAAAGAACACATTGGACTGGATGCCAACCAGAGTCCCTATGTAAGTTATTCCTCCTGCCTATTCTGACCAGAACCATCGACCTGGGTTTTACCCAGTCCATGTTCCTGGTCAGCCTTGTAGGTATTCTTTATAATTTTTTTAATATTTTTGAATTTTCCTTGCAGGGATGGTGACTCCACCTCGGACCACTCTGGCCTATCGGTGGCCACAACAAAACAAACATAAAAACAAATCAATTAATCACATAAAAGAACGAAATATAAAATAATCAAAATCCAATTACGCTGGATGGAAACCAGAGTGTCCTAGGTAAGTTCTTTCCCTGCCTATTCTGACCAGAACCATCGACTGGCGTCTTGCCCAGTCCATGTTCCTGGTCAGCCTTCTACATTTTCTTACATTTTTGTTACAGCGTCCATTCCTTTTTTCAGGTTCCTCCGGGGACAAATCTGGCCTATTGGTTGGCCATAACAAAACTCCGACATCAGAAGTGGATGTCACAAGGATGACGGTGAAAAGGCCGACGACTGATCGTATGGGGTTGGATAAAAGAAACATATGCCAATCCACGATACGAGGGTCATATCGTAGGTGGGGAAGAACCCACGAGGCTTAAGCCGGGCGATATGGATGTGATTCCTCCAAGTTGGTTTCAAGTGGGGAAGAACCCACAATGTTAAGCGGGGCGGAATAAATAGGATTCTTTCAAGCTGGTATCAGGTGGGGAAGAACCCTCTACCATTCAGCCGGGCCATACAAGGCTACATCTTTAATTTTTGAAAGTTCCAAAACGTGTGTTTAAACTCTTGGTACAGAGTAAGTCCATCTTCATTTTGTTATTGATATGTGCTTGGATATATACATATGTACCTATCAGCTAGTTTTCTTTTTATAGATGTGTCTACCTACATACTTCTCGGATACGCAAAGTATGGTTTCTTTTTTTTAAAACAAAAATAGTATGTATATGTACATAGTGAAATTTTCTCAATGCAGTTGTTATTTAATTGTAAGAGTAGTTTAAATACAATCTTTTTTTTCAGATTTCATGCTTTGTACCTACTTAATATCACAGATGGTTGCCATGTCTTGTCCACTACTCTATATCACAGGTGTTCGTTTATCACATCCCAGGTGTTCGTCTATCATATCACAGGTTTCAAAATGTTGGTCATGAGAAATTTTTGTTGGTTTCGTTTCAATCGTCTGTAATTTGAATCTTAAATTTTATTTTTGCGTCCTACAAAAAAAAACACTCAACGGCTATATGTTTGAGATCTTTCGCATGAAAGATCCCAATCTTTTTCCCAACTAGGTTCTCTAGCTCGTACATGCTTTTCCCTACGGGTTTGACAATTCGACACTTAACATATTTAGGACAAAGTTTAGACGATAAAAGTTTCGAGGAGTCACTTAGTATAAAGTTTCGTTTGTAAACTTCTTGACCAGGCAAGTATCGGACATTTCGGGACCTGGTGTTGTACGTTTTCCTACCCTTTTCGTTAGCTATTGTAATATTTTCTTTCAGCTTAGCCCGTACTAAGTATGGTGATACACCGATGGCTGAATGCACTGAACTCCTCAAGGCACATGCGATGTCACTCAAGTGGTTATCCCATTCGCGCTGATCTTCTTTTAGATAGGAACGTATGGCGGCTAATAACGTACGGTTGACTCTCTCGGAAGCGTTAGATTGTGGCGAGTAGTTTGCTGTTTTGAAATGACGTATTCCATATTTTTCCAAAAAAAACTTTGAAATTCCTTTGACACAAACTGTTTTCCGTTATCGGAATGCAAAATTTGTGGAACACCAAATGCATTAAATATGTCGTTACGCAAATAGGATATTATGTTGCTCGACGTTGCCGAACGAAGCGGTTTAAGGAATACGAATTTAGACATATGATCTAATACAACAAAAACATACACATTTCCTGCTTTTGACCTAGGGTATGGGCCAATAAAATCAACATATAATTTCTGAAACGGACGGTCGGTGACATAACAATTTTCAATAGATGGACGTTGGACTTGACTTGAAGACTTAGACTGTTTACATGTTTCACAATTTACTTATAAACTGTCAAATTTGTACTGTCATGTTAGGCCAATAGAAATACTGTCGTACACGGTACAATGTTTTAGCCGTTCCAACATGAGCGGCTTGCGGTGGATTATGGGCATTAGCAATCAAATTTTCGTTTAAGGTTGAAGGTACCCATAACCGCCATGAATTCTCTACTAGTAGATTTTCGCTATTAATAGGGAAGGTTCGTTTGTACACAAATGAATCTACTATCTTAATGTCGGGTAATTCTTTTTCATGCTCTCGTACGGTATCTATGAGGTTTTTGTACTCCTCTGATTTAAATTCGTCGGATTCTAAATCTACCCAAGGAATTATTTCTCCCATGTCCAAGCTATCCAAGTGTGCTCGAGAAAGAGTGTCTGGCACGACATTCAGCGATCCTTTTCGGTGTTCTATGTCGAAGGTATACGATTGCAACTCTAGAGACCATCTAGCCAATCTACCACTGAGGTCTTTCATGGTCATTAGCCATTTTAAACTAGAGTGATCAGTTATGATGGTGAAATCTATACCTTCAACATAGGATGTGAACTTTTTCACTGCCATCACCGCTGCCATACATTCCTTCTCGGTCACACTATAGTTTCGCTGGCATGAGTTTAGCTTTTGCAAAAAGTACGAAATAGGACTTTCTTCATCAGCCTCTCCCTTCTGAAAAAGTACGGCCCCGATTCCGGAATCAGAAGCGTCACATTGAACATAAAAACGTTTTGAAAAATCTGGGTGTGTTAGCACCGGAGCTGTCATCACAAACTTCGCGTTCCTTTTCTTGAGAGTATCTGTCAAGGGAGCTGTTAGGTTCGAAAAGTCTTTTATGAAACGCCTATACCATCCAGACAAACCAAGTAACCTTCTCACCTGCCTAGCGTTTTTCGGTAATGGAAAGTCAACTACGGCCTCTATTTTTGCCGGATCTGTTTTTAATTTCCCACCACCAACAATGAAACCCAAGTACTTCAGTTCTTTAAAACAAAACTTGGACTTCTTGACGTTGATGGTGAGGTTAGCCTTTCTGAGACAGTCGACTACTTCCCCTAACAGTGCAACATGCGTATCAAAGTCTGGCGCGATTATTAATAGATCATCTAGGTAAACAAATACGCGATCTCGAAGTCGGCTCGGGATAACTTTATCCATCAGTCTACACAATCTTTGGGCTGCGTTACATAACCCGAACGGCATCACCGTGAACTGGTACAGGGGTCTCCCCGGTACCTTTATAAGAACAACTGGCGAACACCAAGGACTCTCACTCTCCTCAATAACTCCAATCTTATGCATCCTATCGATCTCCTGGTACAACACGGCTTGGACCACTGGAGAAACAGGATAGTGCCTCTGCTTAACCGGTACTGCATCCCCGGTATCGATGACGTGCTCCATGAGCGTCGTCTTTCCGAGACCGTGCCGATCGTAGTCTAAAAAAATTTGCTTTACCGTTTCCAATACCGATCGCTGTTCCAACGAAAGTTCATGGGCATTCATCAAATCCACGTCTTCTTCTAGAACAGAAACCGAACTTAAAATGTTCGGGGCGATCTGGAATGCCTTCCAAAAGTCCACCCCTAAATACAACTCTTGGTCTAGATTGGGAACCAGATATAACGTAATCATATGTTCTACATTCCTATACTGGATTAATACATTTATTTTCCCTATAATTTTCTGACTTTGACCATCAGCTGTTTTAACACCTGAACAGTACGGTTGGTGTCGTATTTTTACATCTTCTATAAACTTAAGACAATTTTTCCCTAAGATACTTATACTGGCCCCGCTGTCCAAGAGTCCGTCTATCTCTCGGTTACATATCTTTACCTTTGCGTAAGGCCTAGGGTCAGTTTGGGTATCTATGACAGTTGACGCGATTTTATGCCGAGTTTGTTTCCTTATTTCATATCTCGATCTCGCTTTCTTAATTCTGTTGGATATTTCGCTAACTTTTCCTTGAAATATTTTATCTCTCGTCTCATAATACTCTTTTAACCTAACGTGTAATGGTTTTGTTTCTCTCATGTTAACTAAACTATTATCTAATCCTACTTCTTTATTATTTTCTCTAGGTAATATTTTAATCCTTCTCTCATCGATACCGGATTTAGAATCGTTACTATCTATGAGTTTGTCTGGGGTTTTTTGAGTCGAACGCGACTCCCCCGGAGTTGTCGCGTTCCGATTTCGATTTTTCGGATTACACCGAGGACATTTGGGAGTGATAACACCATCAAGCCCACACCGGTAACAAAAAATGTTCCTTTTTATTTGAAGGACAGTCCACGAATGAGTGACCTTGGATCCGACAGTTCCAACACTCTCCGGTCCTGCCTTCACCTTGGCCTACTGAGGTTTTAGCATCTACATGCTCACCTACTGACGTAACCACCTCACAATCCGGAACCACGTCTATCTCATTGGCTACAAACCGATGTGGAGCTCGATTCGGCTTTTGACCTTCTCGGTCCTTTTTCGGAAAAGCGTATTCCGCCTCCTTACAGGCCATCCTCAGTTGGTCCACTGAGAAAATGGTTTGCGGATATACTAACGGCTCCAAACGTTCCTTCAAATTTCTTTTAATCATCCGGACCAGCTGATTTTCCGGTATCTGGACTTTTAATTGCGATCGTAAACGTGTTATCGCCGCAAAATAGTCGTCGCTTGACTCCCAGTTGCCTTGCTTGCGATCCCTTATTTCACCAGTTATTTCTATGTCCGATTTGGAACTCTCAAACTGGCGTATTAAGGCATCACGTAGCATCGGCCAATCTGGTTGTTCATTTGAGCGAAGATACCACCAGTACCATTCACTCGCGGCTCCCGAGAGCAAGAGATGGAAGTCTCTTAGAATCTCGGCCCATGCACACCTATACTTATCTTGCAACATCTCGACCCTGAATACAAATTCTTCTACCCTTGGGTCTGCGGACTTCGCGTCAAATTATTGTAGTTTCCACTTGTCCAACCGGATGGGCGTTTTCATAACCGGTGGTGGATATACCGGAAGAAGGTTGAAATAGGGAGGCTGAGGGTATCTCAGAGTGAAACCATTCGGTTCCTGGTATGGGTTTGGATGAAACATCCCGTTTACCTCAGACCCACTAACAGGACTTTGGTTCACATTCCGATCCCTCGTAGTATACAACGGCCTCGGATACTGATCAGCATTAGAATTGTTATGCTGAGCGTTCAACTGACGCTGTTGCCCACCAGAATCTCTTTCTAAATTCTGAGCCCTTTCCCCTCCAGCCGGAGGACACGATTGCGTTGGATTTGCTTCCTTCAAAATCTCCAAAAATTGTTTCTTTATCTCATCTCTTAACGACTCGGTTAGTTGCCTACTTAGAGTTTTGTTGTAAGATTCACACGCATTACCTACGGCCTGATTTATCGCTGCTCTAACTTCCTCGGTGATTCCGGAGTTGATGACTACTCGAGCTCTTGCTGCAGGATTATTCAATTGGCCCCCACTATCAGATGACCTTGCCATACCGTTGACCCAATTAGAAGGCTCAGTTGATAATCCTTCTTGTGGAGTTAAATTACTATATGAAGGTGCCGATAAGGTATCGATCACACTTCTCACCTCACCCGAATCCTGTAAACCTACCAAACCTTCCTGAATTTGATTCGTAGCTTCGGTTAGCAATAAACCTGATGACCGCCCTTGTATTCCCTGAGGATGATGGTCTTTATTCTTGGCTGGGTTGTCCATAGGCCCTACCCCACTAGGTTTAGCTGAAGGCCCCTCTTTATTCGGAGAGTTTTCCAACCGTGGACCAGACTTGTCTTTCGGAGAATGCTGAACTCGAGACATCTCGGAAGGAACTTGCAAAAAATCTTTTCACGTAAGGAGCGGGAAAGTCTTTGATCTGGCAATAGGTTTTGTACTTTGATTATTTCCTTTTCTAATTCTTCTTCTTGCTGTCTTTTCATAGGTCTTGCTGAACAAAAAAACTATACAACTACACTCTAGACGCTATACAACAAACCCTAACCTAAGATACAATTATTCCTATACTACTGTAAACAAAAAAAAAAAAAACAAAACATAACATAACTATAACTATAACTTCAAAAATTTTTACAACAGAAAAAAACTTATTTTCCTATAAATATAAAGATATAATACTAAGCTAAAATATTCAAAACAATGTAAAATGTAAATGTAAAATCCTTAAAACCTATAACACTATTCTAATATATCTAAGCCTAATTAAACTAAGTAAACACTACAAATGTCTATGAACTAAATGTGATCTTAACCTACTAATTATTTATATTTATCTTTGTAAATTACTAATACCTAAATCTAAAAAAAAACTATGCCTATGTATTTTTTTTTGTTTTGGGTTTTTTCTTTATTTTATATTTTTTTTTTTGATTATTTTTTTGCTTTTTTGATTTTTTTGTATGTATTTTACTATATTATCTAAACCTAAAATATCGTTCTTAATAGCTATTTAAAATTAAACTGACGAACTAAAAAAAACTTATTGCTAAAAACGTAAATAAAATTTAAATTGAACAAAAAACGAAAAATATATGTATGTATGTATCGATTTTAAACTGAAAAGAAAATTTGTAAACATTAAAACTTAAACCTATTGTAATTAAAAAAAACTCGACACGCATTTATAACTAACTGACACCTAGAACGTTGAAAAATAATAAGACTCAACGAAAAACTGACAGATTGATAATACCAAAAATTTTCAAAAATTCAAAAATATGTATTCATAAAACACTTCGGAGGTGTTTCAGGCGGATTCTTCAGTTACTTTCCTTTTTTCGCACATGGGACACTTACGAACTTCGCTTCATTTACTGATCTCACTTTATTTTCCCGAGGTATGTCCAACATACGACACACACTCAATCAAACCGCTCACTCACTACAATAAACACACACAAAACATTTTCGATTAGTTTTGTTTTTGGGATTCCCATCTCCTCGTCGCAATTGGGTGGGCTTTCTATAAAGCTATCCCATCCAAGACCTACGATTTGAACAGAACCTTTACCAAAAACTACTTCAAAATCGATTTCGAAACTCCAGTCGCAATTCATTCGGTATGCAAAAACCTTCCGAATAAAGACATACTGAAGTTCCTTCGTTAGCCGAAGTATTTTTCTTCACCGTTCCGACTGTCCTCTCGGACTGATCTCCAACACTTCGTCGCAAGTATGCAAGCATTCTCAAAGCTATCTTGCATACGACATACGCTGCAATTGGAAACGGCTTTGAAAAGAGGCGAATACGGTTCAAGAAATATACATAAAATTTACATACATGGTTTCGTTCACATCTCTTAATCTTTGCATCGCAAATAAACAAGTATTCTTACGAGCTATCTCGTTTATGACTTATGCTCCGATCAAGATCTGGTCCCGAAACCCTAAAACGAGTTGACTTGAAACAAACATACTATAACATTCATACACATACGTTGGGCGCCATTTGAAATGAGAGGCAATAGGCAGAGGATAAGGTTGATGAAGGAGAAAGGATTTAGGATAGAGGATAGGTTAGGAGCGCGGAGGATTCAAGACCACCACATAAGGGTAGGCTAGAACCAGGAAGGGAAGAGGGGGTATGGGAGTGGGGATAGAATGTCCACTACGAAGCCGATGGCATGCTCGCGATGCTCGGCTAAGCTCGCCAGATGAGGGGGGGGATCTTGCCTTCGCAGTTGGACCTCACCTCTTTCAAAATTAAAATAGCATGCCATTACAAAAAAACTTAAACGATTCCAAAACTTTACGATACCACATAACTATAAAAGAACAAAACACAAACCGACCTACACACGACAACCACAACACGACTTCCAAACTAGCACTACACGTAAAGAATACCAAACACAGGACAACCTACACACCGCCACCAGACACAGAACTATCGACACACTACGACCGACACACCATCACCAGACAACACGACATTCACGCTCGACCTGACACACCATCACCAGACACACTATCACCAGACAACACTACATTCACGCTGGACCTGACACACCTCGGGAACGCTGCGGCTGTTGTTGCAGCATGGCCGTACCCACCCAACCTGGAGTTCGACTGGCCTCTTCTTTCGAACTCCCCTCAGTAGACTGTGAAGCTGAAGCTTACGTTGTAGGACCCGGCTCACTGAAGAGCATTATTCAGCCCTACCGCACCTCCTCTGAAAATTATTAATCAGCACTCCATCTTAACAAAGTACTGGACGCAAAAATTGACAAAATAAAAAAAAACGCAACGATTCATTTACACCGTAACGTGACTTACATTTTATTTAAACAGACTTATGTATAACAACATAAATTGGAAAATACAAAATGATGATGAAACGAAAATTAGAAAATTTGAAAATTAAAAATATTGAAAATTAGAAAATTATAAAATTAGAAAATTTGAAATAACTTAAATTTAAATGTAAAAAAATAACGAAATTTCTCCTTAGGGAGTATATATGTACCTAGTGCACCTTGTACAAAAAAAAACAGGGACTTTCTCCGTATGGAGGAGACTTAAGTTCCCTTGTTCTCCCCGGAAATCTATGCCGTCTTTCCTTTATAAAGCGGCTGTATAAATTCCTCTTTTATCCTACCTACCAAGAGCTCTCTATAGGTAGCTAAGGGGACGCAAAATGTTGCTTCTACCTCGACAGGGAGGGGTCTGGGGAACCTACGCCGCCGCCCCGACGAACACTACCTGTAAATCTTGACTGGACACAAAAAAACAACGACGCACTCTAAACACATATACCGATAAAAGGAGTTACAAAATAAAGATTTTGAATTTGAATTTGAATATTTTTTTTTCGTTATGATGCCACGTTACTAAATTCTGTTCGTTGATAACAAAGAAAAAATATTTATACGTATCTATGTATATAATGGGTGATTTTTTTGAGGTTAGGATTTTCATACATTAGTATTTGACAGATCACGCGGGATTTTAGACATGGTGTCAAAGAGAAAGATGCTCAGTATGCTTTGACATTTCATCATGAATAGACTTACTAACGAGCAACGCTTGCAAATCATTGAATTTTATTACCAAAATCAGTGTTCGGTTCGAAATGTGTTTCGCGCTTTTTTATCGACAAATTTTGTTCAGCGATGAGGCTCATTTCTGGTTGAATGGCTACGTAAATAAGCAAAATTGCCGCATTTGGAGTGAAGAGCAACCAGAAGCCGTTCAAGAACTGCCCATGCATCCCGAAAAATGCACTGTTTGTACGCTGGTGGAATCATTGGGCCGTATTTTTTCAAAGATGCTGTTGGACGCAACGTTACGGTGAATGGCGATCGCTATCGTTCAATGCTAACAAACTTTTTGTTGCCAAAAATGGAAGAACTGAACTTGGTTGACATGTGGTTTCAACAAGATGGCGCTACATGCCACACAGCTCGCGATTCTATGGCCATTTTGAGGGAAAACTTCGGAGAACAATTCATCTCAAGGAATGGACCGGTAAGTTGGCCACCAAGATCATGCGATTTGACGCCTTTAGACTATTTTTTGTGGGGCTACGTCAAGTCTAAAGTCTACACAAATAAGCCAGCAACTATTCCAGCTTTGGAAGACAACATTTCCGAAGAAATTCGGGCTATTCCGGCCGAAATGCTTGAAAAAGTTACCCAAAATTGGACTTTCCGAATGGACCACCTAAGACGCAGCCGCGGTCAACATTTAAATGAAATTATCTTCAAAAAGTAAATGTCATGGACCAATCTAACGTTTCAAATAAAGAATCGATGAGATTTTGCAAATCTTATGCGTTTTTTTTTTTAAAAAAAGTTCTCAAGCTCTTAAAAAATCACCCGCTATATGTATGTATATATATATATCTATATCTATATATATATATGAGCCGTTTATTTTGAAAGTGGCATAAGTCACTTTTTTTTTAAGTCGAGATATTTAAGATATTTGTTATACCGTTAATTACCAATACTTCTCTCGAAGAAATCTCAATAGTTCTCAACTTATTGAGTGCAAATTTTTTAAAAATGAAAAGATACCGTTCAATTGTATTTAGTGTTGCCATTAACTCGATTTTTTTGAAAAAGTGACTTATGCCACTTTCAAAATAAACGGCTCATATATATATATCTATTTAAGCGGATCCTAGAATCGGTCCGCCGGGAACCGAATCCTGTTCTCCTATCCCACCGGATTAACGTAAATTTAAAAAGGATGCACGTATGTATATATATGGATTTTTGTAGGTATAACACTTGTATAAAATATAAAGGGGTGAGATTGGTTTTGGCTAGTAATGTTACTTGGGGACCCTGGTCTATCGACGGATCATTCCTGGGTTAAGCACAACCTTGACATCACGTTGGGGATGAAATTTTCTTTATCTTGGACCGTCGCTCGCTCCTACGCCAACTACCGCGCCGGCCGCCAAAACTCAATCTCACTGCAATACGTATTTTTGATCTTATTCTTATTTGTTCTTATTATACTATCTTACTAAAAGTATAACTCACCCTCAATAATTGTAAATCCTTTTCTTTTATCTGCTTTCTTTGTTCACTTATCTCTTAGTCTTTTTCAAAAAAAAAAACCTTGTAAAACACCTTTAAAAAAAAATGTAATTTAAGTTCTTAACGCGTTAGACGGACAACTATCTTATTTCCTTTGTTTCTTACTTTTATTTTAAATTTAATTCACTATTCACTTCTATTCTTTTGTTCCACTTTAAAATTTAAATAATTGATGTTTTTCTCACCCACTCTGAACTACAAATGACTTCTAATCAAGTTCTTTTAGCGGTTGCGATCTTCAATTACCGCATAGTTTATTATTTCCCGCAATGTTCAACGAACTACTTTCTGTGACTTGTCTGGACCCTTGCTGTAAAGCTTAATTTTCACTCCTATCTAATCCTTTCTTACTTTCCCCAACTTACCCATTTCGCCTGAACTTTTCAATAAATAATTAATGTTGTATGTATAGTTATTCTTTTCGTTCCCAAAAACATATATCCGTCGCACCCATAATTCCTTCGTCATCCTTTTCTACCCTATTCATAATCCCTATTCTTCTCTTCGGTCTCTTTTTCATGAATCCATATGTCTATTTCGTCCCTAATTGCGAATATAACCATTAACCACTTGTCATGTCAGTTGTTTGAAATCGAAGTTGCGGGCGCCGCGAAAATAAATAAAGAAAATAAACAAACAGAAAAACAACTCAAAACAAAAGCATAACAAAACTAAATGCGTATAAAACAATAAAAGAACACATTGGACTGGATGCCAACCAGAGTCCCTGTGTTTTACCCAGTCCATGTTCCTGGTCAGCCTTGTAGGTATTCTTTATAATTTTTTTAATATTTTTGAATTTTCCTTGCAGGGATAGTGACTCCACCTCGGACCACTTTGGCCTATCGGTGGCCACAACAAAACAAACATAAAAACAAATCAATTAATCACATAAAAGAACGAAATATAAAATAATCAAAATCCAAATACGCTGGATGGAAACCAGAGTGCCCTAGGTAAGTTCTTTCCCTGCCTATTCTGACCAGAACCATCGACTGTCATCAGTCTTGCCCAGTCCATGTTCCTGGTCAGCCTTCTACATTGGTTGGCCATAACAATTTTGTCTTCTTTTTTTTGTTGTTCTCTCTCTTTTTTTTGTGTGCAGCGATATAATTTCTCTTGTGCTATTGAAATCACTTGAGAGTTTTATCGCTATCGATTTCCAATTTTCGAGTGACTTATTATTTGTATGATAGAGTTTATTTCAGAGTGTTTTCTTTTTTATTGAGTGATAGTTAATTTTTAAATTTTCAAGAGTTGAGTGTAGTTAGTTGGAGTTGGTGTGACCATCCCAATTTTTTTCGATTACTTTTAGAATTTGTTAGGAAATAATTTTGTTTGTTTTATTTTTTAAATATATGTTTTTTTTTTTTTAAATTAATAACAATAAATTAATTTACGAATTAGGCTTTTAGTTCAGGGTTACAGAGTAGATTTTTTTTGTTAAATATTCTTTTTTGTAAATAATTTTTTTTAAATAATTTTTTTTTAAGTTAGCGCAGGACGAACTGGCCTACGAGATGAAGGTCAGAGGCTTAAAAGTAGGGACAGTTGAGGAAATGCGAAAGGCATTGAGGTCATCGAGGTTACTCGTTAAGAGGAACTCGATGGAAGTTAGTGTAGTTTACCCCTTCACTTATGAAAAGGATGTCGAGGCAATAAAAGCTAAGATTGAAGAGATTAGGGTCCTTCTTAAAGTACCTCCGAAGAATCCAAAGTCTTCGGAGTACATTAAGATAGTGACAAAGATTGAGTGGTGTAAAGGCAGGTTAGCTAGGACACCTTGTGAGGCCGAAGATGAAGAAGATGAAGTTAGTTCACTTCGGAACATGGTTTTGTGTTTGTTAGGAGATCTCACTGGTGATAGTGAGAATAGCGATAGGGAAGAGGAAGTGGAAAAAGAAAAGACTCCACTAAAGATTCAAACCCAACTTCGGGTACAAGTTGGTCAGACTCCCTGTAGTGGACGGTCTGCGTTAGGACTGGCTGGAGGATCATTGACTGGACCGAGGGGCGGTGACAGTAATCCTTCAGCCAGCGATATTTCAATTAGGGTTCCGTCAGAAAGTAGGCTTGATAGGGCCGATGGGTTTTCTGAACAAAGGGCCGTTCAGCAAAAACCCATCGAACGTATAGGGAAGTGCGGGGTGAAGTTTACAGGTGACTCAGGTGGAGCATCAGTAAAATCATTCCTGGAAAGAGTGGAGGAACTTCGTTTGGCTAACGATGTTCCTGAAAACCACCTTTTTAAATCCGGTTCGGAGCTTTTGGCTGGTAGGGCACTTATGTGGTTTAGGTCGGTTAGGGAAGATTTAGAGGGTTGGCAGGAACTCGTCATGGAACTCAAAGCGGAGTTCCTTCCTGCGAATTACGATGATCTCTTGTTGGAGGAGATTAATCGGCGTTCGCAGGGAAAGGAAGAAACTTTCGGCGCATATCTGACCACGATGAGGACATTGTTTCGAAGATTATCGGAACCTTTGTCAGAGGGAAGGATGCTTGCAATTTTGAGGAAAAACGTAGATCCCCTTTATCAGGTTCAGATAGCTAGTGCCAAACCAAAGACGGTTCAGGAACTTGCTATCTTAGGTAGGGAGTTAGATACCCTGAAGGTTAATGTTGATAGCTTTACCCCGCCTTCTAGAGGCAAAAATTTGTTGGAACCGGAGTGCGGTTACCAACCTAGTTCGTCTGGACAACACCGTGTGGCGGCTGTTGATCCAGTTTCTGAAAATCCATTTAGGTCGGTGAGGTGTTATAAATGTAACAAGGAAGGGCATATAGCTTCGAGATGTACCGTTCAGAAACGTTGCTTTAGTTGTGGAGCTGTAGGAGTTTATCGTAGGGATTGTAGGTGTTCGGGAAATGAGGATCGGGCCCTTGTGTCAGCAGGACAAGGAGTCCGTCGGCGTTAGGGAGGTCGTCTGCTGACGATCAGCGTGTAGGAGTTCAACTGAGTTTCACGTTAGCGGCAAATGGTAGGGACACTAGACCATATTTAGGAGTTAGGGTTTATGGAATCAAGTTTTTAGGGTTACTTGATTCAGGAGCATCTCGTACCATTGTGGGTGGTGACGGATGGAAAATGTTTAAAGAGTTAGGGCTTAGGTTAGGAAAGAGTAGTGTTGGGTCAGTAGCGTTAGCAGATGGAGCAGGTGTAGGTGTAGCTGGATCTGTTTCTCTACCAGTAGAGGTTGAGAACAAATCCTTTTTGATAGAATATCTGGTCATTCCGAATCTTCCACACCAGTTGATCTTGGGTGCTGATTTTTGGGCACTATCAGGCATAGTCCCGGATTTGAGATAAGGGGTGTGGAATTTTTCGAGCCAAGAGGGATTGGCTTCGATGACAGACATGGTAGCGATTAGGGAAAAATCAGATTTGAACGATTTTGAAAATAGGAAATTAGAATTAGTGTTAGGAGAACTTTTTAAATCAATGACCGAAGGTTTAGGGTGCACCAACTTAGTGGAGCACAAGATAAGGACGTCTGCAGAACCGATAAAGCAAAGATATTACCCTGTTTCGCAAGCAATTTAGAAACATATCGATCAGGAGCTCCAGGAGATGTTGGAAGCTGGAGTGATCGAGAAGTCGAAGAGTCCTTGGGCATCGCCGATTGTTCTGGTTAAGAAGAAAGATGGCAGTTATCGGTTCTGTGTTGACTATAGGAAATTGAATGAGGTTACAGATAGGGATGCTTATCCACTACCCTTTATTTCGGCGATTTTAGGCTAGCTTCGAAATGCGAAGTACTTGTCTTCGTTAGACATTAAATCTGCTTATTGGCAGATTCCAATGGAGAGAGAATCGCGCAAGTACACAGGATGCCATTCGGCTTGCACAATTCCCCGGCAACTTGGCAAAGGTTTATTGACGACGTTTTAGGTCCTGACTTAGAACCGTTCGTCCTTGTGTACTTGGATGACATTATCATCGTCACCGATTCTTTCGAAAAACATTTAGAAATTTTAAAAGAAGTTTTTAAAAGGTTAGGAGAAGCGGGTTTAAAAGTAGGTAGGGAAAAGTGTAATTTCTGTAGGCCTTCTTTAAAATTTCTAGGGTATGTAGTTGATAGAAACGGGCTTCATGTTGACCCGGAAAAAGTGGAAAGTATGATGAGGATTCCTGCACCTAAAAATGTGAAGGAAATTAGGAGTTTTGTAGGGACAATTTCGTGGTACCGTAGGTTTGTACCAAATTTCGCAATTTTAGTTAGGCCTCTTACCGATCTCTTAAAGAAAGGTAAGAAATTTGAGTGGACCCAAGAATGTGAGAGAGCTTAGCGAAGCGTACGGGTCACAACTTCGATTTACGGCGAATTATCATCCGCAGGCGAATCCGGCGGAACGGATAAACCAAATTATTAAGAAAACCAGCGGAGTTGGGATTCGCAACTGGAAAAAGTGGCCTGTGCAATCCGAACTTCGCAACATGAAATTTTAGGTGTGTCGCCATACTTCGCAAATTTCGGTAGGAACATGGTAACTAGTGGCCATGAAGTAGGAATTAGGGATAGCGATAGGGACCAGGATAGAACGGAAATTGATAGGCAGTTTCGGAAACTGAGAGCGGACATAGCTAGGAAGTTGGAAGCAGCGGGAAAGAAGGCTGCTAAGACTTATAATTTACGTAGGAGGGACGCGCAATATCACACGGGTGATCTCGTTTGGCGTAGGAACTTCGCGCTGTCCGATGCAGCAAATTATTTCGCGGCGAAGTTGGCGACCAAATTTGTAGGACCTTTCAAGGTCAGCAAGAGAATGTCACCTTGGACATATCTCTTAATAGACGATCGCGGGAAAGAGCGTGGGACGTGGCACGTTAAAGACTTAAAACCATGTGTTGATTCTTGAGCCAATTCCCTTTTGTTATAGTAGTTTTTGTTGGGTGTTCATTGGCATTTTTGTTTAATTTTAATGTGCCACATTAATGATTTTTTTTCTTTTTTTCTCTTTTAAATGTAATGATAGTAATCCTTTTTTGTTGTTGTCTACCCCTGGCTGAGCCTTAAGAAATGGTTTACTTTTCTTGAAGAGTAAACTCATTTTTTGGGAGGTAAGGGTGGGATTTGTTACGGTAAATTTTACCGCAACAAAAACCAGCCTTTGGCTGTTTTCTTTTTCCTTAGTTGTGGCTGCAAAATATCGGCAAAGTTGAGGGCAACCATGGTCTCATCAACCACAGGTGTACCTAGCCTTTATTTTGCAAAAGCAACAAAAGCAGGTGATCGAGATGGAGAACGAGTTCTTTCGACAAGGTCGAAAATGCCGGCGGATGAGCCGAAGAAGTATGAGGTCAGGTGGACCCTTACTTGAACTACAACAACAACAACATATCTATTTTATTTTAACGATTGTAATTTTAACGTAGATTAACTTAATTCACTTAATCATTTATGTACAAAATGGGTTCTTAACGCCGCGTTTTTAAAGTCGCTTTACTTAATGTTTGGTACAAAACTCACACCTCGAATCTCGCGTTATATCGGGTGATTTTTTTGAGGTTAGGATTTTCATGCATTAGTATTTGACAGATCACGCGGGATTTCAGACATGGTGTCAAAGAGAAAGATGCTCAGTATGCTTTGACATTTCATCATAAATAGACTGACTAACGAGCAACGCTTGCAAATCATTGAATTTTATTACCAAAATCAGTGTTCGGTTCGAAATGTGTTTCGCGCTTTACGCAAATTTTATGCGTTTTTTTTTTAAAAAAAGTTCTCAAGCTCTTAAAAAATCACCCATTATATTAAACAATGTCCTCTTTTCAATGGAGGACAATAAATACATAATGGGTGATTTTTTAAGAGCTTGAGAACTTTTTTTTAAAAAAAAACGCATAAAATTTGCGCGCCGCCGTCGTCGATTTGGTTTGTTTATCGGTTTAGTTTGTTTTGATAATTTGTGTTAAATAATTAATAATAAATAATATTATAATCCCCTCGCGATTAATAAGAAAAAGTGTAACACACTCTCATATAACAAACTGCAAATTTCGAAGTTGTTCAATTTGACACGCAAAAAATAAGTCAAAGTATTTTATCTTTTGCATCTCATTTATTTATTTTTTCTTTTAAAATGTTTTATGTTTTTGTAAGTTAATGTTTTTTGTTTATTATTTTTTTTTTCATGAAAAAAATGTCCCTTATAAATGTAGTCATTTTAATTTAACTAAAGATTGTATTACACATACATACATACATATATTATTTAATGGTACTATATTTCTGTGTAGGTACCTAATAATAATTTAAAAAAAAAATGTTAAACAAATTAAAGTATTGTATACATACACGAGTATTAAGGAACAAAAATAATCGTTTATAAGGAATCTGGGATAGATGGCTTTGTTTTGTTATTCCGTAATGTACCTAATACTTTTTTGTTTTATTAATTATAGCTATCCACATTGCCTTTTACTATATATTTATTTATTTAATACAAGCTTGTCAGAAATTCAGTTACAATTTCTTATATAATTATGTAAGTATAGTTTTATTATTTATTTTTAAGTGCTAACATACAATAAAATTGTTAAAACCCTTTCCAAGTCTTGATACTATTCTTGTATTTTTGCTTTTAAGTTTAAATATGACTTTTATTTTTACGTACAGTTTTTAAATATAGCAACATAATTTTAATGATTTTTGTTTAGTGTACTTAAACTTATATTAGTTTCGAAATGTTATTTTATAACTTCTAAACGAAGCACCACTATGAAAAAAATATTGTTTCTTTCTTAACTTAAAAAACAAACAGTGCTTTTGTTTTTGTTTTTTTTTTTTTGGTGTTTGAATGTTACTCTAAATTACTGTTTTATGTAATAGGGGGTTTATTTTCCTAGAATTGAATTCTTTTAATGGAATACATAGTTAATGATGAGATTATATATTTCTTAAATTTATTTACAACTGGTTTTTCTGTTGTCAATTTGAGATTTTTGATTAGATTAGTTTTTCGGTGGTTGAAACTACAATAAGTTAAAAAAAAAATAATGAAGTAATAAAAATATGGTGTGGAATGACTTCACTCAAGTTATGTATCTAACTAAGACATTGGGCACGTTCAGACGACATAAGGGACTTGAAAGTAAGGCAAGTTTCTAGCATCTGATTGGGTAGCTGCCAAAAAAGGAATATATTTCTAAAATATAAAATACAGGTGGAGGTGCAATTTTAGCTTGCCTGAGGAGTGTTTTGGAGACAATTATGTTTTTGGTAGTACTTGCACTATTAACTAAAGTTAGAGATTAGTGAAGTAAAGTTCGGAGCTTGAAGTGAACCGTTTATTTTGAAAGTGGCATGTCACTTTTTCAAAAAAAATCGAGTTAATGGCAACACTAAATACAATTGAACGGTATCTTTTCATTTTTAAAAAATTTGCACTCAATAAGTTGAGAACTATTGAGATTTCTTCGAGAGAAGTATTGGTAATTAACGGTATAACAAATATCTTAAATATCTCGACTTAAAAAAAAAAGTGACTTATGCCACTTTCAAAATAAACGGCTCAAGTTTATGACACTTGAAAAACTAACTAGTTGCCTTGGTCAAAATTTACGTTCAAATCACTTTATTGTCTGAACCAGCCCATTGTTAAAATTGTTGACACGAATTGTAAGGACTTTTTCCCTAAAGCTCCGTAAGCATTTTCCCGTTTCCTTTTTCGTTAAGATTTTTTTTTAAAAGCAACTCAGTTGTGAAAAATCAAGTGAAAGTTAAAAAAAATAACGGGAGCGGGTCGAAATGCTGTATTTTAAAATACTGTATGGTCAAAATTCTGTATGATACTGTACGGTACTGTATGGTCATAATACTGTATGGTTAATATTCTGTATTTAAAAATACTGTAAATTTAAAATACTGTGTCTCAAAATGCTGTGTTGTCAAAATACTGTATCTCATAATACTGTACAATACTGGAAGTTTTGACAGATCAATTAGTCTGGTACAGTTGATAGGTCGGTCGATGCGGTGTATTATAGTGAAAAGCGCATCTTGTTTGGACGCTTGGTTGAGGAAATAGACCAATCGAAAGATAATTTGTGATGGGCTGGATCGAAATTCTGTAATTTTAATTTTTGACGAATTTTCCGAAACGAGAGCTTTGTATTATAGTGAAAACCACATCTTGTTTGTAGGCTTGGTTGAGGAAATAGACCAACCGAAAGATAATTTGTGATGGGCTGGGTAGAAATTCTGTAATTTTACTTCAAGGGAAGTATGTATGTATATTAGAACATTATGCTAATTTAAAATTATTATGATGTTTTCTTAAAAAAAGTTTTCTGTTTTCAAAATTCTGTATTTCAAAATGCTGTTAATAAGGCTAAAAAATAAAAATCGTTTTGATAATGTAAAAAAGTGCACACTTTTTTACATTGTCAAAACGATTTTTATTTTTTAGCCTTATTTGCAGCATTTTGAAATACAGAATTTTGATATACAGAATTTTGAAATACAGAATTTTGAGATGCAGTATTTTGATCAAAAAAACATGAAACAGTTTTGTCAAACACAATTTAAAAAACTCAAAGGGAACTTTTTTAGAGATATCAATGTTCGATAGCTTAAATCGGTCATTTTATTCTTATATGAATAGTGTGATATTAAAGAAGCGGATTTTATATAAGTACGTACGAGTATTTTCGAAGTTCAAATCGGATGTCAAAATCATAATATTCTCCCTCAAAAAGCAAGTAGTTGATTTTGTGAACTTAAGATTTTCATTCGTATAACTCATAAGGTACGTAATAAAAATCATAGAGTGCGTTGAAGCCTTTGTTGAATCGTCTGATTTTTTTTATTTTGACAAAATAACAACTAAATAAAAAGCCAGTTTAATTTCCAACAAAAACAAATTTTTAAATTGTGTGTCTTAAAAATTCAGGAACCTTACATCTATGAACTATTTCATAGCCTCCATAGAATTCGTAGATAGATCTTCCGGTGCAGCTTTGATATCAAGTCCACTAAGCTCCATGTCTTTGCTTTGACTTTTAGTAACATGTTCTAATAAAATTTCAGATTCTGATTGTTGGTTGTGAAGCTGCTGCTGCAATTGATGGTGTTGTTCTAAGTTTTTGGCCAAAGCAAATATGCTATTCGAACTGTTATTTAATGCACTTCGACATCTTCGTTCCAAGTTCGATAAAAGAATTTTATCGGATGTCGATATAAACTGATTACAATGTGCTGTGTTGCTTTGCTGAAGTTGCAACGATCTGGAAAAAAAAGTTTATATTATATTATGTTATTTTAGTTATTTTTATTTTAACAAAGCATGAGAATTAGTTTATGTATGGTAAATTTTCCAGCTTTCAGTAAGATTTAATGTTTATAATTAAGCTTTGTACAGCTGAATTGAAATGCACGAAAGATCTATTAAATTTTTTTTTTTTAAACTCGTTTGTACTCATTTTGACATATTTTGAAACAACAGTACCAACTCCAAAAAACAAAACAAAAAATTAAATTAAATTAAATTAAAATTAAAATTGATGTCATACAGAAATAAAATCTCAATATATACCTTGGGTCGTTGTTGTTGTCGTGCAGTGATCTCTGTAAATTAAAATTTCGATAGTTCTCGTGATTTTGCCGGAGCAGCTGTGCATTAACAGTCAATGCGGCTGCTTCTTCTAAGGACACAGGTGGACACGCCCAGATATTCTGCAATTCAATTTTAAAAATGTATCACAAGAAAAAATACAATTTTGCAAAATTAACGGAAATTTGAGTCAAAGGATCTATTCGCTTTTTAAATCAAAATTTAAAATTCCCACCAAATCTTAAAAATTCTGGCGCAAAATCTTAAAGAACCTATTTTTAAGGATTTAACAATTTACTATTTAGCAATTTGCTAAATATTTAGAAGTTTACTAAGGAAATCCAATTTAGATCTTTGCTAACTATTAAATTGCTAAAAATAAAAACCTTTTATTAAAAAACGAGCACCAAAACTTGTCTAAAAAGAGACAGTTCGCGAAAATAAACAAAGCAAATATACTTAAACGAACCTATAAGTTTGAATTCCCAACTGTTGTATGGACCATTCTATGTGTGTTATTACACTCAGACGTTTTTAGAAACACGCAAATAAGTGCGAAAGAGAAAGTAGGTGAAATAAAAATACTTTAAAAAGTCTCAACCCGCAGAGTTCTGGGTTCAGGATTCTTGGATGGTTTTTGACGTTTCTCTTTCTTGCCTTTCTTTGTTTCTTGGCGTTGCTTTATTATTCTTTCTATTGTTACCGTATAAACAAGAAATATTCCGCCGGACAAATTCAAGTGGAGCAAAGACCTTATAATGAAATTAAATGAAGGAATGATTGAAAGAGTCTAGCTTGGTAGTTTAAGCTTTGGAATGTTTCACCCATTGAAACAAAGTGATAGCCAACTTTTATGGCCCTCAAAATTGTATTTTTTTATGTCGTTTTCAATGAAAAGCAGGTTAAAAGTTTCTTCATTCATCCTTTTATAATTTAAAACCATGGTTTATCATTTGATTTTAGTTCTTTTGTCAAGAAAATGAAGGATTCTCTCCAGATTTCAATCCCATTCCTATTTTTACATTATTCGGAATTATTATCCGTATTCATGATGTCAATAATCATTGCTGTAATAAAAAGTGCAGTTTTCTTTAATTATTTTCGCACTTTGACTTTGTGGATGAGAACAAAAAATGAAAGAGAAGTGTCAAAAAGACGCAACCGAAAAACATCGTAGTGTAATAATCAAAAATACTCCATTTTTTTTACCAAGATCGGAATCTTTCGTACGTTTCACTCCCCAAAACCCGTTTGTTTACATTGTTGTATTTGTAATTTTGACAATTAGTCCATAAATAGATGTGAAAACAAACAAAAAAAACGATGCTGTGGGCTAGCGTCACTTTGCAAAGCAAAAACAAAATTGGGAGGTTAATAAGTTTTTTTCAGATTTTTCTTTTTACTTTTTTCGATGAAAAACTCAGTTTTAAGCTTTAGTTTTGCAGTCATTTTGCGAACCAATGTACATTTTTGTCTTAAAAAAAGCATGTTCAACATCAGTTTAATATAATTAATTCACTCATTTACAGCAATCACTACGAAATTCTTTAAATTTCATAATTAACTTCGGATTATTGTATCAAAGATGCGTTCGAAGAACCATCAAGTTAAGGGTGAGAGCGCAATTTTTTGAATTAAAATATTTGTTTTGCAAGTAATTAAAATCTGTATCAATTTTATTAATCCAAGTATATTTATAGTTTGTTTTTAATGATTTAAGCTTGCAACTATTTTTCAATTCCATTTTGATTAATAAATATTAAATTTAAAAAGAGTTATAATCGAAAAAAACCTTATCCATAACATTCTTGATTGATGGAAGCATACAATCATGTATTTGCTATCAAAAAAAAAACTATGCATGAAAGGAACACCAATGTTTTAAAAAAGTAATCAGAACGATTATAGCGAACCTGTTGAATAAATGCAGAGCAAATAAAATGCAAATTTTGACATATATCACAAAATGAAACCGTCTTAAAATCGTTCTGAATTCATGCACAACTAATTCAATAGAACATGTAATCGTCATGAATGTTTATGGTTGACGTACAGAAGTTTTTTTTAGTGAATTCCCACAGTTTAACGCAAAATATAATTTTCATTCATTCCTTAAAAATGTTTAGTTACCAAAGTTCAAGTTTACTTATTATTGTTTGAAGGGTATGTTTATCAAAAGTGCTGCTAATAATAAAACAAATTAATGAGTTTTACGTACATGTTTTTGTTTTTCTTAAAATAGTAAATACTTCCATAGATTACATTTTATAAATGCAGAACATAGAAGAAAATATACATAAACAATAGTTTTCAGGTATAAAGCAGACGTTAGTGTAGAAAAATATTTTTGAGAAAGCCAATAATATTTTAGGTATGTTCATTAAAGAAATTTCCGCTTCGGCTAACCTTCATCAACTTTTTAGAAAAAAAAATTAGCATTAATAGCAGCCAAGTATTTCATAGCATATTTAATTTTTCAGATTATAAAATGTCTAGAAATTTTCATATGCTACAAAATTCGTAATTTTATGCGTAAACATAGAAGATAGCATTATTTAGTCAAGAAGTATGGATTTTGACGCGTATACCGGTTTTTTTCTATGGGGTGTTCGGTTTGCCCATACTGGAATAAAAAAAGTTACTTAAATCTATTTATTGCACTCATTTAGTTGGTATTGTGAAAAGTTGGCTATCACTTTGTTTCAACGGGTGAAACATTCCAAAGCTTAAACTACCAAGCTATACTCTTTCAATCATTCCTTCATTTAATTTCATTATAAGGTCTTTGCTCCACTTGAATTTGTCCGGCGGAATATTTCTTGTTTATATATGTTGTCCGGCTGCAAGTACAGCAGCGCTTTAACTCCTCCTGGAGCATAGGGCAGCAACAAGATCCTTCCATCTATCCCGATTCACCGCAACTGACCTCAGCTGTGGCCACGATTGAATACCTTGAGACCGAGCTTCTTTCAAAACTGATGACCTCCAAGTTGTTTTTGGTCTTCCAACACATCTATTACCCTGGGGATTTCATTGGACGGATTGTTTTGCTATATTGTCGTCAGGTTTCCTCAGTGTATGGCCTATCCAACGCCACTTCCGTTGCATGATGTCTACGTCCAATTTTTTCTGTCCGGTCCTATTCCACAGCTCAACGTTAGATATGGTTTGCGGCCATCGGATCTTCAGAATAGAGCGCAGACAACGGTTAACGAAAGCTTGTAGTCTGCTCGAGATGTTGGCAGAGCATTTCCATGTTTCAGAAGCATATAACAGCACTGATTTGACGTTAGATTCGAAGAGTTTCAACTTGGTGCGTAGCGATATTTTGCTAGAGCTCCACACAGGAGAAAGGATTCCAAATGCACTACGGGCTTTGTTTATTCTACTGTTAACGTCCAGGTCCGTTCCGCCATCGAGAGCTATAAAACTTCACAGATAATTAAACTGCTCGACCTCCTCTATGGTCCCCTGCCTTAGAATAACTTGTGTGCTTTGGCCCGTGGTCATTACTTTGGTCTTATTTGTGTTAATCCTTAAGCCAGCCACCTCTCCATTTAATTGCAGCGAATGACACATCTGATTTAAGCCTGCCGTGTTGTTTGCCATGAGACATAATTATATCGTCAGCATAATCTATGTGACTAAGCTTGTCAAACAGACTCCATTGGATACCGTGTCATTCATTTGTACCCATCGTGGCAGTCATCACATCGTCGATCGCCAGCAAAAACAGAATTGGTGACAAGACATCTCCTTGTCTCACTCCTTGACGCACATCGAAGGAGTCGGTAAGCTGACCATTGTGCAAAACAAAACACCTTGCGTTGTTGTACGATTCTTTAATAACAGCGATAATTTTCTCAGGGATTCCTCGCAATAAGCGATCTCCAGATGCATTCACGATTGACCCGATCAAACGCCAGTCCCTTGGGTAAGTTTCACTCTCCCAGAAAGCCTGCACGAGTTTAAGCAAAATACGGGAAGCTGCCTCAGGGTCTGCTTTTAGGAATTCTGCGGGAATACCATCAAGTCCAGCTGCTTTGTTTGTCTTTAGAAGATGTATCGCATTACTTATCTCTGCACTTGTTGGGGGACTGGTATCAATACTCCTAGAAGATCTGCACATGTTGTTCAATTGTGGATTCAATTCTGCATTGTGGTCGTCTTGTTCACTCGGTAACAATAGAAATAATAAAAAAGCAACGCCAAGAAACAAAGAAAGGCAAGAAAGAGAAACGTCAAAAACAATCCAAGAATCTCGAACCCAGAACTCTGCGGGTAGAGACTTTTTAAAGTATTTCTATTTCACCTACTTTCTCTTTCGCACTTATTTGAGTCTTTCCAAAAAAGTCTGGGTTTAATAACACATATACAGAAATCTGAGTGTAATAACACACTATCCACTTCTCTTTTTTAGATTATTTGACAGTTGTCATATGGATTTAAAAAAAAGCTAAAAGTTAAGGTAACGATTAGGTGGTTTTAACTTTAGCAAATTGTTAAGAGATAGTAACATGTTAAAATCGTTTATAATTACTAAAAATGGATTTAACACTTTATTAAATTGTTTAAAAGGAAAATAATCTCCATTTTATAGATTTTGAAATGTACTGCCGACTTGAAACTCAATATCGCCCCATGAAAAATATAGAAAACACCTTACTTATATAACAAGCACAACCAAACCTCTGATCAAGTTCTTAACTTTTAGGGCTCCATATTAGGAAGTACAAAATAAAAGTAAACTAAGACAATCCTTCCAAATGTTTGGTCTTAAAGCATGCTAAAAAATGTTATCGTTTGAAAGTTCTTATGAATTTGAATACTGCGTTTTCCAAAAATATAGCCGAACCTGTAAAACAAATTTTATAGAAGACTGGAAACCGAAAAGACACCTTAGTATTCTGTTTTTAAAAGTCATTGTTGAGAAGTAAATTGAGCAAAAAAAATACGAAATGAGTCCAATTTTACACCTTTTTCCAATAAAAAAATGATTACTTATGTTTTGAGCATTGGCGTCAAATGCTCCAAGATTCGCTGGTTTATTGGCATAAACAAATAACTAAACATAGCGATTAAGTATCGTCAAGTCGCATAAACGAGGGTCAGTTAACAGGACCACTTCTGGAAATAAATTTGTCTCCAAGTTAATAATGTTATGACATTTACAATGTCGTCAAAGTTTTTGTTTAGTTGATTAATTTTTGAAATTCTTTTAAAATTGTGGAAGCGCCGCCATTCAGTAGCTCCCTTTGGAAATAAATACTGATCATTTTAATGAATGTAAGGCATCACTCGCAAGCCCTTACCTAATGGTTTTGGAATTGCCTTCGTTTCATATGCGGCAATTAAAAAATAAAAATACATTTCAATAATATTTAAACTAAAACTACATATGAAATTGAAAATTCGAAGAAGGTATGTGAAAAAATAACTTCTATTAGGTTACCTTACCTATCCGGTTTTGTGCGTTTACAAACATATCTGATACTAAAGTATCGCAGATAGCCTATCGGATTGCGAACCGAACGTGGCCAATACTTTCATTCATTCAGAAATGTCAACAAAGTTTGAAATTCTCAACTGCAAAACCATAGATAACCAAAAACACTCTAGTAAAGATATAAATCCTCGGTAGCCATATTGGTTTGCCTACAAGCAAAACCGGAAACTGGCCTCATAAAGTATTTCTTAGTGTGCGTGTAATTTTTCCTCTAATTTATGAAATTTCCCCTAAAAACTCAGTAAATGTGTCTATGTATGCGTGAAAACACGTCAATTTTACTCGTTGAATTCTTCCACATTACAAATACAACAATGTAAACAAATGGGTTTTGAAGGGTGATACGTACGAAGGATTTATATCTTCATATAGAGTGTTTTTGTAGATAACAACCATCGAAACTTTTCATCAAAAACACTCTAGTAAAGATATAAATCCTCGGTAGCCATGTTGGTTTGCCTACAAGCTAAACCGGAAACTGGCCTCATAAAGTATTTCTTAGTGTGCGTGTAATTTCTCCTCTAATTTTTGAAATTTCCCCTAAAAACTCAGTAATTGTGTCTATGTATGCGTGAAAACACGTCAATTTTTCTCTGTGAATTCGTCCATATTACAAATACAACAATGTAAACAAATGGGTTTTGGAGGGTGATACGTACGAAGGATTTATATCTTCACTAGCCGACCCGTGCTCGCGTTGCTTCGCAAATTGTAACCACGAACATTTTTTGAATATTAGTATTAGCATATGAAAAAATTTCTCAATGGGACTGAGCATATTTTCTACAATAATATTAATTTTAGTTTATAATCAAAAAACACTTCCTTACCGAAATTAACACTTTAGAAAAAAAAACTTAAGTAAAATATTACGTATTAAAGGCCAAGCCGCACGTGAAAACAAACAAAATACAAAACCATTTCAATTTTTCAGTTGAAAACAGAACGACATTTGTTTGCTCTTTTTATCGACGTCATTGTAAGTACCTTCTTCGAGATATTTGTAAAGAAAATTTTAACTTAATTTCAATTTTATTGTTCGAGGAAGTGATACAAAATTGGTAATTCAAGCTATTATAATAGAACTTTTTTTATTTTTAAATTGGAAGAATTATAATCTATTCACTTTCTCGAACCAGAAAAATAAAAACGATCTAATTTTTCTTTAGATAAATCGGCATTTCATGTGCACGGCACTGTTTATTTATTTTTATTAAATGTCCATAGTAACTTAAAAAAAAAGAGCCCACACTGCTCAGCGATGTGACGAGAATTAGAGAAACAAAAAAATAATGTGTGTGTGTAGGTTAGTTGATGGACTATACAATGAAAAATTGAATATATAGGTAGGTAGGTAAGAGAAAAAACGTAACTATTAAATGGAACACAATTTAAAAGAGAAAGAGCATGGGAAGAAAAGAAAATTAAAAATGTTGGAATGATAATGAAATGAAACAAATCAGCGACCTCGCGATCGTGATGGAATCTAATTTCCTGGATAAAATAAATTCAAAAAGTTTATAATTTTATAATTTGTTTTTATTTATTGTATTGTTGTATGTTTAACTTAGAAGTGATTTTAGGCTTAAAATTTGCGCAACAATATTGACTTTATGAAGCAATGCTAATCTTTGTCGATTATTGTATAGGTTTTAAGATATGAGTGGTTGTATAAGTCAACTAATGAAAAAAAAATGGACAAAAAATGTAAAATTAATAATATTTAAGTTTGACAAATAATTAATGAAAAAAAAATTAAAGCCATAAACACTCTCATAACAATATAGAAAATAATAAAATATATTTCAAATAAATCGGTTGACTACTTTCAGAGATCGTGCGTTACAAACTTTAAAATGGTTTCGCTTTTATATAATAGTATAGATATGTAGATATAGAGTGTTTTTGCTTTTCATGTTATTGAGAAAAAACGCTTTTTATAATAATTTTAATTTTTTGGTCCCGGCCTGCGGCTTCGCAGAGTTAATGCTCATAATAGATGATTAGCGAGTATTGCCGAATTCCTACAAGCAATTGTAGATTTATAGAACTTTCGGGCTAGATTCCAAAGTAAACAATTTTGAAAAAAGTTTGCCAATAAAAGTTTTTATATTAATTCAAAATAAGTATTGTCAGACCCATGTCAATTTTAGTAAAAAATGTACATAATTGAAAAATGTACAAAAAAAGTTTTTATTTTTTTTATAGATCAGAAAAAAAGATGTTCAAATGGTAGACATGTGCATTCAAGAGGACACAAGCGTCCACAGGTTTTTCTCAAAACCAACCTCTGTCTACCAACTCCTACTCTCACCTCCCCGTGGTGAACATCGGGTGCCTAGTACCTCAACTGGAGATTGGGTTCCAACCCCAGTGGAAAGTTGTTGGGGGCAGCAAACGAGAGAGGGGGGGAGAGGTGCGTCCACTAAGGCACCTCTCCTTATCCAGACGGCAGCGGAGGAATTCCCGAGATGGAATCAACGGTGGCGTCTACAGTTCCAGTAAGGTTGAACTACTTAGTGAACACCTTATAGGGCTTCTACGACTTATTCGGAGCCCAGGCCTATAAGGAGCGGTTTATCCGGCTCCCCGTCCTTGGAGTTATACTAAGGATCTGGCCCTCCAGGTTGGGGGTTGTGCCGTCAGGGTGACTTCCTGACCACGTAAAAATCTTATAGTTGCGAAGCACCAACAAGCCTCGGATACGGACGGATTTACTGCTGACAACCAACGCAAACGAATTAAGGACAACGAACTTCGGATATGCACGTGGAATGTTAGGTCCCTTAACAGACCACGTGCAGCCGAAGAATTAGCGGAGGCCCTAGACTGCTATAAAGCAGACATCACCGCCATCCAGGAAATACGATGGGATGGGCCGGGCAAAAAGAGGATGAAAAACTGCGATATCTACTATGGTGACTGCTACCGAGAAAACCAACAGCGCTTATTTGGATGCGGCTTCGTCATTGGAGCCAGACTTAGGCAACAAGTCTTAAGCTATAGGTGCATCAACGAGCGCCTCATGACCATCCGCATCAAGGCTAAATTCGGCAACATTAGCCTGATATGCGCGCACGCCCCCACAGATGAGAACACCAAAGATATGTTCTTCGAGCTCTTAGACAAAACATACGAGCAGTGTCCTAGCTACGATATTAAAATTGTCCTGGGCGATTTTAATGCCAAGCTAGGAAGGGAAGACATCTTTGGTGGAATAATCGGGAAAAACAGCCTGCACGACAACACTTCCGACAACGGATTCAGGCTCATAGATTTTGCTGCGGGACGAAACGTCATGGTAGCCAGTACGCGTTTTCCACACCTCAACATCCACAAAGGAACTTGGAGATCTCCAGATCAATCTACCGTCAACCAGATTGACCATATTGCGATCGACGCCAGACACGCTTCCAGCATCATGGATGTCCGAACTTTCCGAGGAGCTAACATCGACTCGGACCACTACCTTGTTGTAGCCAAGGTAGCACTTCGGGTTTCCAGGCCCAAGGCAAAACAGGGAGATGTTGGGAGAAGGTACAACGTCGAACGGCTACAATCGCAAGAGATCGCCAAATCCTTCTCCGACCGAGTTACAAGTAACCTCTCTCGAAGTTCTGTGCCGCCAACACAATGTATAGAAAACCAGTGGCAACATTGCCAAGACGCACTCAGAGAAGCCGCCTCGGACGTGCTGGGTTTCAAGCGACCACCAACAAGGAACCCCTGGTTTGATGAGGAATGTCGGCAGGCAAATGCAGCCAAACAACAGGCACGCAAGGCGGCGCTGCATAAAAGGACGAGAGCTGCTCATGAGCTCTATGAGCAGAAGAGGCGAGAGGAACACCGACTTCTCAGAAGGAAAAAGAGAGAGCATGAGAAGCGTGCGGTCGAAGATGTTGAGAGGTTTAAAAGCAGAAACGAAGTTCGAAAGTTTTATGAACAGGTGAAACGAAATTCACAAGTACATAAACCTAGAACCGAAGGCTGCAAAGACGAAAGTGGAAACATCATAGTGGAACCGCAGTCAATGCTGAGGATATGGAAGGACCACTTCTGCAGACTGTATAACGGCGACGACGAACCGAATTCCGCTGTCAGGCAGGATGATCCATTCAACATAGACGACGAAAGCCAACAATCCCGTCCTCCCGACTTAGACGAAGTAAAGATTGCTATATCTAAGCTGAAGTCTAACAAAGCCGCTGGAGCGGATGGCTTGAATGCCGAGCTCTTTAAAGCAGCTGGAGATAAGTTGGTTAGGAGCATGCACCAACTTATCTGTAAGATATGGTCGGAAGAAAGCATGCCCGATGAATGGAACCTCAGTATTGTTTGCCCGATCCTGAAAAAAGGAGACCCTCTAAAATGCACCAATTATAGAGGAATCAGTCTACTTAACATCGCTTATAAAATCTTCTCTGCCGTAATATGTGAACGTCTAAAGCCCATCGTCAACAACCTGATAGGTCCTTATCAGTGTGGTTTTAGACCAGGAAAGTCCACAGTCGATCAAATATTCACATTACGGCAGATCCTGGAAAAAACCCAAGAACACCAAATCGACACCCACCATCTTTTCATCGATTTCAAGGCCGCATATGACAGTATCTACAGGGACGAACTGTATAGAGCCATGTCTAGTTTTGGCATCCCTGCCAAACTCGTCCGTTTGTGCAGGATGACCATGGAGAATTCACGCTGCTCCATAAAGGTTGGAAACAACTTAACTGAACCTTTCGATGTCAAAAAAGGTTTTAGACAAGGTGATGCGCTGTCATGTGATTTTTTTAACATCGTACTTGAAAGAATAGTGCAAAGCTCACACGTCAACACCAGAGGCACTATCTTTCAAAAGTCTGTCCAATTACTAGCATATGCTGATGACATTGACATAATCGGAAGAACTCAGCGTGATGTCAATGGGGCTTTTGTGAGTATTGAGGCAGAGGCGGCAAAAATGGGTTTAACGGTTAATGAGGGCAAAACAAAGTACATGCTGTCATCAAGAAAGGACCTACAACACCGACGTCTTGGTCAAAACGTCACCATCGACAGACGTAACTTTGAGGTAGTCAAGGACTTCGTCTACCTAGGCTCCGCTGTAAACGCAGAAAACAACACCAGCGCTGAGATCAAACGAAGAATAACTCTTGCTAACCGCTGTTTCTTTGGGTTAAGAAAGCAATTGAGTGGAAAAATTCTCTCTCGAAGGACCAAAGTGTCGCTATATAAGACCCTTATCATCCCCGTCCTGCTATACGGTGCAGAAGCATGGACTTTGACAAAAGCGGATGAAAGCACCTTGGGTCGTTTCGAGAGAAAGATTCTTCGTGTGATCTACGGTCCCGTATGCATCGAAGGGGAGTGGAGGAGAAGATGGAACGACGAGCTGTACGGGCTGTACAGCGACGTAGACTTAGCAAGAAGGGTAAAAGTCCAACGACTAAGATGGCTAGGTCACGTAGAGCGCATGGAAACCAATGCTCCAGCCCGGAAAGTCTTCGAATCCACACCCACAGGACAGCGCAGTAGAGGAAGACCGCGAATCAGGTGGCGCGCACAAGTGGAAGGTGACCTCACCCAACTCGGAGCGCGAAACTGGAGACATCTAGCTAGGGACCGAACTATATGGAGAAGTTTGTTGGGTGAGGCCCTAGTTCACACAGGACTGTAGCGCCACCTTAAGTAAGTAAGTAAGAGATCAGAAAAAAAAAAGTAATATTTTAGGTTATTATTTATAAAACTACCGAAAATTTGGAGCCGGTGACCGCAACTTAAAGAGCATTTTGTTTGTAAGTGAAATAGCTCATTTTTGGCTCAATGGATTCGTAAAAATCCAGATTCGCTTTATGAATCAACACTTCATTTACAAAAAATAACAGTTTGGCGCGGTTTGCATGACGGCGGGCCGGCGGCGCGGCGGTTGTGCGTTATTGCGCCATATTATGACGATCGCGAGTTATCGCGCTTATTTTTGGCCAGAATTGAATGATATGGACTTGGACGACAAGAAATGTATAAAGTTTTTTAATAAATTCTCAAGCCCTTATTGAAATAAACTTAACGTGTATAGAGATTCGTTGTAAAATCATTTTCTTACAGCTGAATTTAAACGAAAAAAGGCTTTATTTTGATTTTCTGTGATCCCACAAAAAGAAAACTTTAGAAAATTAAGGAAAAAAAATAATATTGTAATTAAAATTGGCTTTACTTTACCGCTTCATTAATTGGATAATTCTTAATTATTTAACACATTTACCTGTAAGCTTGGTGAAAAATTTCCATTCCCATAAGTAGGAGAACTCGACATTGATTCGTGAGATGCACTTCTATATGAAAATGAATATAAATTTATTTAAGTATCATTAAATAATGTTTGAATCACATTGCATTATTCAAAGAATCATCCTTGTAATGAAATCATAATCTGTTTTTCGCAAGACATGACTCATAAAATCTTGTTAAAATTAAAAATCTGTGTTTTTAATCTTAAGAAAATGCAGAGCTTTGAAAGAATTTTTATTTTTCAGAAGACAGAAAACTCATTTGATTCTTAAATAACAATGTGCTTTATTTTTAAATATAATATAATTTTCATTTTAATTACGAAATGTTTATTGTAAAAATGATTAGAAAATTGAGTAAAATAATTTCCAAGGAATAAAAATAGAAAAGTTAAGCTGAAGTCTAAGCAAATTGTGTAGAAATATAACGCATTGAATAATAAAGAAGAAAAAACAGATGGAAAGGAATAGCTAGTTAATTTAAACTAAATACTACAATATTGAAACTAAAGGACATACATTAGTAAGTGTTAAGAACATTCACATTATTATCATATTCAAATTTTACCTTGATAAGTATATTCAGCTTCGTATAATATCGGAAATTGAGATCTATTTTGAATACATTTTAAAATAAATAAATAGTTGCTTTTTACCTTAATGTAGGCAATATCTAAAATATTATTTATTTTATTCCAAACATATTAATAAATAAAATTTTAAATTTATTTTCACTTCTTGCGTTTGCGTTTGTTTACCTCACTTCCGTGTCATTTTTTGTCTGTGTTTACAGATTTGTTATGAAAATATTGCCTTCTATACTGTTGTGGGGTTTGATTCTTGTAAACAATATTTTAACATCATGATCAGCAATCAACTTTTTACACATAAGACACTAAATATGGATGTGTGTAAAGAAACCTACTTAAACAGGAGCGTAACCAACTTGCAAAGGGTATTAGGCACTTTGGCATCTCACACATCATTATATCAGTTTAGAAAAGATTTCATTTTACACAGCACCGGCTAGACGTGACCAGGCCTAAAAAGTCTATTGCATCTGTTTGAAAAAACCTTTTATGTACATTTTTTTTGGTTTGTCTTTCAACTAACCCATGTATAAAAATTATTTTAAGGTGACAGCTTTGTATATAAAACTTAATATGCAAAAGTGACAGGTTGCTCATGCTGTACATTTAAATCACCATGAATAGCAAAAATAAGCTTAGTTTTAATTTACTTCGATTTTATAGGAAACATAAGTATCCTTACAAAATACATGTTTCTATTTAGTTTTTATCTGGAAAATTTCACATATATCATGTTGATTACAGAATCCGACGATTGAGTTTCGAATGGATCCAGAGTAAGTTTTTGACATTTCTAATATGATAGAAATGTCAACATTGACATTTGAATCGCTTTGAAGACTACTCATTGAATTCTGAAATCGTCACGATTAAGTTGTTTATCAAAAGCACTTAAGGCACCAGATATAAAGATCAGAAAAAACCATACAAAAAACTATGATTTAAGTTTTCAGTTCGATTTGACAGGGAGTATTTTACAAGTAATATTTTATATCAATCGATTTTGATACATCAAGGGCGAAACAAAAATCGGCAAAACTTTTATTTCATCTTTTGAATATATTGATCTTTGGATGAAATTTGGGGTTTTCTATCCGAATACTTCTGGGAGTGTTCAATTTGTATAAAAGAAAGTTTAACTTGCATGTACTAAGGGAAGGGGTCGGTTATAAAAATGATTGAAAACAATCCGGAGCATATTCTGAATTAATATCACGCAAAAGATATATTTTTGATAAAAAAGTTTAATTATATGATTCGTTTTTGCTAAAAATGTACTTTTCTGACCAAAATAGACTTTCATAAACAACTTCCCATCAGAAACGTTTTCTTTTCAATGATAGACAATTTTAAATGATCATTAGTTTTCATCATTGGAATTTTTTTGACAGGTCGGTTGTATCGATTTTCGGTCATTGGAAAAATATGTTCCTGATTGAAATATTGACATTACTCTAACAAAAGAATGGTTGCGAAATGCAAGTCATTAGGCCTGGTTCTCGAGCTTTTGCGCCACCTTATTAATTTATGTATTATGATTGAATTTAAACATTTGAAATACATTGCCGGTCATAAGGTTAGAAGCAGGCATTTTCGAGAAGTAAAATTGATATTTCTCCCGTTACATGATGGATATGAAAAAAACAACAATGGTAAATGAGGGACTATTTTGTTAACAATAAAATATAAAATTTGGACATAGGAGAGATTTAGCCTACGGAACTTTTATGACAAATTGTTAATTGAGTAATGAATATGCGAAAATAAATTGGGTCATTAGGTTAGAAGCAGTGAATAAATCAACGTTGTTTTGTGAAATGCATACATTTTTTTTCGGAAAAACGGTACAATTTATAAATTAATTGTTCTCGATTGAGTGTTAACAGAAATGGGCAACAAAAAATGTTTGACAGGGGAGGAAAGGGCAAGAATAGATGTTTATTGCTCTAAAGGTCTTTAATACTTTGCTATAGCCCGAAAAGTAAATCGAAATGATCATTGTGTAAGTAATTATTTAAAAAACCATCGTCTTACTCTAGAAATTATAAAAAAAAACACTTCCTCTGCCTTTAGACTTCGCGAAATGCGAAGTATCCTTAGAACAGCGTCAAATTCAGCTTTATCGGCAGCTAAAAATAGGCAAAAAGCTAATGTTAAGGCCAGCTTATCCACTGTTAAATACACAATTCGCCATGCTAAGCACTTAAAGCGCCTGAAGCTTAAGAAAAAACCACCACTTTATGACGTAAGGAAGAAGCAACGCTTGTGTTTCGCGAAGGATCACATGAGCTGGGATGTGCAAAATGGAATGACCGCAAATGATTGGAGGAAGGTTTTTTTTTCCGACGAAAAATTTAACCTAGATGGGCCAGATGGTTATAATTATTATTTCCATCACCTGAGGAAAGAGTAGTGATTTTTAAACCGTCACCATAGCAAAAAAAAGGAGGCGTTTTCGTCTGGAGCTCAATTTTATTGTATAGCGCTATAGACTTGGTAGTCCAAGATACCAAATGACTAGGAAAACATACAAAGCCTTCCTGGAATAAGTATTTCTCAATATTAGCGAGCTTTTTGGACTAATTCCATGGTTTGATCAGCAGGGAAACGCTCCCATACACATAGCCCGAGAGGTAAAATCCCTTATTGCAAACCAAAACTTCCACTTGCTGCCTTGGCCACCATACTCCTCGGACCTTAAAATATTTGAAAATGTGTGGGGCTAGCTTACACGTAAGGTACATGAAGGAGGAAAGCAATACGGTGACAAGGAAGCACTAATTCATGGTATCAAATTGGCCTGGAGTGAGATTTCTTTAGTCTACTTGGAATCTCTTTATAAATCCTTAAAAGGTAGAATTTTTGAAGTTATTTTGAAGGCTGGTGGTAGAACACATTATTAAAAACCTAATGAAAACTAAAAACCATAACAAAATACAAATACTTGCATTTTATTTCTATTTATTTGATGTGCTTCTAATCTAATGACCCGATTTATTTTCGCATATTCTTGACTCAATTAACAATTTGCCATGAAAGTTCCGTAAGCTAAATCTCTCCTTTACCCAAGTTTTATATTTTGTTGTTAACAAAATGGTCCCTCATTTACCATAGTTGTTTTTTTCTAATCCATCATGTAACGGGAGAAATATCGATTTTACTTCTCAAAAACGCCTGCTTCTAACCTTATGACCGGGAGTGTACCTAAGAGCTAATCATTAAAACTAGAACTAACAGGTTGAAAGAATTTTGTTTCAATTTATAAAATCAAAAATCAACTGTTCGTCACTAAAAAAGGTACAAATAACTAAAAAGTTTTATTTCTCAGGAGCTTGTTATAGCTATCAGTCAAATTCAACATCAAAAATTTAAACAGGAGGAATTTCTCCTCAAACTATTTCTTAACAGGAGGAATTTCTCTTCAAACTATTTTTTTTTCTTTTTATTATTTTTTTCTTATTTATTTCTTATTATTGTTTTCATCAATATTTCTTTAAGATGGCATTACTTAAGGGCCAACTATTAGACATCATTGGTTTTCATCATTGAAACTAATCAATGAAAATTTCTAATTGAAATCTACAGAATAAATGTTTCTGACAAAAACTGTTATTGTTTGAAATTAAAACACAAATCAGTGCAAAACGGTTCGTTTTCTTTTAGACTAGAATAGAATTCTTTGAGTGATTTCCGATCGATCAGTACAATGTTTGAATTTTTAGTCAAAAGGAAACAGGGTCAATAATCAATTCCAAAAACACTTTATATGAATATGAAAAATTCTATTCAATGAAACACAAAATTTTGTTACGGAAGGCGGACCATGGGGGCGCTGCCTGTACGAAAATTAAGTGTGGAATCTAAGAGCGACTAGAAGTATAAAAAAAAAAGAAATAAATAAATATACAAACATACAAACATTTAATTGTATGTGTTTTAGATTTGTTAGCAGAAAATTGTATTCATTTGATTTTAGATTTTCTATTTTTGTGAAATCTGAAAATTTAAAAGCAACGTTTTCAAATTTAAGTTTTGATTCAATGCTTCGTTGCCATACTTTGAATTTTTCCATAGCAACTACATTCGATGTAGTAGGTATTTTTTTAAATTTGTATTTTTTATTGTAATGTGGGTAGTGGGTGGGTAGGTATGTAGAAAAGTAAGTATTATAGGTTGGTGTGTATTAAGCAGAATTGTAAGGACTTAAGTCTATTCGTGATTGGAATTAAGCCATGAATCAAGCTAGAATTAAACAATCAACTTAAAGGGTCAACGCGTTGACTCTCTGACGTCATAAAAACATCTAAATTTTCTGTGTCAACGTTCACCGCGTCAATGCTTAAGACGTTGACTATCACACGATTAGACAAAATAATATTTATTTAAGCCAACGTTATTTTTATTTTTTCCATATAAGGGTGTGAAAGAATGTTAAAATTGGTACAATGTAAGCATATAACATAATTATTGTGTAGTTTTTAATTGTAGGTCTACAAATGACGTCATTTATACGTCAAAGAGTCAACGCGTTGACCGTTTACGTTAACCTTCTAATAGTAGCTTCAGACTTTTTTCTTTAATATTTTGCAGTGCGAAACAACTGTGTTAAAATTGAAAAAATTGAGAATTTATGCATATGTACCTATTTGCAAACATATTTTCCTATATTTATCCTTTTGGAAGCAGATAGGTCCAGGGTTTAAATAGGTACATGAATAAGTACGATAGTATCTGCTTAGGTTGGCAGGTTGTTGCGTGGATAAAAATTGTAAGGCAGTTTCTAGGGAATAATTTTGTTAAATTAATGTATTATACCAAAAAAGTAACAAAATTATTTTAAGAACCTACAATCCTCCTCACCCTCATTTTGGTTGTTTCAAAAAAACGGACAAATGGCTAAAGATAGTGTAATAGCTTTTTCCATTCTTAGGAAAAAGGGCATTATACAAGAAATCTTTTTTAAGTTAAAAATTTTAAAATTAATGTCTCCTTCTAGACTTAACTTGATTTAATAAAAAAAATGATAGTTAAATTCAAAATTGAGATTTTCTCCAAAATTTTCATTTATTTCAATTTTTCACATTTTCACGTGCATTTTAATGTTCGCTTGAACTAAAATGACACTTTTATGTATGGATATGTAAATTGAAATGAAATATTATCGTTTACACGGCTTTTTTAAAATGGGTTTGTATGTTGGTCAGGTGTAATTAATTATTTAAGTAATCACGTTACAAAAAATGCCATTCTAATTTTAGGGAATTTAATGTAGGAATTAAGATCAACAAACCTCATTGATGAAATGCACTTCAAATTTCAAATTAAAATTAACTTAATTTTTTTATATCTAATCTTTGTCAATTTTAATTTTCATACGTATCTAATCTATGTATATAATGGGTGATTTTTTTGAGGTTAGGATTTTCATGCATTAGTATTTGACAGATCACGCGGGATTTCAGACATGGTGTCAAAGAGAAAGATGCTCAGTATGCTTTGACATTTCATCATGAATAGACTTACTAACGAGCAACGCTTGCAAATCATTGAATTTTATTACCAAAATCAGTGTTCGGTTCGAAATGTGTTTCGCGCTTTTTTATCGACAAATTTTGTTCAGCGATGAGGCTCATTTCTGGTTGAATGGCTATGTAAATAAGCAAAATTGCCGCATTTGGAGTGAAGAGCAACCAGAAGCCGTTCAAGAACTGCCCATGCATCCCGAAAAATGCACTGTTTGGTGTGGTTTGTACGCTGGTGGAATCATTGGACCGTATTTTTTCAAAGATGCTGTTGGACGCAACGTTACGGTGAATGGCGATCGCTATCGTTCAATGCTAACAAACTTTTTGTTGCCAAAAATGGAAGAACTGAACTTGGTTGACATGTGGTTTCAACAAGATGGCGCTACATGCCACACAGCTCGCGATTCTATGGCCATTTTGAGGGAAAACTTCGGAGAACAATTCATCTCAAGGAATGGACCGGTAAGTTGGCCACCAAGATCATGCGATTTGACGCCTTTAGACTATTTTTTGTGGGGCTACGTCAAGTCTAAAGTCTACACAAATAAGCCAGCAACTATTCCAGCTTTGGAAGACAACATTTCCGAAGAAATTCGGGCTATTCCGGCCGAAATGCTCGAAAAAGTTACCCAAAATTGGACTTTCCGAATGGACCACCTAAGACGCAGCCGGTGTCAACATTTAAATGAAATTATCTTCAAAAAGTAAATGTCATGGACCAATCTAACGTTTCAAATAAAGAATCGATGAGATTTTGCAAATCTTATGCGTTTTTTTTTTTAAAAAAGTTCTCAAGCTCTTAAAAAATCACCCGATATTTGACAGATCACGCGGGATTTCAGACATGGTGTCAAAGAGAAAGATGCTCAGTATGCTTTGACATTTCATCATGAATAGACTTACTAACGAGCAACGCTTGCAAATCATTGAATTTTATTACCAAAATCAGTGTTCGGTTCGAAATGTGTTTCGCGCTTTACGCAAATTTTATGCGTTTTTTTTTTAAAAAAAGTTCTCAAGCTCTTAAAAAATCACCCATTATGTATTTATTGTCCTCCATTGAAAAGAGGACATTGTTTAATATAATGGGTGATTTTTTAAGAGCTTGAGAACTTTTTTTAAAAAAAAAAACGCATAAAATTTGCGTAAAGCGCGAAACACATTTCGAACCGAACACTGATTTTGGTAATAAAATTCAATGATTTGCAAGCGTTGCTCGTTAGTAAGTCTATTTATGATGAAATGTCAAAGCATACTGAGCATCTTTCTCTTTGACACCATGTCTGAAATCCCGCGTGATCTGTCAAATACTAATGCATGAAAATCCTAACCTCAAAAAAATCACCCGATACTAATGCATGAAAATCCTAACCTCAAAAAAATCACCCGATATTAATAGTAATAGGAAAATACCTACTTGAGACTTCTTTTCGATTTTTGTTTTTCTTTGAATTTTCTCGAAAAATAAGAATAGTTGGGAAGGGGTCTGAACTCGCATTATGTTTCGGCAAGTTTTGGAAACTCATCCAACAACTTGTCGAAACCGAGATTGTGTGTGTGAAAGCAAAGTTTCGCTGAGAGTCAACAACGGTGGCTTTCCTGATGAGCGTTAAGCTTCCAGGAAGCCGTGATGCTGTGACCGACAATCACGAAAACGAATGCTTGTGTTGGATGAATGTGTGTGTGACTGGAATGGTCGAAGGAGGAAAAATTAGTTTTGGAATTAGCTTGGAAGGCACTCTTGAAAGAGCCGTACTAGCGAAAAGATTAAGATTGAAAAAAAAGGAAGGAAAAAGTTCGAGGAATTGTTTAAGGAAAAACAAAAGTCGAGAAGGAGGATAGAAAAAGTTCGAGGAATTTAAAAAAGGAAAGGAATTGAGATTCGTGGATCGAAGGGTGAGGCTTGTGACAAGAGGAAAATAGAAAGGAAATGATAAGTAGCTATTTTTGTTTTGTCCTTTGTTCTTTTGTTTGGTACGCGACCGGTATTTAAAGCCCATTTTTTTTATTTGCTATTTGTTTTACTTTGTGTAATTTAAGTTTCATTCATTTGTAATTTTCACTTTTATTTTGAAAACATTTTGGGTTTTAGTCCAGGGATCTTCAATTCCACGGTTTCCCAAAGTAATAAATTTTAAATTCAAAAACAGACGTTCGTTGTGTTATTTTATTTTTAACCGTTTCACTTATCACAAAGAGTTTTGGAATTTTCTTTTTCGGTTTTAAAAAAAAAATTCCTGGCGCCCATTTTATTGCATAGTATCCCACTGTAGGTACTTGCAATAACATATTTACAAATCGTAACAATTTGATTGATTTTATAAATCAATCAACATTGCTATAATTTATATAAACAAATTCTTCCAAAAGAACCCAGCCCAGCTGAGCAGCCGCGGGTACAGCTTCGTCAACGAGCTGTATTGTTGCACTTTTTGTATTCTCTTTTGTGTCGTATTCGTACTCATTTGAGTGCGAGTTGATAAGTTCGGCGTTACGCAGCAGCCGCCGCCGTCGTCGATTTGGTTTGTTTATCGGTTTAGTTTGTTTTGATAATTTGTGTTAAATAATTAATAATAAATAATATTATAATCCCCTCGCGATTAATAAGAAAAAGTGTAACACACTCTCATATAACAAACTGCAAATTTCGAAGTTGTTCAATTTGACACGCAAAAAATAAGTCAAAGTATTTTATCTTTTGCATCTCATTTATTTATTTTTTCTTTTAAAATGTTTTATGTTTTTGTAAGTTAATGTTTTTTGTTTATTATTTTTTTTTTTTCATGAAAAAAATGTCCCTTATAAATGTAGTCATTTTAATTTAACTAAAGATTGTATTACACATACATACATACATATATTATTTAATGGTACTATATTTCTGTGTAGGTACCTAATAATAATTTAAAAAAAAAATGTTAAACAAATTAAAGTATTGTATACATACACGAGTATTAAGGAACAAAAATAATCGTTTATAAGGAATCTGGGATAGATGGCTTTGTTTTGTTATTCCGTAATGTACCTAATACTTTTTTGTTTTATTAATTATAGCTATCCACATTGCCTTTTACTATATATTTATTTATTTAATACAAGCTTGTCAGAAATTCAGTTACAATTTCTTATATAATTATGTAAGTATAGTTTTATTATTTATTTTTAAGTGCTAACATACAATAAAATTGTTAAAACCCTTTCCAAGTCTTGATACTATTCTTGTATTTTTGCTTTTAAGTTTAAATATGACTTTTATTTTTACGTACAGTTTTTAAATATAGCCACATAATTTTAATGATTTTTGTTTAGTGTACTTAAACTTATATTAGTTTCGAAATGTTATTTTATAACTTCTAAACGAAGCACCACTATGAAAAAAATATTGTTTCTTTCTTAACTTAAAAAACAAACAGTGCTTTTGTTTTTTTTTTTTTGGTTTTTGAATGTTACTCTAAATTACTGTTTTATGTAATAGGGGGTTTATTTTCCTAGAATTGAATTCTTTTAATGGAATACATAGTTAATGATGAGATTATATATTTCTTAAATTTATTTACAACTGGCTTTTCTGTTGTCAATTTGAGATTTTTGATTAGATTAGTTTTTCGGTGGTTGAAACTACAATAAGTTAAAAAAAAAAATAATGAAGTAATAAAAATATGTTGTGGAATGACTTCACTCAAGTTATGTATCTAACTAAGACATTGGGCACGTTCAGACGACATAAGGGACTTGAAAGTAAGGCAAGTTTCTAGCATCTGATTGGGTAGCTGCCAAAAAAGGAATATATTTCTAAAATATAAAATACAGGTGGAGGTGCAATTTTAGCTTGCCTGAGGAGTGTTTTGGAGACAATTATGTTTTTGGTAGTACTTGCACTATTAACTAAAGTTAGAGATTAGTGAAGTAAAGTTCGGAGTTTGAAGTGAACCGTTTATTTTGAAAGTGGCATGTCACTTTTTCAAAAAAAATCGAGTTAATGGCAACACTAAATACAATTGAACGGTATCTTTTCATTTTTAAAAAATTTGCACTCAATAAGTTGAGAACTATTGAGATTTCTTCGAGAGAAGTATTGGTAATTAACGGTATAACAAATATCTTAAATATCTCGACTTAAAAAAAAAAGTGACTTATGCCACTTTCAAAATAAATGGCTCAAGTTTATGACACTTGAAAAACTAACTAGTTGCCTTGGTCAAAATTTACGTTCAAATCACTTTATTGTCTGAACCAGCCCATTGTTAAAATTGTTGACACGAATTGTAAGGACTTTTTCCCTAATGCTCCGTAAGCATTTTCCCGTTTCCTTTTTCGTTAAGATTTTTTTTTAAAAGCAACTCAGTTGTGAAAAATCAAGTGAAAGTTAAAAAAAATAACGGGAGCGGGTCGAAATGCTGTATTTTAAAATACTGTATGGTCAAAATTCTGTATGATACTGTACGATACTGTATGGTCATAATACTGTATGGTTAATATTCTGTATTTAAAAATACTGTAAATTTAAAATACTGTGTCTCAAAATGCTGTGTTGTCAAAATACTGTATGTCATAATACTGTACAATACTGGAAGTTTTCACAGATCAATTAGTCTGGTACAGTTGATAGGTCGGTCGATGCTGTGTATTATAGTGAAAAGCGCATCTTGTTTGGACGCTTGGTTGAGGAAATAGACCAATCGAAAGATAATTTGTGATGGGCTGGATCGAAATTCTGTAATTTTAATTTTTGACGAATTTTCCGAAACGAGAGCTTTGTATTATAGTGAAAACCACATCTTGTTTGTAGGCTTGGTTGAGGAAATAGACCAACCGAAAGATAATTTGTGATGGGCTGGGTAGAAATTCTGTAATTTTACTTCAAGGGAAGTATGTATGTATATTAGAACATTATGCTAATTTAAAATTATTATGATGTTTTCTTAAAAAAAGTTTTCTGTTTTCAAAATTCTGTATTTCAAAATGCTGTTAATAAGGCTAAAAAATAAAAATCGTTTTGATAATGTAAAAAAGTGCGCACTTTTTTACATTGTCAAAACGATTTTTATTTTTTAGCCTTATTTGCAGCATTTTGAAATACAGAATTTTGATATACAGAATTTTGAAATACAGAATTTTGATATGCAGTATTTTGATCAAAAAAACATGAAACAGTTTTGTCAAACACAATTTAAAAAACTCAAAGGGAACTTTTTTAGAGATATCAATGTTCGATAGCTTAAATCGGTCATTTTATTCTTATATGAATAGTGTGATATTAAAGAAGCGGATTTTATATAAGTACGTACGAGTATTTTCGAAGTTCAAATCGGATGTCAAAATCATAATATTCTCCCTCAAAAAGCAAGTAGTTGATTTTGTGAACTTAAGATTTTCATTCGTATAACTCATAAGGTACGTAATAAAAATCATAGAGTGCGTTGAAGCCTTTGTTGAATCGTCTGATTTTTTTTATTTTGACAAAATAACAACTAAATAAAAAGCCAGTTTAATTTCCAACAAAAACAAATTTTTAAATTGTGTGTCTTAAAAATTCAGGAACCTTACATCTATGAACTATTTCATAGCCTCCATAGAATTCGTAGATAGATCTTCCGGTGCAGCTTTGATATCAAGTCCACTAAGCTCCATGTCTTTGCTTTGACTTTTAGTAACATGTTCTAATAAAATTTCAGATTCTGATTGTTGGTTGTGAAGCTGCTGCTGCAATTGATGGTGTTGTTCTAAGTTTTTGGCCAAAGCAAATATGCTATTCGAACTGTTATTTAATGCACTTCGACATCTTCGTTCCAAGTTCGATAAAAGAATTTTATCGGATGTCGATATAAACTGATTACAATGTGCTGTGTTGCTTTGCTGAAGTTGCAACGATCTGGAAAAAAAAGTTTATATTATATTATGTTATTTTAGTTATTTTTATTTTAACAAAGCATGAGAATTAGTTTATGTATGGTAAATTTTCCAGCTTTCAGTAAGATTTAATGTTTATAATTAAGCTTTGTACAGCTGAATTGAAATGCACGAAAGATCTATTAATTTTTTTTTTTTTAAACTCGTTTGTACTCATTTTGACATATTTTGAAACAACAGTACCAACTCCAAAAAACAAAACAAAAAATTAAATTAAATTAAATTAAAATTAAAATTGATGTCATACAGAAATAAAATCTCAATATATACCTTGGGTCGTTGTTGTTGTCGTGCAGTGATCTCTGTAAATTAAAATTTCGATAGTTCTCGTGATTTTGCCGGAGCAGCTGTGCATTAACAGTCAATGCGGCTGCTTCTTCTAAGGACACAGGTGGACACGCCCAGATATTCTGCAATTCAATTTTAAAAATGTATCACAAGAAAAAATACAATTTTGCAAAATTAACGGAAATTTGAGTCAAAGGATCTATTCGCTTTTTAAATCAAAATTTAAAATTCCCACCAAATCTTAAAAATTCTGGCGCAAAATCTTAAAGAACCTATTTTTAAGGATTTAACAATTTACTATTTAGCAATTTGCTAAATATTTAGAAGTTTACTAAGGAAATCCAATTTAGATCTTTGCTAACTATTAAATTGCTAAAAATAAAAACCTTTTATTAAAAAACGAGCACCAAAACTTGTCTAAAAAGAGACAGTTCGCGAAAATAAACAAAGCAAATATACTTAAACGAACCTATAAGTTTGAATTCCCAACTGTTGTATGGACCATTCTATGTGTGTTATTACACTCAGACGTTTTTAGAAAGACGCAAATAAGTGCGAAAGAGAAAGTAGGTGAAATAAAAATACTTTAAAAAGTCTCAACCCGCAGAGTTCTGGGTTCAGGATTCTTGGATGGTTTTTGACGTTTCTCTTTCTTGCCTTTCTTTGTTTCTTGGCGTTGCTTTATTATTCTTTCTATTGTTACCGTATAAACAAGAAATATTCCGCCGGACAAATTCAAGTGGAGCAAAGACCTTATAATGAAATTAAATGAAGGAATGATTGAAAGAGTCTAGCTTGGTAGTTTAAGCTTTGGAATGTTTCACCCATTGAAACAAAGTGATAGCCAACTTTTATGGCCCTCAAAATTGTATTTTTTTATGTCGTTTTCAATGAAAAGCAGGTTAAAAGTTTCTTCATTCATCCTTTTATAATTTAAAAACCATGGTTTATCATTTGATTTTAGTTCTTTTGTCAAGAAAATGAAGGATTCTCTCCAGATTTCAATCCCATTCCTATTTTTACATTATTCGGAATTATTATCCGTATTCATGATGTCAATAATCATTGCTGTAATAAAAAGTGCAGTTTTCTTTAATTATTTTCGCACTTTGACTTTGTGGATGAGAACAAAAAATGAAAGAGAAGTGTCAAAAAGACGCAACCGAAAAACATCGTAGTGTAATAATCAAAAATACTCCATTTTTTTTTACCAAGATCGGAATCTTTCGTACGTTTCACTCCCCAAAACCCGTTTGTTTACATTGTTGTATTTGTAATTTTGACAATTAGTCCATAAATAGATGTGAAAACAAACAAAAAAACGATGCTGTGGGCTAGCGTCACTTTGCAAAGCAAAAACAAAATTGGGAGGTTAATAAGTTTTTTTCAGATTTTTCTTTTTACTTTTTTCGATGAAAAACTCAGTTTTAAGCTTTAGTTTTGCAGTCATTTTGCGAACCAATGTACATTTTTGTCTTAAAAAAAGCATGTTCAACATCAGTTTAATATAATTAATTCACTCATTTACAGCAATCACTACGAAATTCTTTAAATTTCATAATTAACTTCGGATTATTGTATCAAAGATGCGTTCGAAGAACCATCAAGTTAAGGGTGAGAGCGCAATTTTTTGAATTAAAATATTTGTTTTGCAAGTAATTAAAATCTGTATCAATTTTATTAATCCAAGTATATTTATAGTTTGTTTTTAATGATTTAAGCTTGCAACTATTTTTCAATTCCATTTTGATTAATAAATATTAAATTTAAAAAAAGAGTTATAATCGAAAAAAACCTTATCCATAACATTCTTGATTGATGGAAGCATACAATCATGTATTTGCTATCAAAAAAAAAACTATGCATGAAAGGAACACCAATGTTTTAAAAAAGTAATCAGAACGATTATAGCGAACCTGTTGAATAAATGCAGAGCAAATAAAATGCAAATTTTGACATATATCACAAAATGAAACCGTCTTAAAATCGTTCTGAATTCATGCACAACTAATTCAATAGAACATGTAATCGTCATGAATGTTTATGGTTGACGTACAGAAGTTTTTTTTAGTGAATTCCCACAGTTTAACGCAAAATATAATTTTCATTCATTCCTTAAAAATGTTTAGTTACCAAAGTTCAAGTTTACTTATTATTGTTTGAAGGGTATGTTTATCAAAAGTGCTGCTAATAATAAAACAAATTAATGAGTTTTACGTACATGTTTTTGTTTTTCTTAAAATAGTAAATACTTCCATAGATTACATTTTATAAATGCAGAACATAGAAGAAAATATACATAAACAATAGTTTTCAGGTATAAAGCAGACGTTAGTGTAGAAAAATATTTTTGAGAAAGCCAATAATATTTTAGGTATGTTCATTAAAGAAATTTCCGCTTCGGCTAACCTTCATCAACTTTTTAGAACAAAAAAATTAGCATTAATAGCAGCCAAGTATTTCATAGCATATTTAATTTTTCAGATTATAAAATGTCTAGAAATTTTCATATGCTACAAAATTCGTAATTTTATGCGTAAACATAGAAGATAGCATTATTTAGTCAAGAAGTATGGATTTTGACGCGTATACCGGTTTTTTTCTATGGGGTGTTCGGTTTGCCCATACTGGAATAAAAAAAGTTACTTAAATCTATTTATTGCACTCATTTAGTTGGTATTGTGAAAAGTTGGCTATCACTTTGTTTCAACGGGTGAAACATTCCAAAGCTTAAACTACCAAGCTATACTCTTTCAATCATTCCTTCATTTAATTTCATTATAAGGTCTTTGCTCCACTTGAATTTGTCCGGCGGAATATTTCTTGTTTATATATGTTGTCCGGCTGCAAGTACAGCAGCGCTTTAACTCCTCCTGGAGCATAGGGCAGCAACAAGATCCTTCCATCTATCCCGATTCACCGCAACTGACCTCAGCTGTGGCCACGATTGAATACCTTGAGACCGAGCTTCTTTCAAAACTGATGACCTCCAAGTTGTTTTTGGTCTTCCAACGCATCTATTACCCTGGGGATTCCATTGGACGGATTGTTTTGCTATATTGTCGTCAGGTTTCCTCAGTGTATGGCCTATCCAACGCCACTTCCGTTGCATGATGTCTACGTCCAATTTTTTCTGTCCGGTCCTATTCCACAGCTCAACGTTAGATATGGTTTGCGGCCATCGGATCTTCAGAATAGAGCGCAGACAACGGTTAACGAAAGCTTGTAGTCTGCTCGAGATGTTGGCAGAGCATTTCCATGTTTCAGAAGCATATAACAGCACTGATTTGACGTTAGATTCGAAGAGTTTCAACTTGGTGCGTAGCGATATTTTGCTAGAGCTCCACACAGGAGAAAGGATTCCAAATGCACTACGGGCTTTGTTTATTCTACTGTTAACGTCCAGGTCCGTTCCGCCATCGAGAGCTATAAAACTTCACAGATAATTAAACTGCTCGACCTCCTCTATGGTCCCCTGCCTTAGAATAACTTGTGTGCTTTGGCCCGTGGTCATTACTTTGGTCTTATTTGTGTTAATCCTTAAGCCAGCCACCTCTCCATTTAATTGCAGCGAATGACACATCTGATTTAAGCCTGCCGTGTTGTTTGCCATGAGACATAATTATATCGTCAGCATAATCTATGTGACTAAGCTTGTCAAACAGACTCCATTGGATACCGTGTCATTCATTTGTACCCATCGTGGCAGTCATCACATCGTCGATCGCCAGCAAAAACAGAATTGGTGACAAGACATCTCCTTGTCTCACTCCTTGACGCACATCGAAGGAGTCGGTAAGCTGACCATTGTGCAAAACAAAACACCTTGCGTTGTTGCACGATTCTTTAATAACAGCGATAATTTTCTCAGGGATTCCTCGCAATAAGCGATCTCCAGATGCATTCACGATTGACCCGATCAAACGCCAGTCCCTTGGGTAAGTTTCACTCTCCCAGAAAGCCTGCACGAGTTTAAGCAAAATACGGGAAGCTGCCTCAGGGTCTGCTTTTAGGAATTCTGCGGGAATACCATCAAGTCCAGCTGCTTTGTTTGTCTTTAGAAGATGTATCGCATTACTTATCTCTGCACTTGTTGGGGGACTGGTATCAATACTCCTAGAAGATCTGCACATGTTGTTCAATTGTGGATTCAATTCTGCATTGTGGTCGTCTTGTTCACTCGGTAACAATAGAAATAATAAAAAAGCAACGCCAAGAAACAAAGAAAGGCAAGAAAGAGAAACGTCAAAACAATCCAAGAATCTCGAACCCAGAACTCTGCGGGTAGAGACTTTTTAAAGTATTTCTATTTCACCTACTTTCTCTTTCGCACTTATTTGAGTCTTTCCAAAAAAGTCTGGGTTTAATAACACATATACAGAAATCTGAGTGTAATAACACACTATCCACTTCTCTTTTTTAGATTATTTGACAGTTGTCATATGGATTTAAAAAAAAGCTAAAAGTTAAGGTAACGATTAGGTGGTTTTAACTTTAGCAAATTGTTAAGAGATAGTAACATGTTAAAATCGTTTATAATTACTAAAAATGGATTTAACACTTTATTAAATTGTTTAAAAGGAAAATAATCTCCATTTTATAGATTTTGAAATGTACTGCCGACTTGAAACTCAATATCGCCCCATGAAAAATATAGAAAACACCTTACTTATATAACAAGCACAACCAAACCTCTGATCAAGTTCTTAACTTTTAGGGCTCCATATTAGGAAGTACAAAATAAAAGTAAACTAAGACAATCCTTCCAAATGTTTGGTCTTAAAGCATGCTAAAAAATGTTATCGTTTGAAAGTTCTTATGAATTTGAATACTGCGTTTTCCAAAAATATAGCCGAACCTGTAAAACAAATTTTATAGAAGACTGGAAACCGAAAAGACACCTTAGTATTCTGTTTTTAAAAGTCATTGTTGAGAAGTAAATTGAGCAAAAAAAATACGAAATGAGTCCAATTTTACACCTTTTTCCAATAAAAAAATGATCACTTATGTTTTGAGCATTGGCTTCAAATGCTCCAAGATTCGCTGGTTTATTGGCATAAACAAATAACTAAACATAGCGATTAAGTGTCGTCAAGTCGCATAAACGAGGGTCAGTTAACAGGACCACTTCTGGAAATAAATTTGTCTCCAAGTTAATAATGTTATGACATTTACAATGTCGTCAAAGTTTTTGTTTAGTTGATTAATTTTTGAAATTCTTTTAAAATTGTGGAAGCGCCGCCATTCAGTAGCTCCCTTTGGAAATAAATACTGATCATTTTAATGAATGTAAGGCATCACTCGCAAGCCCTTACCTAATGGTTTTGGAATTGCCTTCGTTTCATATGCGGCAATTAAAAAATAAAAATACATTTCAATAATATTTAAACTAAAACTACATATGAAATTGAAAATTCGAAGAAGGTATGTGAAAAAATAACTTCTATTAGGTTACCTTACCTATCCGGTTTTGTGCGTTTACAAACATATCTGATACTAAAGTATCGCAGATAGCCTATCGGATTGCGAACCGAACGTGGCCAATACTTTCATTCATTCAGAAATGTCAACAAAGTTTGAAATTCTCAACTGCAAAACCATAGATAACCAAAAACACTCTAGTAAAGATATAAATCCTCGGTAGCCATATTGGTTTGCCTACAAGCAAAACCGGAAACTGGCCTCATAAAGTATTTCTTAGTGTGCGTGTAATTTTTCCTCTAATTTATGAAATTTCCCCTAAAAACTCAGTAAATGTGTCTATGTATGCGTGAAAACACGTCAATTTTACTCGTTGAATTCTTCCACATTACAAATACAACAATGTAAACAAATGGGTTTTGAAGGGTGATACGTACGAAGGATTTATATCTTCATATAGAGTGTTTTTGTAGATAACAACCATCGAAACTTTTCATCAAAAACACTCTAGTAAAGATATAAATCCTCGGTAGCCATGTTGGTTTGCCTACAAGCTAAACCGGAAACTGGCCTCATAAAGTATTTCTTAGTGTGCTTGTAATTTCTCCTCTAATTTTTGAAATTTCCCCTAAAAACTCAGTAATTGTGTCTATGTATGCGTGAAAACACGTCAATTTTTCTCTGTGAATTCGTCCATATTACAAATACAACAATGTAAACAAATGGGTTTTGGAGGGTGATACGTACGAAGGATTTATATCTTCACTAGCCGACCCGTGCTCGCGTTGCTTCGCAAATTGTAACCACGAACATTTTTTGAATATTAGTATTAGCATATGAAAAAATTTCTCAATGGGACTGAGCATATTTTCTACAATAATATTAATTTTAGTTTATAATCAAAAAACACTTCCTTACCGAAATTAACACTTTAGAAAAAAAACTTAAGTAAAATATTACGTATTAAAGGCCAAGCCGCACGTGAAAACAAACAAAATACAAAACCATTTCAATTTTTCAGTTGAAAACAGAACGACATTTGTTTGCTCTTTTTATCGACGTCATTGTAAGTACCTTCTTCGAGATATTTGTAAAGAAAATTTTAACTTAATTTCAATTTTATTGTTCGAGGAAGTGATACAAAATTGGTAATTCAAGCTATTATAATAGAACTTTTTTTATTTTTAAATTGGAAGAATTATAATCTATTCACTTCCTCGAACCAGAAAAATAAAAACGATCTAATTTTTCTTTAGATAAATCGGCATTTCATGTGCACGGCACTGTTTATTTATTTTTATTAAATGTCCATAGTAACTTAAAAAAAAAGAGCCCACACTGCTCAGCGATGTGACGAGAATTAGAGAAACAAAAAAATAATGTGTGTGTGTAGGTTAGTTGATGGACTATACAATGAAAAATTGAATATATAGGTAGGTAGGTAAGAGAAAAAACGTAACTATTAAATGGAACACAATTTAAAAGAGAAAGAGCATGGGAAGAAAAGAAAATTAAAAATGTTGGAATGATAATGAAATGAAACAAAGCAGCGACCTCGCGATCGTGATGGAATCTAATTTCCTGGATAAAATAAATTCAATAAGTTTATAATTTTATAATTTGTTTTTATTTATTGTATTGTTGTATGTTTAACTTAGAAGTGATTTTAGGCTTAAAATTTGCGCAACAATATTGACTTTATGAAGCAATGCTAATCTTTGTCGATTATTGTATAGGTTTTAAGATATGAGTGGTTGTATAAGTCAACTAATGAAAAAAAAATGGACAAAAAATGTAAAATTAATAATATTTAAGTTTGACAAATAATTAATGAAAAAAAAATTAAAGCCATAAACACTCTCATAACAATATAGAAAATAATAAAATATATTTCAAATAAATCGGTTGACTACTTTCAGAGATCGTGCGTTACAAACTTTAAAATGGTTTCGCTTTTATATAATAGTATAGATATGTAGATATAGAGTGTTTTTGCTTTTCATGTTATTGAGAAAAAACCCTTTTTATAATAATTTTAATTTTTTGGTCCCGGCCTGCGGCTTCGCAGAGTTAATGCTCATAATAGATGATTAGCGAGTATTGCCGAATTCCTACAAGCAATTGTAGATTTATAGAACTTTCGGGCTAGATTCCAAAGTAAACAATTTTGAAAAAAAGTTTGCCAATAAAAGTTTTTATATTAATTCAAAATAAGTATTGTCAGACCCATGTCAATTTTAGTAAAAAATGTACATAATTGAAAAATGTACAAAAAAAGTTTTTATTTTTTTTAGAGATCAGAAAAAAAAGTAATATTTTAGGTTATTATTTATAAAACTACCGAAAATTTGGAGCCGGTGACCGCAACTTAAAGAGCATTTTGTTTGTAAGTGAAATAGCTCATTTTTGGCTCAATGGATTCGTAAAAATCCAGATTCGCTTTATGAATCAACACTTCATTTACAAAAAATAACAGTTTGGCGCGGTTTGCATGACGGCGGGCCGGCGGCGCGGCGGCGGTTGTGCGTTATTGCGCCATATTATGACGATCGCGAGTTATCGCGCTTATTTTTGGCCAGAATTGAATGATATGGACTTGGACGACAAGAAATGTATAAAGTTTTTTAATAAATTCTCAAGCCCTTATTGAAATAAACTTAACATGTATAGATATTCGTTGTAAAATCATTTTCTTACAGCTGAATTTAAACGAAAAAAGGCTTTATTTTGATTTTCTGTGATCCCACAAAAAGAAAACTTTAGAAAATTAAGGAAAAAAAAATAATATTGTAATTAAAATTGGCTTTACTTTACCGCTTCATTAATTGGATAATTCTTAATTATTTAACACATTTACCTGTAAGCTTGGTGAAAAATTTCCATTCCCATAAGTAGGAGAACTCGACATTGATTCGTGAGATGCACTTCTATATGAAAATGAATATAAATTTATTTAAGTATCATTAAATAATGTTTGAATCACATTGCATTATTCAAAGAATCATCCTTGTAATGAAATCATAATCTGTTTTTCGCAAGACATGACTCATAAAATCTTGTTAAAATTAAAAATCTGTGTTTTTAATCTTAAGAAAATGCAGAGCTTTGAAAGAATTTTTATTTTTCAGAAGACAGAAAACTCATTTGATTCTTAAATAACAATGTGCTTTATTTTTAAATATAATATAATTTTCATTTTAATTACGAAATGTTTATTGTAAAAATGATTAGAAAATTGAGTAAAATAATTTCCAAGGAATAAAAATAGAAAAGTTAAGCTGAAGTCTAAGCAAATTGTGTAGAAATATAACGCATTGAATAATAAAGAAGAAAAAACAGATGGAAAGGAATAGCTAGTTAATTTAAACTAAATACTACAATATTGAAACTAAAGGACATACATTAGTAAGTGTTAAGAACATTCACATTATTATCATATTCAAATTTTACCTTGATAAGTATATTCAGCTTCGTATAATATCGGAAATTGAGATCTATTTTGAATACATTTTAAAATAAATAAATAGTTGCTTTTTACCTTAATGTAGGCAATATCTAAAATATTATTTATTTTATTCCAAACATATTAATAAATAAAATTTTAAATTTATTTTCACTTCTTGCGTTTGCGTTTGTTTACCTCACTTCCGTGTCATTTTTTGTCTGTGTTTACAGATTTGTTATGAAAATATTGCCTTCTATACTGTTGTGGGGTTTGATTCTTGTAAACAATATTTTAACATCATGATCAGCAATCAACTTTTTACACATAAGACACTAAATATGGATGTGTGTAAAGAAACCTACTTAAACAGGAGCGTAACCAACTTGCAAAGGGTATTAGGCACTTTGGCATCTCACACATCATTATATCAGTTTAGAAAAGATTTCACTTTACACAGCACCGGCTAGACGTGACCAGGCCTAAAAAGTCTATTGCATCTGTTTGAAAAAACCTTTTATGTACATTTTTTTGGTTTGTCTTTCAACTAACCCATGTATAAAAATTATTTTAAGGTGACAGCTTTGTATATAAAACTTAATATGCAAAAGTGACAGGTTGCTCATGCTGTACATTTAAATCACCATGAATAGCAAAAATAAGCTTAGTTTTAATTTACTTCGATTTTATAGGAAACATAAGTATCCTTACAAAATACATGTTTCTATTTAGTTTTTATCTGGAAAATTTCACATATATCATGTTGATTACAGAATCCGACGATTGAGTTTCGAATGGATCCAGAGTAAGTTTTTGACATTTCTAATATGATAGAAATGTCAACATTGACATTTGAATCGCTTTGAAGACTACTCATTGAATTCTGAAATCGTCACGATTAAGTTGTTTATCAAAAGCACTTAAGGCACCAGATATAAATATCAGAAAAAACCATACAAAAAACTATGATTTAAGTTTTCAGTCCGATTTGACAGGGAGTATTTTACAAGTAATATTTTATATCAATCGATTTTGATACATCAAGGGCGAAACAAAAATCGGCAAAACTTTTATTTCATCTTTTGAATATATTGATCTTTGGATGAAATTTGGGGTTTTCTATCCGAATACTTCTGGGAGTGTTCAATTTGTATAAAAGAAAGTTTAACTTGCATGTACTAAGGGAAGGGGTCGGTTATAAAAATGATTGAAAACAATCCGGAGCATATTCTGAATTAATATCACGCAAAAGATATATTTTTGATAAAAAAGTTTAATTATATGATTCGTTTTTGCTAAAAATGTACTTTTCTGACCAAAATAGACTTTCATAAACAACTTCCCATCAGAAACGTTTTCTTTTCAATGATAGTAGTTAGTTAGTAGAAATGGTGGCCACGAGCAGTCTAGCTCGGTGACACAATTAGCGCTACGTTGCGCCGTTTTGATACCATAAAATACTCGCTTGACCTATAAAGATAAAAGGGGGATTATAAAGGGAAAAATGCGCCTCAAATCCACTTTGTAGCGTTTAGAAAGGAGATCAAATCTTTGATCTCCAGTTCTGAGAACTCATTGAGATCGTTGAAAAAGGGCTTTCCCAATGTTTTGGCTCTCGTTTTGGCTAAGGCGGGACACTTGCATAAGAAGTGAAGAACAGTTTCTTTTTCTCGCTGGTCCTCGCAACTACGACAGAAAGTGTTGTGGGGGATGCCCAGCTTAGATGCGTGTTCTCCAACAGGCCAGTGTCCGGTGCTTGTAGCAACGACCCTGGCTATGTCTTGCCTGGGTCTGCAAATGAGATTATTAGTACGGGATTTGTTGTAGGTGGGCCATATCCTTCTAGATATGATACAGTTGGTTAGGCTGTTCCACCTGTGGTTTGCTTCAGCGAGGAAAATATGGAAGATCTTGCCCTTCATAGCACCAAGAGGAATGTTGACTCTTTCCGCGAGAGAGCTATGAAGGGCTGATCCTTGCCTAGCCAGCTCGTCAGCTCGTTCATTGCCCTCAAAGCCTCTGTGACCCGGAATCCAGATGAGAGTGACCTTGAGTCCAATGTTCATGCTAGCTAACTCACTTCGGCATTGTTGGACCAGTTTGGAGGATGAAGTGGACGAGCCAATCGCTTGAATAGCCGCCTGGCTGTCCGAAAAAATAGCTGTATTGCGGTTTTGGTTTGGATCTAGTTTTAGTAACTTGCATGCTTCCTTGATCGCGAGTAATTCAGCCTGAAAAACACTAGCAAAGTCAGGAAGTCGCAAAGACCTGGAGACATTTAAAGACTCGGAAAAAATTCCTGCACCGACCCCACACTCCATCTTTGAGCCGTCAGTGAAGATAGTTGTGTCGAAGCCTCTCGTCACTAAGTCATCATCCCATTCATTTCGAGATGGGATGATAATTTTAAAATCCGCACTGAGGTCCACAGTAGGGGTGCAGTAGTCGGTTTCTGTCGAAAAGATGTCCGCTGGGATGAGATTAGTGATATTACTATGACCAAAGGGCCTAGAATACCAACTATTCGATTCCCTAAGTCTCAACGCGCTGCAAGATACTAAGTATTTGATATGCAGGTCTATTGGTAAGAGGTAGAGAAAAACGCTTAGGGCGTCCGACGGACATGAGCGCAAAGCTCCAGTGGAGCCAACACCCCACTTTTTGCCAAAGGTTTTATTGCAGGCATAGAAAGCTATGCTGGCTTTCTTGACCCTTTCTTCGATGTTAAATTTCCAGTTTAACTTTGGGTCAAGTATTACTCCCAAATATCTAGCGCTGGGAGACAAGGAAAGAGTTTCACCGTTGAGGCGGGGAAGGGTGAAGGGTGAAGGGTGGTACTTTTGTTTTCGTAGTGAAGAGCATCAGTTCAGTTTTGCTTTTATTGACACCCAGGCCACAGCTTGTAGCCCAGTTGCTTACTTTTAGCAATGCCATCTCCGTAATCTCACTAATCACGGAAGTGTACTTTCCTGATACCAGTATCACCAGATCATCTGCATAAGCAACGGCCTTCACACCACAACTTTCCAGTTTAAAAAGAATTTTGTTCATGACTAGAAGCCAAAGAAGAGGGGACAGAACACCCCCCTGAGGTGTTCCCCTATTTACGCACCTGGTTAAGTAAGTGTTACCTGAGGTAGCTTGAATTTTTCTATCACTGAGCATGGAAACAATCCAATTTCTAATGTAGTCCTCTACACCCTGATCAACCAGTGATTCTTGAATAGATTCTGTTAAGACGTTATTGAAAGCTCCTTCTATGTCTAAGAAGGTAGCAAGAGTAAATTCTTTGTAGTGTATGGTTTTTTCAATTGTACGCACTACCTCATGTAAGGCTGTCTCTGTAGACTTGCCCTTAAGATAAGCGTGTTGAGAACTCTCAAGAGGGCATACATCTAAAATGCCTCTGATATGGTAGTCAAGAATGCGCTCCATTGTCTTAAGCACGAAGGAAGTAAGGCTTATTGGTCTAAAGTCCTTCGCGGATTCATGTCCTCGCCTGCCCACCTTCGGGATAAAAACTACTCTAACATGTCTCCAAGACTCAGGAACATGATTTAGGCAGAGACATCCTTTAAAGATCATCTCCAGCCACGGAATCGCCAGAAATTGCGTTTTCTGAAGCATGATCGGCATTATGCCGTCCAGGCCTGGAGACTTGTACGGGGAAAATGTGTTGATTGCCCAAGCAATATTTTCCCTATTTATCAAGGTATCGATGTGTTCTATATCCGCCGTCGACACGCCATTTGAATTAAGAGTTTGAGGGTTGTTATTCTCACAACCCGGAAAATGCGCAGCCAACAGCAGTTCTAGGGATTCTGCAGGAGATGTTGCCCAGGAATCGCCAGATTTTTTAAGAAAGGAAGGACAACAGTGGTCCTTCGATAGAATCTTACTAAGCCTGGCGGATTCTTTTATATTGTCTATTTTGTGGCAGTAATCCCTCCAGCTTTGCTGTTTAGACTTGGCAATGGCTCGCTTATAAACTCTTAGACAGTCTTTGTACGGTTGGTAGAATTTGTGTTTGTGGCAAATATTAAAGATCACTCTAGTCTTTTTCCTGAGACTAGACAGTTCTTCATTCCACCACATAGGGAGTGATTTGCGACTGTATTTAATAGGGCACGAGACTTTGTAGGCCGTGCCAAAAGCTGCCTCGAAGGTCTTTACTTTAGACTCGAGATCGCTTACCGACTCTGGACACCGATTTGGTGTGTTACGTAGTTTCGTGTTAATTATTTGACTGAATTTCTTCCAATCAGTATTTTTGGGGTTTCTGTGAGGGGGAGGAATTTCAGACTCAAAATTTATATTGAAGAGTATCCACCTGTGATCAGAAAAAGAATTCACAAGTGAGACTCTCCAATTTTCCACCATAGAATAAAGATTGTTATTTGATAGAGTAACATCAAGTACATCCTCCCAACCTTCGAAGTTAACCGAGCTCGGAAAAATGAAAGTTGGGGTATTACCTCTATTGCATACATTTAAATTATTGTTAATAATGAAATCAAAAAGTGACTCACCTCGTTCATTAATTACCGTGCTACCCCATAGAGAATGCCGTGCGTTGGCGTCGCACCCAATCAGGAGGTCTGTCCTTTGTTGTTTTGAAGCGATTACCATGGTCTCCAACTCTTCCGGAGGTGACTGCCGGTCGTGGCCACAGTAAGCCGATGCCAGAAGTAGGCCAGCATTTTTTCCTTCAATTCTGACAACCGTCAAATCGGAGGTGCTAAGGATGGGACACAAAAAAGCTTTTAAGTGTTTCTTAGCTAGAATGCAGGTTCTAGGCTTACCTTGGTCAGTATTAGGGATTTTATAAAAAAGGTCGTATTTGTGGTCCAGAAGGCCTCGAACTCTGAGGCCATTCACCCAAGGTTCTTGTATGAACGCTACGTCCAAGTCTTCCTGACTCAGGAAGACCTTTAGATTATCTGAGGCACATTTCGAGTGCTTCAGATTAATCTGTATAGAACGCAGCGCGTTTTTAATTGCCTGAAGAAGAAGGGCCTGCACCTTCAGGGCCCGGCGACTCGCCGGGGACTTCGGCAACAATGATGTCATCGTCGGTCTTGACTTTGCCATCATTGTTGTCGCAGTCTGCTCCCTGACTCTGCAATACCTTAATCTTGGCATTTCTAATGCCGAATCTTAGCTTGTATTCAGCCTTCTCAAGGGCCCCCAAGCTCTCCCCGACTGTCCAGTCATGCATTGGAACCAGCGGGTTTAGCCTCTGAAGACCACGGATCAGCTCCTTTCCACTTGGCTTGATGCTCATGACGGGCAACCAAATGCGAGCCTTAGGCTGTCTGGGGATGTCCTTAGCTGGGATGAGCTTAAGTCTCAAGCCTTCCCAGTCATTGCTTATCTTAGCAATGCATGTTCTAAGGAAATCCCTGGAAAACACGTCATCGCATTTGATTACCCTGTGTCCCCTGAGCACTTCGCCAGAGTCAAAACTAGGGTAGGGACCCTCAATTGCCGAGATTGTGTAAGAAAACACCATCTCCGAGAGCTTGGCCTCGATAGAACTCCACACAGCTAGCAGACCTCTGCTGTTTGTGGAGAGCTCATCCACAACCGATACTTGGAGGTCGTCTCTGACAACCTCACTTAAAGTACGCTGTTGCGCCGCTCCGGAAGATGATGCCTTCTCTTCTTTATTTGAATTTGGTTCATGTTTTGGTTTTTTTGAAGGTTTTTCGGTCTCTTCACGAGACCGGTTTCTTTTGTCGGCCTTCTTTTTTGTAGCCAAGAGACTGTTGTATTCATCAACAATCTTTTGGTACATGATCTTGTCCTCGCGATCCTTCTCCAGCACAATTCCAGCCTTCTCATTTTCAGCAATCTTGCTAAGAATGAAGGAGGCCTTCTTGAACTGGTTCTTGATGCGAGTACCAGATGATTTTTTATTTTTTCCTTTACCAGCATTGCTATGGCTGGCATTGCTGGTAGAGGAGTTAGGATTTATTTGCGGTCGAGGCACAGGAGTACTATGGCTGGTACTCGCTGCACTTCCAGTTTTTGCAGGTTGCCCCACAACGGTCTCCTGACTGGAGGCCAAAAGTTCATCCTCATAGTCGGCGGATGGTCCTAAGTTCGTCATGTCTAAATCGTCCTGTGAATTTTTTTGTGAAGAAATTTTGGTCCCACGAGTAAAAACGGAGAGGAAAAGGTCAGCCCCGGCAGAGCCGATATACCGGGGTAAGGCAAGATGTAAGACGGACCCTGCCAAGGCATCCGAATGAGCTCGTTCGCGACTGGTTTACCCCCCAGCCTTCCATTTCTTCGGCACGGATTATGAAAATCGCTCACACCACCACTGAAAATTAGGGACCCCGTATCTATGGTCAAATTGCATTGCTGAGGGTTTAAACTATTGAAGAGTTTAGAAACGCCTCAACAATTCAACCTGACCTTAGCTGATCCCCTTCTTGACATCGCACAAGAAAACTGTGGTGATCATTACCGCCCGGCACCCACTAGGAGGGTTTGATACGAGGATTTTTTTCAATGATAGACAATTTTAAATGATCATTAGTTTTCATCATTGGAATTTTTTTGACAGGTCGGTTGTATCGATTTTCGGTCATTGGAAAAATATGTTCCTGATTGAAATATTGACATTACTCTAACAAAAGAATGGTTGCGAAATGCAAGTCATTAGGCCTGGTTCTCGAGCTTTTGCGCCACCTTATTAATTTATGTATTATGATTGAATTTAAACATTTGAAATACATTGCCGGTCATAAGGTTAGAAGCAGGCATTTTCGAGAAGTAAAATTGATATTTCTCCCGTTACATGATGGATATGAAAAAAACAACAATGGTAAATGAGGGACTATTTTGTTAACAATAAAATATAAAATTTGGACATAGGAGAGATTTAGCCTACGGAACTTTTATGACAAATTGTTAATTGAGTAATGAATATGCGAAAATAAATTGGGTCATTAGGTTAGAAGCAGTGAATAAATCAACGTTGTTTTGTGAAATGCATACATTTTTTTTCGGAAAAACGGTACAATTTATAAATTAATTGTTCTCGATTGAGTGTTAACAGAAATGGGCAACAAAAAATGTTTGACAGGGGAGGAAAGGGCAAGAATAGATGTTTATTGCTCTAAAGGTCTTTAATGCTTTGCTATAGCCCGAAAAGTAAATCGAAATGATCATTGTGTAAGTAATTATTTAAAAAACCATCGTCTTACTCTAGAAATTATAAAAAAAAAACACTTCCTCTGCCTTTAGACTTCGCGAAATGCGAAGTATCCTTAGAACAGCGTCAAATTCAGCTTTATCGGCAGCTAAAAATAGGCAAAAAGCTAATGTTAAGGCCAGCTTATCCACTGTTAAATACACAATTCGCCATGCTAAGCACTTAAAGCGCCTGAAGCTTAAGAAAAAACCACCACTTTATGACGTAAGGAAGAAGCAACGCTTGTGTTTCGCGAAGGATCACATGAGCTGGGATGTGCAAAATGGAATGACCGCAAATGATTGGAGGAAGGTTTTTTTTTCCGACGAAAAATTTAACCTAGATGGGCCAGATGGTTATAATTATTATTTCCATCACCTGAGGAAAGAGTAGTGATTTTTAAACCGTCACCATAGCAAAAAAAAGGAGGCGTTTTCGTCTGGAGCTCAATTTTATTGTATAGCGCTATAGACTTGGTAGTCCAAGATACCAAATGACTAGGAAAACATACAAAGCCTTCCTGGAATAAGTATTTCTCAATATTAGCGAGCTTTTTGGACTAATTCCATGGTTTGATCAGCAGGGAAACGCTCCCATACACATAGCCCGAGAGGTAAAATCCCTTATTGCAAACCAAAACTTCCACTTGCTGCCTTGGCCACCATACTCCTCGGACCTTAAAATATTTGAAAATGTGTGGGGCTAGCTTACACGTAAGGTACATGAAGGAGGAAAGCAATACGGTGACAAGGAAGCACTAATTCATGGTATCAAATTGGCCTGGAGTGAGATTTCTTTAGTCTACTTGGAATCTCTTTATAAATCCTTAAAAGGTAGAATTTTTGAAGTTATTTTGAAGGCTGGTGGTAGAACACATTATTAAAAACCTAATGAAAACTAAAAACCATAACAAAATACAAATACTTGCATTTTATTTCTATTTATTTGATGTGCTTCTAATCTAATGACCCGATTTATTTTCGCATATTCTTGACTCAATTAACAATTTGCCATGAAAGTTCCGTAAGCTAAATCTCTCCTTTACCCAAGTTTTATATTTTGTTGTTAACAAAATGGTCCCTCATTTACCATAGTTGTTTTTTTCTAATCCATCATGTAACGGGAGAAATATCGATTTTACTTCTCAAAAACGCCTGCTTCTAACCTTATGACCGGGAGTGTACCTAAGAGCTAATCATTAAAACTAGAACTAACAGGTTGAAAGAATTTTGTTTCAATTTATAAAATCAAAAATCAACTGTTCGTCACTAAAAAAAGGTACAAATAACTAAAAAGTTTTATTTCTCAGGAGCTTGTTATAGCTATCAGTCAAATTCAACATCAAAAATTTAAACAGGAGGAATTTCTCCTCAAACTATTTCTTAACAGGAGGAATTTCTCTTCAAACTATTTTTTTTTCTTTTTATTATTTTTTTCTTATTTATTTCTTATTATTGTTTTCATCAATATTTCTTTAAGATGGCATTACTTAAGGGCCAACTATTAGACATCATTGGTTTTCATCATTGAAACTAATCAATGAAAATTTCTAATTGAAATCTACAGAATAAATGTTTCTGACAAAAACTGTTATTGTTTGAAATTAAAACACAAATCAGTGCAAAACGGTTCGTTTTCTTTTAGACTAGGATAGAATTCTTTGAGTGATTTCCGATCGATCAGTACAATGTTTGAATTTTTAGTCAAAAGGAAACAGGGTCAATAATCAATTCCAAAAACACTTTATATGAATATGAAAAATTCTATTCAATGAAACACAAAATTTTGTTACGGAAGGCGGACCATGGGGGCGCTGCCTGTACGAAAATTAAGTGTGGAATCTAAGAGCGACTAGAAGTATAAAAAAAAAAGAAATAAATAAATATACAAACATACAAACATTTAATTGTATGTGTTTTAGATTTGTTAGCAGAAAATTGTATTCATTTGATTTTAGATTTTCTATTTTTGTGAAATCTGAAAATTTAAAAGCAACGTTTTCAAATTTAAGTTTTGATTCAATGCTTCGTTGCCATACTTTGAATTTTTCCATAGCAACTACATTCGATGTAGTAGGTATTTTTTTAAATTTGTATTTTTTATTGTAATGTGGGTAGTGGGTGGGTAGGTATGTAGAAAAGTAAGTATTATAGGTTGGTGTGTATTAAGCAGAATTGTAAGGACTTAAGTCTATTCGTGATTGGAATTAAGCCATGAATCAAGCTAGAATTAAACAATCAACTTAAAGGGTCAACGCGTTGACTCTCTGACGTCATAAAAACATCTAAATTTTCTGTGTCAACGTTCACCGCGTCAATGCTTAAGACGTTGACTATCACACGATTAGACAAAATAATATTTATTTAAGCCAACGTTATTTTTATTTTTTTCATATAAGGGTGTGAAAGAATGTTAAAATTGGTACAATGTAAGCATATAACATAATTATTGTGTAGTTTTTAATTGTAGGTCTACAAATGACGTCATTTATACGTCAAAGAGTCAACGCGTTGACCGTTTACGTTAACCTTCTAATAGTAGCTTCAGACTTTTTTCTTTAATATTTTGCAGTGCGAAACAACTGTGTTAAAATTGAAAAAATTGAGAATTTATGCATATGTACCTATTTGCAAACATATTTTCCTATATTTATCCTTTTGGAAGCAGATAGGTCCAGGGTTTAAATAGGTACATGAATAAGTACGATAGTATCTGTTTAGGTTGGCAGGTTGTTGCGTGGATAAAAATTGTAAGGCAGTTTCTAGGGAATAATTTTGTTAAATTAATGTATTATACCAAAAAAGTAAAAAAATTATTTTAAGAACCTACAATCCTCCTCACCCTCATTTTGGTTGTTTCAAAAAAACGGACAAATGGCTAAAGATAGTGTAATAGCTTTTTCCATTCTTAGGAAAAAGGGCATTATACAAGAAATCTTTTTTAAGTTAAAAATTTTAAAATGAATGTCTCCTTCTAGACTTAACTTGATTTAATAAAAAAAATGATAGTTAAATTCAAAATTGAGATTTTCTCCAAAATTTTCATTTATTTCAATTTTTCACATTTTCACGTGCATTTTAATGTTCGCTTGAACTAAAATGACACTTTTATGTATGGATATGTAAATTGAAATGAAATATTATCGTTTACACGGCTTTTTTAAAATGGGTTTGTATGTTGGTCAGGTGTAATTAATTATTTAAGTAATCACGTTACAAAAAATGCCATTCTAATTTTAGGGAATTTAATGTAGGAATTAAGATCAACAAACCTCATTGATGAAATGCACTTCAAATTTCAAATTAAAATTAACTTAATTTTTTTATATCTAATCTTTGTCAATTTTTTTCACCTCAATTATTATTGATTTATTTGTATGGTGCAAACATCACATCAACTAAAAAGAGTTTTTAAATAAGTGACCATAAAAGCTGTTATTTGAACATGAACATATTTTCAATATAGATAAAAAAGATGCTGGGATGCGACGCACGCTGATAACTTCCGATTGATTATTCTAAGAAATTTAAGCATTAAAAAAAATATATTGCATATGATTAAATACTTTGATTTCAAAATCTATTTTTTAAACGCGATTTTAGTCAAAAAACAATTTTTACCAATTTTGGTACTATTTGCGTACTATTTTTTGTAGATTTTAATTTTGGATAAAAAATCTGACTGTTAGATTTTTATAAAAATTAGCTCAATGTCGAAAATAATATTTTCTGTGAGATAAAATTAGTTTGAAGCCAATGTTTTTAATTTTTGAAAAGATATTTGAGTTAAAAGTAAATTTTTACCAAGTTTTAGTATTGTTTTTTTAGGTTTTTTATTTTTTGTAGAAAAAATGTCAATTCGATTTTTCTCAAAATTTTTGTTCGTAAAATATTCGAGGGGACAAATATTTTTTTTCAGTCTTTTTTTTTTATTTACAAAAAACGTTTTTTTTCCCCAAAAATATACTAGTTTGGTATCATGTTACCATACATAATATACAATTTAACTCAAGTCGCTAGCGTCATTGGTTCACCTTTTTTTGAAAATGCTATGGTAAAAAACCACCCACTCAATGTTTTTGAGAGGCCTTTCTGCATGATTCTGCATTATTATCTGTATAACAAAATGTATTTAAAGTCAATATCTCCATTGGTTCTTGAGCTATGGACGATGAAAAAAGTCCCAGAACTTACGGACGTACAGACGCGTGGAAGTACGGACGCACGGACGTATGTACGTACACACACACGCGCAGACATCTCTCTAAAAATCGTCGAAACGTCGAGAAATGTCAAAATTTTCAATTCGACAAATCGGGCCAATTACAATAACTTCCTATGGGAATTTAATAACATTTTAATTTTCTCAAGAAATTTCTGAAGTTAGTGTTCCTTGCATAAGTCATTCTTTTTATATTATTTATCCCTAAAAGAAAAGTGAACACAAAATGTTCGCACTATTATTAGCATGGTTTAGAAATATTTGTCTCATTTGAAAATGATTCGAAAAAAGTAGGTAAAACCTTAATTTTTCTAATTGGCAACCACAAAAAGTTTATATTCTAATTCTTTTTTTGTCTTGTGTTTTTTTTTTATTTTCTTCATTCCCAATCAACCACATTATACAGAATATAAATAATAAATTATAACAAAAATGTCTTTTCATTGCCTCCCTCGAACTTTCGCTGAGTTTGTATACATTCTTCTCTATCTTCTGTTTTTTTAATAATATGGAAATTTATTATTTTATATTGGAAAATTCTCGCTCATATTTACCCCCACCCAAATACATTCGACTTGCAAAACATGTGGAACGAACTGTTTAGGAAGTCGATGAAAAGATGTCAGGTCGAGCGTTCATCTTCATGATAGTACTATTCAAATATACATATATACAAAGTTCTATTGTTTCCTATTTCGATTTTGTTTTTGTATCGGTAATAAGACAAAAGTAATTTTATAATACTTAATCCCTAAAGTGGTTCCTTGCTACCAATAATTTTGTTTTACAATACAAATTAAACATACATAGGTACATCGCTGGCAATTGTAAAGCAACAATTTAGTTACGAATTTATGTAAAACTTACCATAAACTGCACGTTAAGGGTCCGAAAATAATGGTTTTCAATTACATATAATACAAAGCACAATAAGTTATAATAAACAAACAAAACACAAATAAATAAAAAGTAGAGGGACTAAAAAACATTCCATTCTTACTGCGACTGATAGTTGCATGGTAAAAATCCACCACCAATCAAATTATATCTACTTCCTGTCCTACCGATTCCAATGCCATTGTCATTTATACATCCATTACCACCAGTACCAATTTCGCTGATATTTTTTCCACACAAATCCCGATCTCGATCATGGTCGCGATCGCTTGTTGAAGAAGAAGATCTGCCATCAATTCTACTGCTGCTTCCCCCGGCGCCAATGTCAATCATGTCGCTATTGTCATTGCCCATTGCCTGTGGGTGGTAGTTGCTTTCATTATTATTGCCAATGTTGTCTCCAATGTTGGTTGTTAAATTTGTACCAACACCGCCACCCCCACTGCTACCACCATTAGATGGTGCTCCTGTAGCACCATTTTGTGAGTTTGGCGGCGATGATGGCTCATATTTTCGGGGTCTACCTCTTGACAGATGACGTCGTTTAACAAACTCATTGTCATCGACCATCCAAAATGATCCAAAATCGTCTTCGTAACGCACAAAACATTTATGCAGAGATAAATTTGTTCGAATGGCATTCTTCGAAAGTGGTCATCATTTAGGAATAAAGTGTGTATGATTTCAAGAATTTTTGTTTTGGATTTTTTGGTGGTAATGTTTTTCGGTTGTATTTATTTATTTTTTGGGAAGTTTTATTTGAACACATTATACGTATTATACAAGTAGGAGGGCACAATAAAAAAAGAACAAAGATGAAAGTTTTGAAATAAGCAGACAAAATATGAAACTTTAGTTAAGGAGAAAAAGAAAACAAAAATAGATTTATTCAAAATATTAAATATATATTAAGAACAATTATACGAGTATCTGTTATTGTTTGAATATGTAAAATATTAATTTAAAATTAGTTATGTTATAATGATATGTATATTTTTAAAAGTTTTTAAGTTTTAGTAGAATTTTAAATTGATTTTTATTTTAATTATTGACAAAAAATATATAAGATGATAAGAAGATAATTGAAATAGAGAATTGAAAGTAGTCAAGTTTAAGTGGTAGGATAGGATACGCAAGGTATGTTACCGCTTTAGGATTTCAATGATATTGGAATTAAAATAGAATCTTTTAAACTATATCCAATAATAATTTATAGTTTGAAAATTCAGATTAGGAATTTAAAAGTTTAAGTTAAAGACACAAACATGCAGAGAGAAATTAATGTTTTATATTAAAAAGTTGTTAAATTTGTATATTAAATAGTTAAAAATTTACTATTGTATTATACTAAAAGTTAAAAAGAGAAATTAGAAAAAGTAGCTGATAAAGTTTTAAAAAAAGATTTCGAAAAAGTTTAAAAAATATAAACAAGAATTTAAAATTCTAAAGATTTTAAGGAGCATAGTTAGTGTTTAAAATTTGGAAATATAAGAATTAAAGTTATTTTATTAGGAATAAGATAAAACCGTGCATTTGAATATGGAAAATTATAATATTATGTTAAAACCATCGAAATAAGTTCTGTATGTACTCAATGGTGTATTTGTGGGTACTTGTGGTAAACATTGTGTCAAGTCCATACTAGAAATCATAAAAAGTGTAACAACTGAGTGCCAGAGTCCTGCCCCACTAGTTTTTATCCCGCAAATTGACTTTTGTCGGGGAAATGACCTGTCAAAAAAATTATTTTCGGTTATTCGACTAAATATCTCCCTAAGACCGCAAAAATTCAATAGCCATTAATTTGTGTTTCATACTTGCTCAATTTGTAAATTTGGTTTTTGGTTGCACTAAACAAGAATATTTTTCGAAAATATGTTTATGACATCAGAGGTTTCGTTTTTGAGGTAGTGCATCGTTTTGTTCCCCACTTTCTTCCAAAAAATAGAAAGTTGGCAACGCTACCAACTTAAGTTACCCTCTATAAGACACTCATAATGATTCTCATTTATGGAGTTAGGGCTTTGAGCCTGTTAAGAGAAGATGAGAACGTTTTAGGATGCTTCGAGAGGAAAGTTCTCCAAGCTATTTTTGGTTCCGATAGGGCTAACTACTTTGAACTGATCTTTTAATTTATGCCACAATGTTTTCAATGGGACTTAAGACAAGAGAGTAAGTTTACTAACATGAACAACAGTACACCAAAACCTCTATCATGTGACTTGAGTTTATTGGAGTATTATCCAACTGCGAGACATATATATTTAAGCAATTTCTTCTTCGACGTTTGTAAGAAGACATTTGTAAGATATATAACTTATTAATTTTAATGACTCTATAAATACTTAAGTTCTAAAAGGAACTGATTTGGAGGACATGCTGAAGAATTAGAAACATCATTCATTTCTTCAACGCTGGCAAAACCACTGCGTAAGCTTTTTCATCTGTCCTACTCCTCAGGTCTCGTTCCGATAGGATGGAAAACTGCATTTGTCCAGCCCATCCCCAAAAAAGGCGAATCTTCCTCACCCTCCGACCGATTTCACTTACGTCCCTTCTTTCCAAGGTCATGAAAACGCTGATTAATTATATATCAGCTCAAGAAATATCTTGAAGATCGAAAGCTTCTTAATGACCGGCAGTACGGCTTTCGAAGCAAAAGGTCCACTGGTGATCTCATGGTTCATCTCACCGAACAGTGGAGCAAATCTTTACATCGCTTTGGAGAAAGTAATATTATTGCACTTGATATTTCAAAAGCATTTGATAGGGTTTGGCATCAGGCTCTCTTATCGAAAATGCGTGCTTTCGGTTTGCATGAATCCCTGCTTCATGGGATTAGTAATTACCTTTCGGATCGTTCAATACAAGTAGTATTGGATGGATTCAAGTCTGAAAACCATAAAATAAATGCTGGTGGGCCCAAGGGCTCTGTTCTATCTCCAACACTCTTTCTCATTTTTATTAATGATCTCCTGTCTGCAACATCTAATCCAATACATTGTTTCGCTGACAATAGTACTCTTAGCTTTTCATATTCGTTTTCAGACTCACATCCCTGTTCTTCGGATGTGGAACTGCAACAACAAAATATGATAAGCTCATTAAATTCCGACCTAAACAGCATTGTTCAATGGGGATTAAAAAACCGCGTGGAATTTTAAGGCTTCGAAAACGCAATGCTGTCTTGTATCGTTAAAGCGAGATATACCCCCACTGCCATTATCCATGGATGGCACTTGCACCAATGAGACTGAACACCTCGATATTCTCGGTATGTGTGTCACCAACCACCTCTTGTGGAATGATCACATACGCGATGTCGCCAAAAATGCCGCAAGGTGTTTGGGTTTCCTTAGGCGATGCAAGAAATATTTCACCCCTTCTGATCTGGATATTATCTACAAAACTTACATACGTCCAAAGCTTGAGTATAACTCCCATCTCTGGGTTGGTGCTCCTGCAACTTACTTAAGCCTCTTTTATAGTATTGAACGTAGAGCATTTAAATTGATAGATGATAATATCATCATAAGTTCATTTACTTCGCTTGAACATCGTCGTAAGGTCTCTTGTCTGACCCTTTTTTACCGTTATTTTAACGGCTTATGCTCTAGTGAAATAGCCAGTTGCATTCCTCCCCTTAAACAGTTCAACCGTAATACTCGCGCTTCTAGGAATGCTCACCAGTATACCCTCGAGCCCAACTTCGGCCGTACTGTCAAGTACAGAGATTCGTTCTTTAGCCGTACTACGCGAATGTGGAATGCCTTACCACACTCTGTCTTTCCTAGTCATTGCAATGTTCAGACATTCAAAACCGTTGTGCACCGACATATCCTTTTAAACCCTCTCTCCTCTTCCTAGTGCTCACACTGTGCCTCTGCATAATAAGGGTAGTAATATCCCCTTGAGTGTGTGCTTATTATAAAAAAAAAAAAAAAAGTAAGAAAGCCCAAGAGGCGATTTTTGAATTTACTGAAGCACAGCTAATCATTATAGGGGGGACGTATTGCGCCCTCTAGTAAAGTGTGTTGGTTTTAGAGATACAGAACTTTGAAATGGAATAAAACAAAGATGGTTTTCTTAAATTGACATAAAATTTGCTTTGTTCGAAAGATAATGTTCTGGCATCATAATTTAAATATGATTTTAAAATTGTGAGATTAATAAAATTCCTCGGAATAAAATTTTATATTTTGTTCAATGTTAAACCCATCCGTACAGCCACCCCGACCTTTCGAACAACCATTCTTAAAGGTACATTATTTGGAATACATAATATCAATATGTGACGCGCCCACCGATGCATACATTGTATGCATTTTTTTTCTTTCTATCATCAAAACTTCGAAATGTTACAGGTCTTCACGAATCATGACACTTTAGCAAATTCACATTTACCATCTTCTACTAAAAGGGCGTACAATGTGATCAAGGTCGAAGTGCATCGGTACCCCATTCATTTCTTCACTTACAAAATAAACAACTCGAAGAAGACCATCTTCGGTGTGATAATAAGCGGCGAGCTTAGAGTTGAGGACTCTTTTGTTGTGGAAACGAAAATGGTACTGAATGGTAATTTATAACAAAAAATATACAGTGTAACCACTGATGTAGGTATGTATATTTTTTATATTATTGCGGATATGCATGCAGAAGTTAAAAAAAATTTAAGATTAAAAATAAAGACCATGTGTCGATTAAGTTTAAAATTTAGATTTTTTACTTAAATGTTTTTGCATTAATATTAAGTTACTCTATGTTATTAGTGTCAAAAGTTTAAAATAATCATGTTCGACACATGGCGGAAAAGTTTTCAAGTAATCCAATAAATATTTATTTCAAAAATATTTAAAAGTAATTTAAACTGTAAATAATGTTTTCTTTCAATAACTATATACACACACTCACACAACAACATTTTTCAAATTTATTTGGAACGATAAGGCCTTTGAAGATAGTAAGTACCTATCAAGTTAGAGAAACTTGCTAAGTTGATAATTGTTTGTTAATTAGTTGTGACAGATTAGATAATATTTACGTCGGCCTTATTTCAGTAAAATACTCTTAAGTTGAATGGGTTATTTTTGTTTGGTATTGTACTGGTGTCAACTTAGTAGCAACCGAAAAAATTGAAAAGCCTTATGTATTGTCTTTTTTCGTCGTTTACTAGTTGTGCTAAATTAAAATTTTATTCTTCAATTATCTTTTGTGATTTCATTATTTCTGCTAGCTTAATATAAATCTATCAAAGAACGCTCCCAAAAGCAGGTAAAATCTTATAACAGTAAAGTTAATTGAGAGCTTTCAAAACACAATTGAATATTTTATGGTAAATGTCAAAATAGTGATAAATAAATTAAGAGCGAATTAGTTGGACAAATATTGAAAAACCTATGAAAATTTGATAATTCTCAAACATCGAAAAACAAATTTCAGTATAACAAAAGCTTTATTTAAATTTTCTGATTGATGTGTCCTATATAGAAGATCTTCTATTACTAATTTTGCTGCCCAAACATTGGGTTGTCGTAAGCACCATCTTAATGTTTTTAAAAAAACGCCATTTTTGATAAAAATAACTGATGAGATTTTTTCATTTCTTGAAACTATATTTCTAATGAAATTTTTTGGAATGGAATGCAAAAAAAGAGGAAATTCGTGTTTTGATAGATCTCGATGTACCCATGGAAAACCCCATTAGCTAGAAAAGATTTTGTAGAAGATTAGTGAATTGAAATGCTTTATAATGCACTATGATCATTTGGTTAAGCGTTGAATTGCAAAAAAAATTTAACCAATATGATTTAAAGCCATTTTAAGTATTTAAACAAATTTAAACTCTATAAAACATTTCAAACAAAAAACTTGATAACTTCTTTCAAACGTGTATGAACTGAAGTCTAATCAATATTGAATTATTGAAGTTTGATGGAATAAACAGGGCAATGTGCCAAAGCAATTTCTTAACAAAAATGAATATATTCTTTGGAAAATTTGACATACACAAAAAAATATGTGTCAACTTGATGAATATGATGATTGATACGTCAAAACTATTATATAATCTATATATATAAAAATGAATTGCTGTTCGTTAGTCTCACTAAAACTCGAGAACGGCTGAACGGATTTATCTGATCTTAGTCTTGAAATGTTCGTGGAGGTCTAGGGAAGGTTTAAAAGGTGAGAAAAAATCGAATAATTTCCGGGAAAACCCTACAAACAGCCCTTTTCTATTTCCCATACAAACGTTTTCTAGAGTCAATTTGAACTTTATTGCTATTCAATAAAGTTCATATTAAATTATAATCACTCACTGTTGTATAAGCAATTTAGGTGCGTTCCTAACGTCAAAAGTCAATTTCAAAGTCAAAGTTCAAATTCAATCATATCTATGAAAATAGTCTTCGTGTGCGCTTTGGAGGATCTAATGTCGCGTTCCGAAAATAAACAAAAGTGAATCAAGAACGCGACAAAAAATTTAATAAACTATTAGTAGTATTGATTTCCAATTAATTTGGTCGGCTTCGCGAAACTTAATTTTAGCTAACTTCAGTTGTAACTGTATCAGATTATTTTTTTAAGTTTGAGAAGTCTTAAGTTTTGTCACAAACAAAAAATAAATACAAAAATCAGAACACGGAAAAAAGTATTACGATTGACGATATTGTGTTACGATCATGGTTACGATATTCTATGAGTGCATCCTTCTATCTTTGTGAGTAACGATTACCGCTACGTGTGCGATAACTTTCTTTACTTTTGTGATCCTTTGTGATAGTGACATGCCAAGTAGTGTGCTCTTTTTTTGTTGATATTTTGTGATAGTGACACTTTACTGTTAAGTTACTGTTAAGTGAGCGAGAAATTTTCTCACTTCGATTAATTACGTTACGATGCCGAGGAGAAGACGACTTGACTTAGGTCGTCACAGTCAATCAAATGTGCGAAGGGCTACCTCACGTGCTAACCGCACTGATGACCAGAGAGACAGATCAAGAAAATAGTCGTAAGCTGTGAACAGTAGATTTGGTGGAATTTATTTCCTTGATGATCCCGGAGGAACCGGAAAAACGTTCTTAATTTCATTGCTTTTGGCGAGGATCAGATCGCGATCAACTATCCCACGGAGTTTTTAAATTCACTGGAATTGCCTGGATTACCACCTCACAATTTGCAGTTAAAAGTAGGATCAGTTGTCATCATGCTGCGTAACATTATTCAACCGACTATGTAATGGAACAAGACTGGCTGTGAAAAAGCTGATGAATAACGTCATTGAGGCAACAATCATAAAAGGAAAATACAAAGGAGAGGATGTCTTGATCCCGCGAATACCGATGATTCCAACGGATTTATCATTCGATTTTAAAGGCTTACAATTTCCAGTACGTCTGGCCTTTGCGATGACAATAAATAAATCGCAAGGACAGTCTTTAGAAGTTTGCGGAATCAACTTGGAGTTTCCCTGTTTCGCGCAATGGACAATTATACGTCGCGTGTTCGCGCGTCGGAAAACCGTCTTCTTTGTTTATTTACGCACCACAAAACAAAACAAAAAATATAGTTTATGAGAAAGCTTTAAATTAACAAACTGTATTATAACAGTGTGTGTCTGTTGATAAAAATTTAAACCTTATTTATAAATAGCCAGTATTTAACGAAAACTGTGTTTTTAAGTAAGCAACATGATGTGTCGAAAATAATAATAAAACTTCATGCTTAGTTAAAAAAATGCTTTTTTATTCAATACGTTTTGTTTGTTTTGAAATTAATTTATACAAAAGTTTAGGTCTTTTATTTATCGATTGAGGAAGTACGAAGTCTGCCGGGTCAGCTAGTATGATATAAATATATCATCGCATTGGAAGAGATAGAGAAAAATGAAAACATAAGACTTCACACCAAACGTCAAAAACAACTGGCATTTACGGTGACCCAACATTAAGGCGGTGCGGCGATTATATTTGCTTAATACGCACCTATACCTAAGTATGTTTTTCGAATTCATAACGCTTTTTGAGAACGCTAAAAAATGTCACTAATTTCTGAAAGATTTTTTTTTTTTTTATTTTAAACTTATGTTAACACATTCAAAGTGCGATTCGGACTCAACACGCAATATGTTCATCGAGGTTCAAATTCGCGTTATCCACTCTTAATAAAAAATCAGTTAAAGAAGGAGGCGTTAATCAAAGAACTTAAACTGTCTCACAAAATCACATTTAATATTCATATAATCACAATATACATTTAATCATTTTTGTTAGTAACATTTCTAATTGAAAACATTTAAAGCAAATCCCGTAAACAGAAACGCGAACACACATACACCGACGCTGAATTAGATAATGTACATGTACGTTATGTGCTGTGCATCTCTTACCATATTGTTAACAAACAAAAACTCAGACTAACACACTATTTAGCCCAGTTGGATGGTTGGTACAAAACATTCAGGACTCCAGGCGCGTCCATTTATGTAAAAGCAACTTAAAACAAACTGCTACTTTTTCAGCCGACACACTCGACTAACTGGCTGAACACAATGGATACGTAGCTGCAACTGGAGCTGCAGCTGGATTAGCTGTCAAAATGTTGAATATACACAAATTCGATGTTACACGAACACAACGGAACGGAACTGCAGTCGGTGCTGCAAACTTTTAACTTTTTCGTAAAGAAATTTTGAAATTTCAAAACTTATCGAGAAATATGGTATCTGCCAGTGATTACTGTGATTTCATGGTTGAATAATAACGGACGAAAATGGACGTCAGGTTTTGTGGAACTTGTTCTACAAAAAATTAAATAGCTGAACCCAACAAATGAAAACAAAATATGAAACGTCACAAGTTCCATGCTTCATCGTGGGCACTTACAAAATAGTACGTATGACACATTTTGACAGCTCGTTTAGCTGCAGCATGAAATTTCAGTTGCAGTTGCAGTTGCTTTTTGTGTTCAGGCAGTAAGCCCATGCCTTTGAAAACATCTTAAAGTATTTAACTTAAAATATTTAAGCATTATTAGGTAATAGTCCCTACTCCCTATCTATACGTTTATGATATTTTCAAACACATTGATTCTCTTTAAAAAATTAATTTTGAAAAACTGAAAACTGCCGACTGGGCTAACAATCACACAAAAAGGGGAAATAAAAATAAAAATTAGATATGTGAAGAAAATTGTTTTGTTTTTTTTTTTTAGAAAATTCGAATTTTGAATGAGATGAAAAGTAGGTCCAAAAAAGGTAATTAATAGAGAAAAAAATCAAAAGTAGATAAATATATGTACATAAATATGTAGATATTCTCTTTAAAATATTTATGTTTTGATTTTCATGTGTTGTTCCTAATATCTGTTGAACGTACCCAAAATTAGGATTTCCAGTAATAGCTGCCGCAGCTGCAATCGACCTTTGAGGTCGTCTCTTATAAAATTCTATCTCGTCAACTGTCCAAACAGCACCCTTTACATTTTCAACTCGCATGAAACATTTATGTAGCGATAAATTATGTCGAACTGCATTCTATTTTAATATGTTTGTAGATATATTTGTGCATGTGATTTTTAGATTCATTGTTTATCGGTTATAAACGTAATATATATTTGTATATAGGTATTGTTATAATATAGTTTTATAATGATATCAATATAAACAATTATTACGAATTAAAATTAAAATCATCAGTCCATTCAAACACTCATTCTTTCTACCAGTTGCGGGCGCTGGCTAGAAAACTTTTTTGTTTTTTTAGTTCAACGTACTTGCTAATTAAAATGCTCTACAAACTTAATTATTTGATTTATGTTTAACAAAATAATTATAATTAAATTGCTAGCTGAATTTGCATAAGCGCTTCGCATCGTGTTGCATCGGTAGCATTATTATAAAGTTGATTTTATTTTTAATAAGTTTTGTTCTATGATAATATATATAGTATAGGTTTTATTTTGTTTATTTATGAACTATAGATATATTAAACAATTGTTAATATTTTTACATGTGAGACAAAAAAATAGAAATAATTAAAATATATATATACAGCAAATAACTCACCTTCCATGTTGCTGCATTTCGTCGAAAGTAGCAAAATGTATTTTGAAACCAATTGTATATTTCATTGAGAGTTAGTTGCTTATCTGGTGACTCAATAATAGACTGAAAATGGGCATAAAATGTCACCTTTATATGATTCAAATCTACTTGGAGAGTTATATGAAGTGTGAATTTTCGAGCTTAGAAGCCTATCATTGATTACAGTAATTTCTATTTTTTTTTTTCGGAAGTATCACATCTTTACTGTATTTAAATTGTCTGTACAAAATTAAATTTTCCGATTGACTTATTTTAAAGCCAATGGGCAGGTTCAGGCAACATAAGGGACTTGAAAGTAAGACAAGTTTCTAGTATCTGATCCGCCAGATGCCAAAAAATTGCCTTCCAATTAAGGTAACTTTATTGGAAAGTTGACTGGAAAGTTAGTCAAGGAAAATCTGCCTAACTATCAAGTCAAGTCAACTTATGTATGTCAAAATGACAATTGCTCATGTTTTTCATTTAACTGAAAGATGAACTTAATTACTCTATGATTTATTTATTTGCTGCACAATTCCATTTAATGTTTTGTGTAAAAGGTTTCCTTGTCAAATTGAAAAAGAAATAAGTAGTACGTCTTTACAATACAAAATTCAAATCGTGATGGACTTGTAGTTTGCCTCAGAAGTGTTTTGTAGGCAATAATGTTTTTGATAGTTTTTTTTACGATGAACTAGAGGTAGAGGTTAGTGAAGTAAAGTTCCAAGTTTGAAATGTGGACTTGTAGTTTGCCTCAGAAGTGTTTTGTAGGCAATAATGTTTTTGATAGTTTTTTTACGATGAACTAGAGGTAGAGGTTAGTGAAGTAAAGTTCCAAGTTTGAAATGTATGACACTTGAAAAACTAACTAGCTGCCTTCATCAAAATTTAAGTTTATTGGAAAGTTGACTTGAAAGTTAGTCAAGGAAAATCTCCCTAACTGAACTTTTTTACTATGATATTTATTTTCTGCACAATTCTATTTGATTTTGTATGTAAAAAGGTTCCTTGTCAAATTGGAAAAGGAATAAGTAATCTATATATATAAAAATGAATTGCTGTTCGTAAGTCTCACTAAAACTCGAGAACGGCTGAACGGATTTATCTGATCTTAGTCTTGAAATGTTCGTGGAGATCTAGGGAATGTTTAAAAGGCGAGAAAAAATCGAATAATTTCCGGGAAAACCCTACAAACAGCCCTTTTCTATTTCCCATACAAACGTTTTCTAGAGTCAATTTGAACTTTATTGCTATTCAATAAAGTTAATATTAAATTATAATCACTCACTGTTGTATAAGCAATTTAGGTGGGTTCCTAACGTCAAAAGTCAATTTCAAAGTCAAAGTTCAAATTCAATCATATCTATGAAAATATTCTTCGCGTGCGCTTTGGAGGATCTGATGTCGCGTTCCGAAAATAAACAAAAGTGAATCAAGAACGCGACAAAAAATTTAATAAACTATTAGTAGTATTGATTTCCAATTAATTTGGTCGGCTTCGCGAAACTTAATTTTAGCTAACTTCAGTTGTAACTGTATCAGATTATTTTTTTAAGTTTGAGAAGTCTTAAGTTTTGTCACAAACAAAAAATAAATAAAAAAATCAGAACACGGAAAAAAGTATTACGATTGACGATATTGTGTTACGATCATGGTTACGATATTCTATGAGTGCATCCTTCTATCTTTGTGAGTAACGATTACCGCTACGTGTGCGAGAACTTTCTTTACTTTTGTGATCCTTTGTGATAGTGACATGCCAAGTAGTGTGCTCTTTTTTTGTTGATATTTTGTGATAGTGACACTTTACTGTTAAGTTACTGTTAAGTGAGCGAGAAATTTTCTCACTTTGATTAATTACGTTACGATGCCGAGGAGAAGACGACTTGACTTAGGTCGTCACAGTCAATCAAATGTGCGAAGGGCTACCTCACGTGCTAACCGCACTGATGACCAGAGAGACAGATCAAGAAAATAGTCGTAAGCTGTGAACAGTGGATCTGGTGGAATTTATTTCCTTGATGCTCCCGGAGGAACCGGAAAAACGTTCTTAATTTCATTGCTTTTGGCGAGGATCAGATCGCGATCAACTATCCCACGGAGTTTTTAAATTCACTGGAATTGCCTGGATTACCACCTCACAATTTGCAGTTAAAAGTAGGATCAGTTGTCATCATGCTGATTAACATTATTCAACCTCGACTATGTAATGGAACAAGACTGGCTGTGAAAAAGCTGATGAATAACGTCATTGAGGCAACAATCATAAAAGGAAAATACAAAGGAGAGGATGTCTTGATCCCGCGAATACCGATGATTCCAACGGATTTATCATTCGATTTTAAAGGCTTACAATTTCCAGTACGTCTGGCCTTTGCGATGACAATAAATAAATCGCAAGGACAGTCTTTAGAAGTTTGCGGAATCAACTTGGAGTTTCCCTGTTTCGCGCAATGGACAATTATACGTCGCGTGTTCGCGCGTCGGAAAACCGTCTTCTTTGTTTATTTACGCACCACAAAACAAAACAATAAATATGGTTTATGAGAAAGCTTTAAATTGATTAACAAACTGTATTATAACAGTGTGTGTCTGTTGATAAAAATTTAAACCTTATTTATAAATAGCCAGTATTTAACGAAAACTGTGTTTTTAAGTAAGCAACATGATGTGTCGAAAATAATAATAAAACTTCATGCTTAGTTAAAAAAATGTTTTTTTATTCAATACGTTTTGTTTGTTTTGAAATTAATTTATACAAAAGTTTAGGTCTTTTATTTATCGATTGAGGAAGTACGAAGTCTGCCGGGTCAGCTAGTATGTTTATAAAATACAAAATATAGGTGCTGACGTAATTTTAGCGTTTGTTTTGTAGACAGTTATGTTTTTGGTAGTTTTTACACGATCAACTGAAGGTAGAGGTTAGTAAAGTAAAGTTCCAAGTTTGAAGCTTATGACACTTGAAAAACTAACTAGTTGCCTTGGTTAAATTGTACGTTCAAAAAACTGTAAATGAAGTCACTTATGTTGTCTGAGCCTGCCCAATGTTAAAGCCTACATTGATTATTAATGAACAGAATTTAAACTTTCGGAATAATTATTATAATCAATTATAAGATATATGTCAGCTATTATTTTCGCTATATTTTTTTCCACGAAGTAATAGTTTTCACTTTCGAAGTTAACAAGTTTAGTGCTCTATCTATTAACCTTTTTTAATTTGTTTATAAAAAAAAAATCAAAAATAAACTTACTTACTTGTCTTATTAAAGATGCATATGTAAAAGGAGGACGAACATCTGCATTTTTATAAAACTCACGATTTCGTTGTATTTCTGAAAGTAAAATTCAAACAAATATTTGTTTTTAAATAATAAGCGGACGGATAGCACAAGCTTGATTTAATATTGCCTCTTAAAATTTTTAAATTGCGGATAAATTTGTCGCTGTGTATTGCATATTAACTAACCGTTCTCCCATCGCCAAAAAGAAACCCGGACTCGAAATATTTGAGAAGAATCTTCAACTTTCATAATATAGAAAATATGCGGACTCGAAACATTTAGTCTTAAACTTTCATATAGGTTAATTGCGGGATAGATGCCGAGCTTGTCATCTTAAAAAACGTATACGGGACATAACGAAGCCTAATATTACCTTAAAATAAACTACAATACACAGAACTCTTGTCAGTGTTATTTTAACTTGGAATGAAAATATTAGTTGTCAAAAATTTCTCAAAAACTGTTCTTAATTTTCACTTGCGATAACATATGGACATTCGGGAGGCGTGTAGTTCAAATTTGTAGTGTTTGAATTTTTACCATACGAAATATTAAATTTTCATTCAGAATTTCTTTAATTAAAATTAATTTAAATAAAATTTTTGATATTAAAAATATCAATAAGAACAAAACACATAAATAATTTCAAATAGACACTTTGTTGTTAACAAATTGGATAGTTCAACAATGTCAATTTTTGTATGGGAGCTGGGCTTCAGACAAATACAAATATGCGTGAAGAGAGGCGAATCTAAGTATTAACAACACTGGGCCACAAGGTTTTCTTGATTGATTTATCAAGTTTTTGAGATATTCCTTTCTGAAATTAAAAAAGACAAGGCTTTTTATACAAAGTAGTTTTTTTTTTCAACAAAATCCGTGATGGTTCTCTAAATCTGTAATCCTTTCCTTCGTTAGTTGTTAACATATGTGGTGTTCTTGTAATGAATCTATTATCTAAAAAATTCTATTATATCACGCTTCTGCAATAAATCAAAACTAATATATAACTAATCACGGTACTTAAAAGTAAAAATTAATACCTATACCTATGTAAAATGTTTGTTTTATTTATAACAAGAAACAGGGTGAAATTTAATAGTAGATACTAATTTTCATTGCTATCATTAAAACCGAAGTAGACACGCCCTGGAGGCAAGGATTTTTTAACGATCCGTATAATTACATAACAAACACTTTAATTTAAATCAATTCTTATTCATACAATAACACTGACATTTTGATTTCTAAAATCTCAGATATTTTAAAGTTTGATGATTTTCCTTTTTTTTATTGATACTCCGAAAAATTAGATCTCCAACAAAGTTCATTTTTTTTTTTCAGTTTTTCCCAACAAAAAAAAGAAATCTATAATATACCATCAAAAAAAAGGGGTGGCTAATTTAATAACATCATGAATATGTACATATATAATAATTTTTGTATACACAACAACATCTCTATTTCAATAAATATTTCGATCATCAGATTTTAAATACTCTACGAATAGACAAACCGGCAAAAAAATTCACAAAACCGCAACACATTTCCTTAAGAACTAACAAATCAATACTTCTAAGATAAATAAACATTCAATTTTAATTTAAACATAATTTTTTGTTTGTATCTTTGTATTGTTGAAGAAAGTTTTGTATGTTTATATAATTTGTTTTCGTACACGGATGAAGATTTTTAATTGGAAATTGAACTAGCAGCGGCGATATGTAACAATGAGTCCGATCACGACGCTTCAACCACTCTTTTTACTTGCGACAAATAGGACCTATGTATTTGGCACTTCGAGATTTTAATCAAACATGACATTACGATGGTAAAGAAATTGAAAAAGTGGGTCCCCTGATTTCGTCCGTCTGTCTGTCTGTCAGTCCTCGTCCCTATAGCACAAACCATTGGGTTGACTGAGATCAAACTTAGAAATAAAGGTTTTACGACAATTCGCGTTAGGAGTTTTTTTAAGACGAAAAATAACAGTAGCCCCTGTACAATTTTGTTGGCCAAAAATCGAAAATTTCAATTTCCTCAAAAACAAACCGATATATTTTTATTAAATTTCTTCTACATTTTTTTCTTGACTTGACTTCTTTTAACAAAAATAGGACGTTATTGTAATCGGTCCGATTTGTCGAATTTAAAATTTTTACATTTCTCGACGTTTCATGGTCCCTAGAGTCGAAATAAAAGATTTTTAGAGAGATGTCTGTGCTTGCGTGTGTACGTACTTTCGTAAGTCCCTACGCCCGTTCGTTCGCGAAGTTTTTTTCGTCGTCCATAGCTCAAGAACCAGTAATGATATCGACTTCAAATAAATTTTGTTATACAGATAATAATGCAGAAAGATACAGAAAGAACTCTCAAACAAATTGCGTGGGTGGTTTTTTTTTACCATAGCAATTTAAAAAAAAGGGGAACATTTTGGTTAACCCTAAATATCTCACGAATCAATAACGTTAGACACTTGAATTAAATTGTATATTATATATTTTACCGTGATACATATGATATATTTTTGGAAAAAAAACAATAAACGGTTTTTTTATAAATCAGAAAAACTGAACAAAAAAATATTTGTCACCTCGAAAATTTTACGAACAAAAAATGATTTTATCTCCAAAATAATGTTGTGTATCGAAGAATAATGTTTTTAACATCTGGTAAAATTTTGAGAAAAATCGAATTGACAGTATTTTTACAAAAAATAAAAACCTAAAAAAAAATAATAAAAGTTGGTAAAAGTTGATTTTCGACTCAAATATCTTTCAAAACATCGAGATATTGGCTTTAAACTAATTTTATCTTTTAAAAAATATTGTTTTCAACATTAAATTAAATTTTGAGAAAAATCGAATTGACAGTTTTTTTTACAAAAAATAAAAACCAAAAAAAATTAATAAAAGTTGGTAAAATTAAACAAATTATTACTAAAAGTTGGTAAAAATTGAGGCTTAAGTAAATTTCAACTCAAATATCTTTTCAAAAATTAGAGATTATGGCTTCAAACTAATTTTATTTTATAAGACATATTGTTTTCACCATTCAGTAAAATTTTGACAAAAAAAAAATGGATTGACAGTTTTTTGCACAAAAAATAAAAAACCTAAAAAAACAATACTAAAACTTGGCAAAATTTTACTTTCGACTCAATTATCTTTTCAAAATTTAATTGGCTTAAAACTAATTTTATCTTACAGAAAATATTGTTTTCGACATTCATTAATTTTTTATAAAAATCCAACAGTCCGTTTTTTCATGAAAAAATAAAATCTAAAAAAATAGTACGCACATTTGTTAAAAATTGATGTTTGGTTCTCGATATCCAGGGCCGAATCTAGAGGTCCAGGGACCTCGGGGCAATAAAGGAGTGGAGGCCCCTTCGCCCCAAATTATTTTCAAAATAAAGTAAACCATTTTTTTCACTCGAGTTTTTCAATAAATAATTTATTGTGAAACTAAGTAGATCCCTTTAGTATTGAACAAACACATATAAATATAAACGGAAAAAAGCATTAACTGAAATTAAATTTTAGGGTTAACGAACGGAACCTTTCGAGCTTTTTTCGCCGAAAAATCGTGGATGATTTCGTTGAAATCCAGTTCTCGGAGTAAATCGCTTTCAATGCTCAGGAGAGAAAGCTTCGATAGACGGTTTTGTCCCATCGTGGTTCGAAGCCTATTTTTTACAATTTTTATTTTTGAAAATGATCGCTCTCCAGTGCAATTTGTTACCATCAAAACCAAATACATTCTCAATGCAATTGGAAGTGCTTCTTATCAGTGCCATTTGAGATTTTGATATTTCACTGATTTCCTGATTGGAGTGAACAAAGATAGATCAATGATTTCTGTTATTTAAGATTAATATAATTAAAAAATCATGTACATACATAATGTACAAAGTACTGTAGGCTGTAGGTAAAGGTAAAAGAGCAAAAAAAAAATATATATCAAAGAAAAAGGTGTTTACTAGTTGGAATTTGAAACAAAAATTTTCCGAAGTCTCTATTGTGGGGGCCCCCGATTGTGGAGGCCCCCGGGGCTTCTGCCCTCCCCTATATCCGGCCCTGTCGATATCTCATGGTCATGAACATAGAAGGTATTGACTTCAATTTCATTCCATTCATCCAATTTGTATTTATTTATATAAGAAACGTCGAGAAATGTCAAAAATTTTCTATTTGACAAATTGGACCCATAACAATAACTTCCTATGGGAAGTTAAAAATAGTTTTTTTTTTGGAGAAAAAAAAATGGAGTTTAAATTTTTGAAAACAAGCTATTTTGCATGTACATTTCTAAACAGACTCTTTGGATGCATGAGCGAGTTTGTAAGACCCAGTCGTGCATTTTATTTATGTTTGCCCATTGCCCTAGTCCATAGGAAATGGTCCGAAATTTGAAGTTGAAAATAGGTTAAAAATGCACAGATCTATTATTACAGCTATTAAAGCTAACACAAAATTACACATACTTTTTGCAAGTTAGTAAAAATTATTATTATAATAAATCATAATAAGCCTGTAACATGGTAAGATTCAGAAATTAAAAACTTTTCTGGTGGGTGAATATTTATTTCAATTCAATTATTGAGTGAGTGTTTAATATAATATGCAGTGCAATATTTCGAGGTGAAAGTCTTACGGAACATTTTTGACAACTTCTCTTAGTAAGACCGATTCCAGTGACGCTACAATCATGAACTGAGTGCAATCGTATGGTCATGAATCCACCCCCTTCCCACCTGAGAGATATTTTTATACAGTTAAGTTCTACAAGTAAAGATTTGTTAGTAATTTAACGATATTCAACAAAAAGCGGTTTGTTTTCACACTATTTAGAAAAACTTTAGTAATGGTTTTAATAATTTTCATAAGATATTTCTTTAGAGATACATAGATCATATATTCAGGTTCTTAAGAAGAAACCTTGATTTCAATTTGATATCCTGAAACTCGTATTCAATTCCATCTTATATTTTTGACGCACAAAGAGAGTGTATGGCTTTCTTTAAGTGTTTTTTTCTTTCAAAATTGATTTTCTATTAAATACAAAATCTTTTAAGATCTTAAGAATGTAAAGAAATCTACTTTTTGAGGTGAATTTGTTTTGCGCTAGAACTTAGATTAAAACTCGAATTTCAAGCATATAAATATCCCAAAAACATCAAAAGTGACACTTTCGTTAAACTAGTGGCTAATTGAAAAACATGCTATTATCTATTATTTTAATATAAACGGTTTGAATCTCTCGAGACCTGAAGTAAAAAGTGTAATTTGTGAGTGCCATACTTAAATTTTTTCCCAACTTATTTGTTTACCTTAATTTGTTTTTATTTCATTTTTAGAAAAATTGTGTATTTAAATGTACCTATTTGTTTAAATTCAAGAACTAAACATCATCATCAGATCAAATTATTTTCAAAAAAAACACGCAAAACAGTAATTTAAAAAAAAATTCTTTTAGCATCACTTCCAAACTACGAGTAAGTAGACTGATAACGAAAGTGGATAATAATAGACTCCCGAAAATTGAGCCCGAAAAAATACGTCAAAAAAGGAAACCATACAATTCTTCATATAAGATTATGTTTTATTTTCATAAGAAAAAAACTCAGATTTTTCTGGCAAACTTTCTCATTATCTGGGTTCTTGCATCTTTATTTTGTAGCGTTCTCCGGATTTTTTAGAAATGCCAACAAGAAAAGAATATACTTTTTTACGTTTCAATACAATTTCTAACATTTCTGCGTGAAATTAACGTCTAAGCTATTGTATTTTAGCTCTTAAATATGGCATATTTAGAAAACTGTTGGAACCTTGGAATACTTTCATATGTAGGGAGTGGTCCAAATTAAATGGTTAGACCATATCTTGGTGGACAACAGTATTCTAAAATAGTATAATAATTAAAGTTGTCACCCGTAGCCTTTGAACTATGTACATTTATAGTTAAGATACACATTGTTAAGTGTGTGACCCCGCTGATTAAAAGTTCTTGTAAGTAGTTAGGAAATTTACATAAAGTCCAGTCGATTTTCGAGGGCATGCGGCCAAATTCGTTTTTACTTTCTCGAGAAGGCATTATTTCTCACATTCAATTACAGTTTTGTCAATTTTATATTTACATGCATTTTTTCGCTATGCGTCCGCGCGTCGTATGAATAAAAGAGTTATCTGATGACTAAAAAATTATTCGTAATAAATCTTACCTTGTTGTACATCAAGACCAGCTCGTTCCAACATGTAAGGAAGACCTGTTAAAGACAAAATTGCGCTAGAAAATTACAATTACAATTACAAAAAGGAAATTATAAAAAAAAATCCTTAACATATCGCCGAGCCTACAACTATGGTTTTGTTCATTGACTGACTTTAGGATAAATAACTTTTAATACTAATATTAAATTCTATAAAAGCAATGTTGTAGAAATAATATTAGGAATAATTTAAACAATTGTAAAAAATTACTAAACGGGTTACAGATTGTAATATTCATACCTATGAAACTTTTTTTTAAATTGCGACTTACCACCCGCTATTGATAATGGATTTTTGTCGCTAATTCTTTTCCTAATTGATGATATGTTTGAGTTATTTAACATTGGTGAGCTGATTGATACTGGCACGGTATTTTGTAAATTCGGTGGACATGATATATTATATAGTCCATCATTTTCTTGCTGAAAAAAGGCAATCAAAATAAAATAAAAACTGCAAACAAATAAAAACTACACGATGACTCTTTTTTACGTAAGTTATTTGCGTTTTCTCATAATTACTAATTTAATTTTTTAAGTTAAAACAAAACTGAGAGTTTTAAGTTGGTTTTCATCATTTAAAACCAACATCATTTAAATTTTGTATGCTTATTGTCTGGTATCAATTTAAAAAAATGTACGATTTATTTGCTTAAAAAAAATACTGGTGATAGTACGATAACTAGGTCTCAAAAAATTGACAAAAGTTTTATAATAGAAGGGTAAAAAAAGCATTTTTTGCTTTGGGAGGGGGGTTTATCCCATCCCTTTTAGGGAACTGGGCTAATTGTATTGAAAAACAAATATTAGAAACAACAGAAACACTTACAACAAAATACTATACCGATATTAAAAGGCAGATATGTGTTTTTTAATTTTAAATTTTAATTGAATCATTTGTGTCAACAGTTTTTAAAAAAATCGATTGCAAATTCAAAATTTTGTTAACAAAATTTAAAAAAAAAGGATAGACACATTTTTTTTAAATTGTGAAATGAATGATAAATTGGTCTTCTTTTTATTTTTTTAAACACAAAAAACAGAAAAGTTGTATGCATTCTAGTTTATAAAAAGATTGAAAATTACTAAAACTACTTTTTGGTGATTTCATTTGGAGGATCAACGTTGATATGGTTCATCTTTGCAATTCAAGTACAGACATTTAAGTCATGAGTTAGTTTAAAATAGTCAAGTCAATTTTCAACGAATTAAAAAGATATAGAAGGAAAAAGTTTTCAAAAACTATTGACTATTTTTCATCCTAAATGGGGTGAGAAAGACCCGTTTTGGACCTTTCTATAAAAACTCGTTGTCAATTCTTAGTACCCTAGTTATCATAATCATGTAAAAATAGTTTATTTGAATCAAAACTTTTGTACAAGTCTAATTTTATTTGTAGATTCATGAAGTTGTTTTCAATGGATGATTTTATAAGTAAGTAAGTAATTCATTTATTTACATTAATTTACAAGAATTTTGTACAATATTTTGAATTTAAATGCTATGGCTATGCACCGTCAGCCAGGTTGACAAAAAAAATAAGAATATTTATATTTATGTTTTTAAATTTAATAGGATTGTGTTATTAATAACAATCTATACTTGGTAATATCTTTCAAAAATGTTTTCCAATCATGCTCGTTAAGGATGTTTATAGTCTCATGTAAGGTAAGACTATTTTTTCTGAAAAAGTTGCGTCTTTGAGTTTTGAATATTGGACAAATACCAATGAAGTGTAGACAATCCTCTTTTGATTTAAAGTTGCACAGTGTAAAGAATTGGTTAAAACTACCATTATAAGGACTTCCATTTAAGTTGAGAACTTCACATCTTGCTTTAAAGATTAGGGATATCTCTTCATAACTCAGTGAAACCTTGAAATAATTTTTGGAACCAAGATTATAGTTGAGCTGACTGTAGATGATTCTACTGAATGAGTCTTGAGCTTCTTCTATCAGTGAATGCCTCATTATATCCTCAATTTTCTCTATGATGCTGTACATTTGTTCTTTCACATAGTTTACATTGCTGAAATAATCATCCAATACATTCATTGCCAACAGATTGCCATCTTGCAAACTACCAGTCCTTGTTTCTCAACTCATATAAAAGAAGTTTTTTTCGAAGGTCTTGCGCTCTGATGGTTGCTGCAGACTTTGATGGTGTACTCAGCTTGAGACTTCAAGGTGCTTGTTTGTTTCTAATTTCTAAATATATGGCATAAATAGGTGTATTCAGAGGTAGGTTGAAAAGTTTCTTTATAAAATTCCTATTACATTCAATTTCTTCATATTCTTCTGATCCCCAAACCAGAGTAGATTTCACTACTGAATTAAATATTTTGTATTTTGTTGATAAATTATTTGTTTGTTAGAGAAGATATTTTTCCATGCTAAATTTACCAAACTTTGTGAGCTTTGGGCTTTCTCCGATAAATAAATTTTGAAATTTAATGTTGGATTCAGTTTAAAGCCTAGATGTTTGATCTCTTTTGTTACCTCCAGTTGCGTATCATTATATTTCCACCTTCTTCCATTATAAGCGCTTCGTGTACGGGCAAATATCATTATTTTGGATTTTGTTGTGTTGATAGATAGTCCCCATCTGTTACAGTATGCATAACCGATTGATCATCAATTATAAACCTTCAGGTGATTCTGAAAGTATAACGAGGTCATCGGTGTATAATAACACATTCATGGTGTAGCTAGCTATTCTTATACCCCCAGGAAATTCATCCGCAACATCATTTATAAATAACGAGAACAAAAGAGTGCTTAGTGGCCATCCTTGTTGCTGGTGCTTTGTGCTGGTGCTAAACCATTCTGAAAAGCTCACTCCATCCCAAACAGCAGCCTTCGTACCCGTGTACATCTCTCTAATTACTTTCAGGAACTTTGTAGATATACCAATTTGTGTCAGGTTATAAATAAGAGCATTCCTATTGATTAGGTCAAAAGCAGCTTTAAAGTCAACGAAAAATGCGAAGACCTTTTTGTTACGTGCTTGAAACGCTTTGTCTATAGATAGTGTAAAAATGTGATCGATCGTTGAAAATTTCTTTCTGAAACCGGTAGATCAGATAAAATATTGTTCTGTACTATTCATTTTTTGAGCCTTACAACTAGTATACTGCAAAATATTTTTGCAATTACATTCATGAATGAAATTCCTCTTTCAATTTCAATTTCAGGAGAGTCTAGTGAGCCTTTTTTGTGTATGGGGAAAATGGCCCATTTTTTGAACGATTAAGGTATGTCGGCATTCATAAAGATTTTATTGCAAATAATTTTGAAATGGTTAAGAAACATAGGGGTTGCATTCTTGAAAAATTCGTAAGGAATTCCATCTTCACCAGGTGCCTTGTTGTTTTTTGCTTTGTTGAACACGGCTTCAATTTCTTCGCTTTCAATATATACATCTAGTATTTGGTCAGTGATTAAAGGATCCGCAGTGAAAGTTGTATAGCTAGAATCATTGGAGAGAAGAAGCTTAAAGTAAGTGGCAAGGGTTTCGGTAAAAAAAAACCGCAACTATTTTATAGTTGGTTCTATTAATTTCTTTCGCAATTTTCCAGAAGTCCTTTGGGTTTTTAGTTAGGCCTAGTTCAGTTGCTTTTTTTATTATCATAAGCATATTTTGTTTGCATACATAACATTTTAAAACTTGCGTTCGCTTCCAGATACCAGCTTCTCAATTGAAGATCATTTAATGACCGCAGTGCTTTCAGAAGTGCAAAAGATTTTTTCCGAGCTTTGTAGCAGTCATAGTAAAACCATTTTTGCTTGAATTTTAAGTTGGGTGAGAGTGATTCGTTAGGCGTTGAATTTTGTATGTATTCAGCCAACTTATTAATGAGAACCTCCGGCAGTTCTGATGAAGCGTTTCTGTTTAAAACAAACGAATGCAAGGAACGTTGGTATAGGGTAGATAATTCATTTTTCCAGCAAAGTCGAGGTAGTAGATTAGGATTGGTTTCTGTCGTTTGTGGAATGTTCGCTATTTCTACTATAATAGGCATATGATCAGAATACACTGAACTTCAAAGTGTTGAATCCGGTCAATCCAGTCATTATCTATCTACCTTGTCCTCCAGCGAACGTATAATGTCCATTCATATCACCTTCTGTGCAACCATTAAGTATAAATAGGTCATACAATTGTAACAGCGTTCATTCTTGTCTATTTGTATATGAAATCACTGGTTGGTTAATGTAATTTGAAAATTCCCAATTCTCGCATTATAATCTCTAATCAATAATTTGCACAATATCATAAAATTTTTCAAAGTCATTGCTCCAATTGTTACAATTTGTATAGTACGGGACGATGTGTAGGACATTTTGTTGCATACATCGAACAACTGTAGTTCCTCCAAGTTCGTCAAAATCATAAACATGTAAAAGTGATGTACGTAGGTATTCCAAACAGGTTTCCCCCTCTAGCTCGGCCTTTAATTGACGTTTTGATAGCAGGAGACACCCCTGGTACATCTGATGTAAACAAATAGCACTGGCATTTCTGAAACCAAGATCTCCAAACATCTTCTGTAACTCAGATTCACCATCTTGATTCTGATATTTTAGTGTATTACTTTTAGATAAATAAAATATTTGTTCTCCTATTATTATTGTGTTATTTTTTTATTGATACAACTTCTTTTTTTTTCTCTTCTATAGGCTAGAATAATTCAGTGTTTAAGTTGATGATTTTATAATTCGGAACAAAAGTTTTGCTTTCGATGATCAACTCTAACCAATGCTTCATTTCAATCAGGAACGTTTCTTTTCCTTAACAGCCATTTTCAAAGATCATTTAAAAAAAAACAATAATTGGTGAAAACAAAAAAAAAAAAACAAATGGAAATGGAAATGGCTCCAGAAGGAAATGATTTGAGCATTCCTTTTCCTTTTATTATATGCTTTTCCCAGATGAATTTTTTTAATAGACCATAATATACAAGTACATTCTAAAAGCATACAAATTACAGTTTTTTTTAATTTACTCCTAATTTTCAATTTACTGCAAAGTGTGGTGAGTTAAAAACGTTACCAAAACCTCAAACATTCGCATCGACGAGGTCAAAGAGTCACCGTGTGTATCGTATAAAAACTAGTCAAACAGAACGAAGTCATTTATGAATCGTTATTTTTAATTTTAAAAAGAATTTTAATATTTTATTTATAATATTAGTAGGATATGCTTGAATATTGTTATTAATTTTACCTTGCACTCCCGTTTTTCTGGTGATAAAAACTGCTTTGCCATGTATAAGTGATGCATCATAGCTTGTAAGCGATCGCGTTCTTTTTGCAAATGAATTTCAAGCTGAGATACAACTTGCATTTGAACACGTGCTTGTGCCGTTGAGCGGTCATCCAAGCTGTGTTCAGTGTTAAGATGTCTACGATAAGAAATTAAATTGTTTCGTTATTATTTTTTCAATGAGATATTTGCATCCAAAAAGAAAGAGATAATGTTTTTTACTATTTAACAACCCTTGAACTCTGTGGTATTCGTCTTAAATAATTCTTGGCAATATCTTGACATTTTTATTTCCCCTTATTCTAACCAACTTGAACATTCTAAGACAACAACCTTCGTAACTTAGTTTTGACAACAACCATTTTGAGTATGTAAGGGAGTATTCGCAGTGAGCACAGTTTACTTTTGATTATGAAAGGTTGCAAAAGTTTTTCTTATTGTATTTTGGAAAGTGTATTAAAGTATTTGAGTTGATTTTAAACTAAAATTTATTGTTTTTTTATTGGAAAGTGTAAATAAAGAATAAATATTTAAAAATCAATAAGTTCTATGTAATAAAAATACTAAAAATTGTGCAATGAAGTGCGCAAAAAGTGAATAAAAATTATCAAGTTACTAAAAGAGCTCAACTGTAATGTGCTGAAAAGTGGCTTAATAGAGGGAGAACTTACTAGAGCAGGATCAAAAAATGAGCTTATTATGCATTTGGCACAGTATTTGAAACAATAAAATTAAGACCCAGACATTTTCGTTTTTGAGACTGAAGCTGAGAAAGTAGACGTAAGTAAAACTGTTGATGTTTCAAGTATGATGAGTTGTATGCTTCAACAACAAAAGAATGTTCTCGGTAATTCAAATATATGTATACAAGATTATGCATAAGGTGCAGCAATTTCATCACTAATGAGTTGATGAAGAAATATTAAATCATTATTGACACGAGGGCAAGAGTACGATAACTTAGGCGACAAGATATAATAACGGTGTTTGGTAGAGGGGCTTAATACAAGCATTTTTTACTATGGGAGAGGGGGGTCTATCTCCCCCCGTTCAGGCGGTAGGGGCAATTTAAAAAAATTATTATTTAAAATGGAAAAAATAATTAAAAAATAACGGTGATACTTACAATTAAGTTTTATACATTTTTTTAAAGCCAACATTCTGTTTTTTATTCAAGTTTTTAATTCAAGTCAAAACTATGCGTAGTTTTTGAAAAATTTAATTTTAAACTCAAAATTTGAGTAAAAAAAGTTAAAAAAAAGGTTTAAAGTGTAATTTTTCAATACTTCAAGATTATCTACCATTGTTTTTATTTCAGAATTTATTGCTCTTTTTTGTTTTTGATCAAAAACTGAAAACTAGATGATTTTATGTCTTTTAGTTTTTGAGAAAATTAAAAATAACCACAACTACTATTTTAATTTAATTCTTTTTTTTTGCTTGAGTGGTCTTATTTTGATAGTAACAGTGCGAGTTTGGGTGTATGCAACAGTAATGTGTGTGCGAATTTGGGTGTATGCAACAGTGGGATTGTAAGAGGGGCATGCTGCCCCCCTGCAACCCCCCTGCTTGAGAACACTATAGGATTTGGGGTGGGTGCAAGTTGGAGTGCGTGCAAGGGGGGGGGGGGGAACGGTTCGGTGGGTGCAAGATGGGGTGCATGCAAATTAAAAATAACCACAACTACTATTTTAATTTAATTCTTTTTTTTTTGCTTGAGTATGGTCTTATTTTGATAGTAACAATGGTAGGTGCGAGTTTGGGTGTATGCAACAGTAATGTGTGTGCGAATTTGGGTGTATGCAACAGTGGGATTGTAATAGGGGCATGCTGCCCCCCTCCAACCCCCCTGCTTGGGCACACTATAGGATTTGGGGTGGGTGCAAGTTGGAGTGCGTGCAAGGTGGGGAGGGTGCAAGGTGCGGTGGGTGCAAGATGGGGTGCATGCAAAGTTTCTTTTGTATTTAAATAAGCTGGATTTAAGAAAAATTAATTTACCCTAGGTATATCTTAATCCATATTCGATTATTATTATCAAAATAAGACTACGTTAATACTTAAGCAAGGAAAAAGTAATTTAATTAACATATTTATTTTGGTAATTTTCAATTTTCTCAAGAACTAGAAGACATAAAGTCATCTAGTTTTCAGTTTTTGATCAAAAACAAATAAGAGCAATGAATTCTAAAAAAAAACAGTAAATAATTTGATAGTTTTGAAAAACTACACTTTAAACCTTTTTTTTTAAATTTTTTTTGCATACATTTTTAGTTTAAAACAATTTTTTTCAAAAACTATGCATAGTTTTGATTTGATTTAAAAACAAGCTAATAGACAAAAATGTTGGCTTTAAAAAAAGGTATAATACTTAATTGTAAGTATTACCGTTATTTTTTAATTATTTTTTTCCCATTTAATGTACATATTTTTTTAAATTGCCCCTACCGCCTAAACGGGGGGAGATAGACCCCCCTCCCATAGTAAAAAATGCTTGTTTTTAGCTGTTCTATACAAATCCGTCATTAAACTTTGTCGCCTAAGTTATCGTACTCTCCCCGACACGAGGTTGGCGACAGAATCCTTAAAACCGTAATCCTGAAACCAGAAAGTGTCGAAGACCCAAAATACAGGATTTCCGAAATTTAAGAATCGAGAAAAGCCAAAATCCTGAAAATGAAGTCCCGAAAAATAATATAAAATGAAAATGTTTCATTTTCAATCTGCGCAAATTTTAAATTTTATATAGGGTTTTTAAATTGGCGCGGGTAGATTTTCGCGCCTCGTGGCGGCCATTTTATTTTGGTGACATCTGTCAAATCTTTTGTTTATTATACAGTTGTTTATGCCAAATCATCATGGCAAGTTACACGATTCACGTTTAAATGATAAAACTTTATTATAAAAATGAGTTTTCGTTAACGCAAACGTTGCGCGCTTCGCGCCCATTTAACGGTAGATGTGATGGCCATTCACAGTCGACTCTTCAACATTTGGTGGACAAATTTGAGACGACCGGTTCAGTAAACAATCAGCCAACAACCGTACGTTCAAAGAACGCAAGATGGGCCGAGAACATCGCCGCAGTCCGTGAAAGTGTACTGCAGAACCCGAGGCATGCGCAAGAACTCGGCCTTTTGCAGACTTCAACTTGGCGAATTTTGCGTCGGGACTTGGGCCTACACCCGAACAAGATCCAACTGACCCAGCAGCTCAAAGTTCATGAGCCTCGACAACGCCGTTGTTCGCTGACTGGGATTTAAATCGATTGGAAGAGGACCCCAATTTTGGCCGAAAAATCATCTTTAGTGACGAGGCGCATTTTTGGATGAATGGCTGTGTTAACAATCGAAATTGCCGCATATGAGACGAAACCCACGCGAGGCTCACCAGGTGATAATGCATCCTCAAAAAGTAACCGTTTTGGTGTGGATTTGGGCCGGCGGCGTATTTGGTCCGTACTTTTTTGAAAACGACGTTAGTGAGGCGGTCACCGTCAATAACGAGCGCTACATAACGATGATAACTAATTTCTTATGGTCCAAATTGAACCATATGGACCTAGACGACATGTGGTTCAAGCAGGACGGCGCAACGTGTCACACACCCACCCTTATTGAAAAACCCTATATAATTTTTCGGGATTTCTGTTTGTGTATTATTGTATTATTCATATTCTTAACTTCCCATAGGAAGTTATTGTCAACGGCCCGATTTGTCGAATTGAACATTTTGACATTACTCCACGTTTCAAGGTCAAAAGAATCTAAATAAAACATTTTTAGAGATACATATACATATCTGTGCACACATGTGTACTTCCATGTGTAAAAAAACATGGCACCATTCATGATTGATGTTCTCCTACCGTTCGTTACCCCTTAACAGCAACGCTTGGCCGGGTCAGCTATTGTAAGTATTATATATTTATTTTTATAAAAAAAATAGTGTCAATTCGATTTTTCTTAAAATTTTTCACGAAATTATTACTTACGAACGAAGACAGAAACGCTAAAGCTGGTATAAAAATTTACTGGTTTGGGATTTGAAGGGGAAGGACTTTGAACACAATTGATCAAAATTTTCGTACAGTTGATGTAAAGCAGAAATCAGTAAAGAAGAATTAAATTCAAAATTTATTATTATTTTTATTCAAGTTTGTAACAAATGAGTGTATTACACAGTTTTTAGTAAATAACATATGACAGTTAAACTAATGAATGAGGTAGGGAGGCCGGATAATTTAAAATAATAATATTTATTATTTTGAATTATAAATTCTTTTAATTTAAATTTAATTTCACCTGTCTTTCGCTAACACAAATAGTTTCGATAGTTTTCATGCACATTAGCATGCAACATATAGCTGCCCACGAGAAAAACATGGATTTTCATAATCTATACAACAAATGTTTGACGTTGAGACTTATTTATAGACATAAATAATCAAAAAAATTTGCTATTTGTTTTTAAGTGAAAGTTATTGTCTGACATTTTGAAGGGTTAAGGTTTTCCTACACCAAAATGTTAAATTATCAATATCATCTTTTAAAAGGAATACGATCATACGTAAATTTTATTATTTATTATGTGATAAATTTGTTTGTTTCTTGGGCTTTAATGATCGATGAGTTGGATGCGATTAATAATAAAATAAAACTAATCCATCTTGGTTTATTATTTATTATTTTAAAACAGCAAAAATGATAGTCTGACTTCAACGCAAACATGCGCGACAAAATAAAAAGAGAGGTGTGTTCCCAGGGGAACAGAAGCTTGAGCATCAAACGGTTTTGAAAGACAATTTTGGAATATTAATTTGTATGAACCATTTTAAAGGTAAGCTTTGATCCAAGCTAACAAAAAAGGTGGAAATAATTTCGTGGCTAAGTTGGTTAAAACACAGTCTACACACATTGAACTTACATAACCTTGTTGTAACCTTGTTTGTTTGAAAATGTAAGAAGATTTTTAGCGGTTGATCTTTTTCTCATGAATCCGTGTTGCTGTTCGCAATTGATATTCTTAAAAAAATGCTACACTCTCACAAATAACTTGTTCAAGGCGTTTAGAAATGCAAGAAAATTTTAAAATGTGCCAGTAGTTTGTTAGTCCGACTAGTCACTTTTCTACATTTTGGTAATACTATTGGGGGACTACCCTCGGGTTCGGCTGATTAGTCATCTTTCAACACGAAAAGGAGTTCAAGGACCGTACTCTTTAGTATAGTGATATACTTACAGCTAGTTCTCGAAAATAATTATAAATGGTAAAAACATTCTTCATCAAGTATTGAATGGTTATTTACAAATGACTCTCGAAAATTGGTCGCGACGGATATTGACATTTTTATCGAATTTAAGTGTCCCCATATCAGTAATAAAGCTTGTTTTTTAAGAGGTATAGAGCTTTAAATTGAAATAAAACAAAGATGATTTTTTAAATTGATATGAAATTTACTTACTTATTGGAAAGATAATCTTCTAGCGTTATAATTTAAATAAGATTTCTGGAATATGGCTACTGACTTTGTCCATATATCGGCAATAACGTAGCTAGTGTTGCCCTCCAAGTGATCAATCATATCGGGCTTATCGAGCTTTGGTCATATTAGATCAGAACAATGATTTTGAAAATAAATTAGCACAATTTGGAAACAGGCCAACGAACCACACAATGAGAAATTTCCTGGTCACATTTGAAGGCGTCAATAACCCCTCAAGGCCATGCAATCTGACGTTCGTTAGATTTTGTTCAGTAAGGCTACGCAAAAACTGTGCTTACGCGAATAATTCGGAAATAAAACTCTATCTATTTAACATAAGTTATTTTTATTTTTGTTTGGTTTAAAACTATCTCTGCGCGGCCCGGGTGGAAATAAGTACAACTTTCGAATTTAGGTTATCAGTGTGAGATCCATACCATTTTGGAAGCTTTAAGAACAAAGAAATTGTTTGTGATAAGCGGCTAACATTAAATTATACAAATTTGTATATATACCTTTAAAGATTGCAGGAAAAATTTGAGTTTGATTTAAATCGCTTAGTATTAACTAAGTTTTAAGGATATGCCTATCAAATTTGTTTTGCTAAAAATGATGTGTCCGACATTTAGATATTTTAACTCCTTACTCGAAAACAACAAGCAACAAGTTACCAAATTCTAAATGACCTGGTCTATCACCATATTCTCTATTTTTTATTTGGACACCCTGAATAGCTGCAGAGTTATTTAAGACCATGTGGCAAAATAAGCATGTACATACTTCTTGAAGTCAATTCAAAATAGACATTTCACCTCAGAATCATTCTAAAATTGACATCTAGTAAAAAAAAAGGCTAAATCTAGTTACCTTAGTTTATTTAGTTTTGTATAACTAGCTTAAAATTGTATGATATGCGATATAAAAAGCGATAAGCCTCTAATTAAATAATTGACTGGATCAGATCAAATTTGGGAAAAAATAAAAGGTTTTTCTTGTAAAACTGTTACTTTTAAACTTTTTTAATTTTTCAAAAATTATATTACATTTTACCAGCTGGTTGTCTTAAAATTAATAAGAGTATTGAATTCTGAAAACATAAAATACATACAATTTTTAAAAAATTAGCTTTTAAATGTAAGCGGGTCGAAATGCTGTATTTTAAAATACTGTATGGCCAAAATTCTGTATGATATTGTATGGTCATTATACTGTATGGTTATTATTCTGTATTTCAAAATACTGTATCTCGAAATGCTGTATTCTCAAAATACTGAATCTCATAATACTGTATCTACTTAAAACTATATTCACACTTAAATTTGCACAAGCTTTTAAACGGGTTATGGTCAAAATACTATATGGATCATAACTTACTTAAGATAGCGCTACAGTCCTGTGTGAACTAGGGCCTCCCCCAACAAACTTCTCCATCTAGTTCGATCCCTAGCTAGATGTCTCCAGTTTCACGCTCCATGTTGGGTCAGGTCACTTTCCACTTGTGCGCGCTACCTGATCCGCGGTCTTCCTCTACTGCGCTGTCCTGTGGGCATTGGTTTCCATGCGATCTACGTGACCCAGCCACCTTAGTCGTTGGAATTTACCCTTCTGGCTAAGTCTACGTCGCTATACAGCCCGTACAGCTCGTTGTTCCATCTTCTCCTCCACTCCCCTTCTACACATACGGGACCGTAAATCAAACGAGGAACTTTTCTCTCGAAACGAAACAAGGTGCTTTCATCCGCTTTTGTCATAGTCCATGCCTCTGCACCCTATCGCAGGGCGGGGATGATGAGGGTCTTACATTTTCTACTAAATTGCTTTCTTAGCTAAAAGAAACAGCGCTGATGTTGTTTTCTGCGTTCATAGCGGAGCCTAGATAGACGAAGTCCTTAACTACCTCAAAGCTACGTCTGTCGTAACGTCGTCGGTGACGTCGGTGTTGTAAGTCCTTTCCTGACGACAGCATGCACTTTGCTTTGCCCTCATTAACCGTGAAACCCATTTTTGCCGCCTCTGCCTCAATACTCACAAAAGCCCCATTGACATCACGCTGAGTTCTTCCGATTATGTCAATGGTAGGGATGCAAAACTAGACATGGTTTTAAACAGCTCGTCCCTGTAGATGCTGTCATATGCGGCCTAGCTTTTGCTGTCACTGTATGTACTGAATACCGAGATCAAGTCAGCATGTGCCCTTTTGCTCTATGAGTGGTTTCTGTCCGCTCTAAGCTAGCCTTGGGACACCTCCGTTATTATTTGAGAGATGTACCGCCCCAGTCAAACTCCCTACCTGGAAATGTCCTTGAATTGAATCATAGCTGAGTATAAAAATTATACCAAATTCGAGTCACATAACAAAATATTACTAAATTGTTAATTCATTAAATTTGTTTATAATTATAATAACAAACTCTTGATATTTTATTCTAGAAGCTTGCATCAAGTTCCATTACCATAAGACATACATACATACATCTGTATAATGGCTAGAAAATGATACACGTTTCATTTAATCAAGTAAGTAAGGAAACAATAAGTAGTGGTATTTCATTGTCGATAAACTAATAAATCAGAATATCTCCCACTTATTCTACACCTTTTATGTCTCCTTACACTGCCACACTAGAGTCAAGGTCAACAGGGTCTTTTTCCCCGCTAATTATTCCAAGCCAGTTCCCTTGGCAGTGATTTCGCTAGATAGTAGAAAGGGACAGTAGGAATCTCCCTAATCCAAATAAATGTGAGCCGGTCAGCCAGGACGGCCTTTTATTTGTCTTTTCTAATCCACATACTACTTCTTAAATAATACTTAAAAATAAATTTAATATACATTTAAAAGCAATTGAAATGAATTTAAAAAAAATTATTTGGCAAGGTGTTCACGCTGCGCTGCCTCTCTTGTTGCTACTTTTCTGGTAGTAGTACCTCTTTATACATATGAGCTCCTCCTGAGATTTGCTCGGTTGATTGAGTAAGAATCGTAAAGCTCCATCACGGGTGTTGGTTTGGCGGCCTGATTCTCCACACGAATTTCATAAAGTTTCTGTGGATTGTACAGCTTCCTCTTATTGTTGTTGTGACAATGTCTGCGACCTCGTATTTTGATATTTGAAGATGATATTTTATGTGTTTATTCTGTTGGCACCAAATGCCTCGGGCTCCCATAATGAGAGGTAACACAGAGATTGTGAATTGGGGGTACCTCTCTTTAACAGCATCTATAAAGGCGGGCGTGCTGTAAATCGCCACCTTGTTGTTATATTGGGCACTAAGGGAAATTGGGCCTTCCCAGTGCACTCCTACGTCGCAGATGATGAGTTGGTTTCCTTTGAATAGGATAACGTCAGTCTTCTTCAGGATGCCATCGCTGCATCTTATGTTTGGTTCGACTTCGAAAGTCCAGTGTCTACGAGCGGCTGCTTTTGTTAATCGTTTAACGATAAAGTTATGTCGCTGTATTCTTGGCGTGTGCGATATTGGACAGCGTTGAAGGATGTGGCTGTTGGTCTCCCTTCTAACATTGCAGGCTCGGCAGTTGCGGGCCTCGGGTGGGTTCGACGGTACACCCACACAAGGCAGCAGGTTATATCTAAGCTGGATGCTTTTTATATAATCCTCCCCGTTCCCGGGATCGCTCAGGTGTCTGGAGCTGGCTGAAGAGTGTTGCACCTGGGTTAGGCCGTTGTTGCCGGAAAAAGAGTTTTGTAGGAGTTGTTGTTGGGTTTCCTGAATTTCTCTTTTTGATGTTAGTCCGGGTTTTATTAGTTTATCTATAGCGTTAATTCCCTTATCCATAAATTGGAAGATGGCGGCTAACTGTGGGCTGGCACTTTGCAGTTTGTTAATCTGAGCTTTGATTATTACTGGTATATCTTCCGAGTACTTGAAAATACCCAGTCCACCGTACCTCACTGGAGCGGGGAAGATGCTACTGTGACAACGTGAGTTAAGGTACAGAAAACTTCTCACGGCTTTCCTGATCTTTCTGTCAGCATTCTTTAACACCTTTGACGTAATGTTGGGTTTTTAGAAATGGGCAATGTATCTTGGCACGAGGTACTCCTTCAGAATAGACTATTTCTGGTGGGGCTTGAGAGGGGCCCTCGAAATCCTCTTAAGCTGTTCTAGCAGACTGCCAAGGCCAGGTGGACGAAGGCCTACGAAGGAGAAATTATTACCAAGATATTTGAATTCACCTCTCGTGTCTACAGATGGGATTGCTGTAGAGTTCACTTTAAACACCCTGCGTGTATCCACGCACACCTTCTTCTTTGCGGAAACGGTCTTCAGGACGAAGGAGGAGCATTTCTTGGCATTAATGCTCATGCTCATAGACATGAGGAAAATTGTAATTTTTTTGAGCATTTTTTGTCAGTCGTCCGGAGAATGAGATCGTCTGCGTAGACAAGGCAGGTGATTTTTTTTTTTTATAATAAACAGGCACTCAAGGGGTTATTAATACCCTTAATATGTTTAAAGTTTAAACACAGTGTGAGCTTTAGGAAAATAGGGAAGGATTAAAGAGGAGATACCGATGCACATTGGTCTTAAAGTTTTCAATATCAAAATGATAGGGAAAAACAGAGCTGGGTAAAGCATTCCACATTCTCGATGTGCGGTTAAAAAAAGATTCTCTATACTTGACAGTACGTCCGAAATTGAGGTCAAGGTTAAACTGATGTGCATTCCTAGAAGTACGAGTATTACGGCTGAAATGTTTGAGGGGGGGAATGCAACTGGTTAATTCGACAGAACACTGTTTATAAAAATATCGGTAGAACAACGAAAGGCATGAAATATTGTGGCGGTGTTCAAGTGACGTAATTGTTTCGGTTATAGTTCTATCGCCTATCATTTTCAAAGCTCTTTTTTGGATCCTGTCCAAAATACTCAAACTTATTTTAGGGGCACCTGCCCAAATATGCGAGTTATATTCAAGTTTTGGACGAATGAAGGCTTTGTAAATTACAGCCAGATCAGAAGGGGTGAAACATTTCTTGCACCGTCGGAGGAATCCTAAGCACCTAGCAGCATTTTTGGCAATATGGAATATGTGATCATTCCATAAGAGGTGATCTGTGATACACATACCGAGTACTGAAAGTTGATTAGTTTCCTGGATGCAAGTGCCGCTCATGGATAGCGGCATCTGGGGTGGGTTACGCTTTAATGACAGGAGACAGCATTGTGTTTTCGAAGCATTAAATTCTACACGGTTTTTGATTCCCCATTGTACAATGCTGTCGAGATCAGAATTTAATGAGCTTATCATACGCTGCCATTGAAGTTCCACAACCGAAGGACAAGGATGAAAATCTAAAAACGAATATGAAAAGCTGAGGGTACTGTCATCCGCGAAACAATTTAGTGGGTTAGAAGTTTCAGACAAAAGATCATTTATAAAAATAAGGAAGAGCGTCGGAGACAAAATGGAGCCCTGGGGCACACCAGCGTTTATTTTGTGAATATCAGATTTGAACCCGTCCAATACTACTTGAATTGAAAGGTCCGAAAGGTAATTTCTAACCCAACGAAGGAGGGATTCATCAATACCAAATGCACGCATTTTCGATAAGAGAGCTTGATGCCAAACCCTATCAAATGCTTTTGAAATATCAAGTGCAATAATCTTACTTTCTCCAATCGATGTAAAGATTTATTCCACTGTTCGGTGAGATAAACCATGAGATCACCAGTGGACCTATTGCTACGAAAGCCATACTGCCGATCATTAAGAAGCTTCCGTTCCTCAAGATATTTCTTAAGCTGATAATTAATCAGCGTTTCCATGACCTTGGAAAGAAGGGGCGTGAGTGCTATTGGACGATAGTTAGAGGGGGAGAATGATTCGCCTTTTTAGGGACAGGCTGTACAAATGCTGTTTTCCATCCGTTCGGAAAGAGACCTGTAGAGTAGGAAAGATGGAAAAGCTTACGCAGTGGTTTTGCCAGCGTTGAAGAACACCTCTTCAGAACAATAGGGGGGATACTATCCGGGCCAGCAGATTTGTGTATGTCAAGGTCTTTCAGTACTCTTGCAACTGCACGAGTGCGAAAGAAGATTTGTCCCATAAAATTGTTTACGCTCTCAAGAACAGGAGGACTCAAGACACTCTCTGGTAGTGTCGAATTAAGAGCAAACTGTGCTGCAAGCAAATTGGCTTTATCAATCGAGCTTACATAGGGAATGTCATTGTGGACGAGCGTTGGAACCGAGGATGACGTGGTGTTTCGTACGTTTTTTACAAATGACAGAAATGTTTACTACCTTTAGGACATTGTAGTATTTTTTGCCTTAATTTCTGGTCATGCAGAAATTTGGTTCATCGAATATGGCCGTTACAAGTCTTTCTAGCTTGTTTGAACTTATTCCGGTTTTCCTCAGTGGGGTTGGCTTTATAAATCCGGAAACTTACATCTCTTGTAGTGCGCATACACTACACTATATTTTATTGCAGGTCATTGCCATAGATTTATATTCCACGTTCCTATATCCAACCCATTTCTTATAATATGCACTCGCATTTCATTCACCCCAGAAAATTATCAAATAAAATTTTCAATGCCACTTGAGACTCAGATTACTTTTACGATGGTCAAGTGTATCTACCTATTCATGAAGGTTCAACGCACTGCATGCTGTGTAGTAAATATGCCTAAATGAATTTGGATACATTTGTGCATTATGAAAGGGGCATGCATATTGGTTATGATTTTGATGATATAGCAAGTATGCTGCCCAATTCTGTCATTTGTTTCCCATCAAATTAGAATGCAAATATAATGTATATATGTTTTAGTAATTATATGTATAGCTTTAAGTTCTTAGTGTGTAAGTAAATTATTTTTGTATAAATAGCCTAAGTTTGATTAAATAAAGGTCACTTTCAATTTGAGAGTCAAAGAAAGATATTCGGCTGATTAGCCTTCTTTTATTGCCTTAACAGATCGGCTCTTTAGCCATCATCCATAATCGGCTTGAGGAAGCCCATATCCTCCATAGTTTCTATAGGACAGGCAGGGCATCCTTTACATGGCGATCCTGCCAGGCTCTATTTAAGCAGTTGGCTGAAATTCTTAAATTCGTTCTTAAATTCGATGAATACAAGATGAAGACCCCAGCTATACAGAATGACTTTAGTTACTACAGACGCATCGTGAGTCGCCAGCGTATCGATAGCACTACTAACCTTTTGGTCAGCACAGAGCTAGCAAATCGTAAGCTGGATTAGCCAACAAAGAACAAAGGGAGCATTTCATCGAAAAAGCAAGAAATTTGCAGCGACAAGCAAACAGAAAAAATAATAAAAACTAAAAAACAAAAAAAAAATTTTTTACACAAATGGGAGGAAAATCATCCAAAGAAGAGGTGATTGTTAATGCCTCAAACAATAATAATAATAACAATCTAGTTAGTTCAAACCTGTTATTTATAGATATTTTAATTATTATTTTAATTATATTCATAATCTACCTTTCTTTCAAAATTTTTAAATTTTATTTTAGAACTAACGTACAAAAAATTGTAAACAATGAAATGAAAAATATAACAATATAAAAAAAAAAAAAAAAATTTGAACAAATAAGAATTTTATTGATTAAAAATATGTTGAACACTATAAAAATATTAAAAGAAATAGTAGCAAACTTTAATAAAACTCCAACAAGAAAATATTCTCAAAAATATTTAAACGAAAAAAGTGATGAAATATTAAAATTAGAAGAAGAATTTAATAGAAAATATGAAGATTCACCTAAGGAAACAAATCACCAGGCATTGAAAACAATTATAGATAATTTGTTGGTCAGATTGAAACAAATATTAGATGATAAAAGGAAACTATTAGATACAGAAAACATAGGCGAAGAATATATTGAAATTGATCAAAAATTAATCGAAGAAGAAATAAATAAACTAGAATTAAAAATGGCAAAATTCGACATTTTATCGAGTATAAAAATTATCCCAGAGTATGGAGGGGAAGCAGAAAAACTGACAATTTTTTTAAATTTAGTAGACTATGTTGACAGCTCTCTTAGTGATGAAAATGAAAAAAAAAGCTCATAAAATTTGTTTTAGGAACAAAACTAACCGACAAAGTTAGGAATAAATTAAATACTGTTAAAGAACCCGAAACAATCAAAGAACTGAAAGAAATCTTCATTCAACTTTTTAAAAGTAAAAGAAATTCTCTTCAAATAATTTCACAACTCTCCACTATACAACAAAATTTAAGCACAACTACTACCTTTGCAACAAAAATAGAAACTCTGGTATCAGAGCTCACTTCACTGCAATTGTTAGAGCTAGGAGATGAAAGTAGGGAAATGATCTGCAAAATGAATGACCAATTAGGTTTAAATGCATTCAAAAATGGGCTGCAACAACCAACAAAGTCAACGATCTTCTCGGCTAGACCGAAAACACTCAATGAAGCAATTCAATTAGCAGCAGAGTTAGACTCGTCTAATGAGTTTGCACAAGTTAATCATTTCAGAGTAAATAACTCCAGGGGTAACAATTATAGGAACAATAGCAACAGATTTGGTAGATCAGATAATCAAAACAACAATACTAGGTTCAACACAAAATATAATAGCAATAGAAATAACAATAGCAGTTACAATAGTAGTAATAATATCAACAATATGAGATATTATAATAACAATAGATATAGCAATAATAGTAATAACAGATTCAATAATAATAGATATAATAATGCAAACAACAATGCACGCAACCCAAGAACAATAAACTATATTGAAGGTTCGGAAAACACACAAGGAGTCTCCGAAGCCCAGAGAGACTCAGATCTCAGTTTAGAAAACAACCAATAAAGGCAATCTTGAATCTTAACCTACATTTTACAAATTATATAATAGCTCAATCTGACATAACAGTAAAAGATCAAAAGTTTTTAATTGATACAGGTGCTGATATCTCAATCCTGAAGAGAAGTAGCTTAAATTCGGAAAATAACATAAATATAACAGATAAAATAACGATTAAAGGAGTCACAGATTCGGAAGTATATTCTATAGGTTCAATACAAGGGAAATTAAGAATTGAGGGCGTACAGATTGAGCAAAAGTTCCAAGTAGTGGATGACACTTTCCCAATCAATACGAATGGTATTCTAGGAAGAGACTTTTTGATAAAAAACAATTGTAAAATAGATTATGAAAACTTTACCCTATCTATTTTATTCAGAAATGATGAATTCATTTTTCCAATATTCACACAGCTTCCTAAATCACAAAATATTATTTTACCCGCAAGAACACAATCCCTGCATCCAATAAATCTTGAAGTACCGGAAGACAGCATCGTACTCAATCAAGAAATACAAAATGGAATTTTTATTGCGAATTCAATTATCCCCGCAAAAGGCATCACTCAAATAGCATTTTTAAACACTTTAGAGCATGAGACGTTACCTTAAAACCATTCAAGCCAGATGTAGTCCCACTTACTGATTTTCATGTTATTGATCTAAAAAAGAATTTTGAAAAGAACAAAAAAGTAAATCAATATGAAAGACTAATAAAAGAACTGAATATCGACATATCAGATACTAAAGCAAAACATTCCATTTTGGACATATGTAAGGAATTTGCGGATTGTTTCCATCTAGATGGAGATATATTGACAGTAAATAATTTCTACAAACAAAGAATTTCTATGACAGACAACAATCCTGTTTACATTAAAAATTATAGACTCCCCAATGGACAGATAGAAGAAATCAACCAACAAGTAGATAAACTTCTTGAAGATAACATAATTGAACCTTCAGTTAGCCCATTTAACTCACCTTTGCTCGTGGTACCGAAAAAAGACTCCCAGGGAGAAAAGAAATGGCGTTTAGTTGTGGATTTCCGTCAATTGAATAAAAAAATAATAGACGATAAATTTCCCTTGACAAGACTGGATGATGTACTAGATACACTAGGCAGAGCTAAATACTTTTCCACCTTAGATTTATCTAGCTCCTTCCATCAAATAGAATTGGATGAAGAATCTAGACCAAAAACAGCATTTTCAACACCCCGTGGACATTTTCACTTCAATAGGTTACCGTTTGGACTAAAAATATCAACGAATAGCTTCCAACGTATGCTATCTGTAGCCTTAGCAGGTCTTAGCACAGAGGCTTTCTTATATGTTGACGATATAATTATATTCGGCTGTAGCCTGAACCATCACAACAGTAACCTTATAAAGATTCTTCAAAGGCTCAGAAAATACAATCTCAAACTGAACCCCAAAAAATGCAATTGGCTGCAAACGCAGGTAACATATCTTGGACACTTAATAACAAATGAGGGAATAAAACCAGATCCACAAAAGTATGAAGCTATTACTGCATATCCAACACCAACAAATGCAGAGGAAGTCAAAAGATTTGTAGCGTTCTGCAACTATTATAGGAGATTCATAAAAGACTTTGCAACAGTAGCCAGACCACTAAACATGCTATCCAAAAAGGGAGTAGAATTCATTTGGAGCGAAGAATGTGAAAATGCCTTTATCAATTTGAAAAACAAACTTATAAATCCACCTATCCTTAAGTACCCAAATCATGAAGAGACCTTCATAATAACAACTGATGCTTCGAATGTTGCCTTAGGAGCAGTACTATCACAAGGTGAGATAGGTAAAGATCTCCCGATTTCATATGCCAGTAGAAGTTTAACCAAGCATGAGCTGAATAAACCAATAATCGAGAAGGAACTGCTTGGCATACATTGGGCAATAAACTACTTCAGACCATACGTATATGGAAGAAAATTCACTGTGGTAACAGATCACAGACCGTTAGTAAGTCTCTTTACACACAAAAATCCATCATCAAAATTAACAAGAATAAGATTAGATCTAGCAGATTACACCTTTAATATTATTTATAAACAGGGATCAATGAACACAAATGCTGATGCGTTATCACGTATCAAGCTTGATTCTGAAATATTAAAAGAAATGATCCCAACTTCAAATGTGAATATTATGACTAGATCAAAATCAGCTAAAATAGCAAATGAAAATATAAAAAACCAAAATGTTAAAAATATAAAGTTAAAAACGAATGATACACCTATATACATTTGGGAATGTGCTTCTATAACAGAAGTTAAAAATAATAAAAAATTAAAATTTAAAAAAGTGCGACAAAAACATGAAGTACATCAGCGAAAATCCTCATATAAACTTAGGTTTAATTCAGGAGAAGCCTGTACAAAAATTCATGTAAACACTACAGATGTGGTGATAGAATACAGTGATAATCCGAATCTCGATTTAGGTCTGATCTTGGAGAAACTGGTATTCAGAATGAATAAAGAAGATATTAACCAATTAGCAATTGCTAATAATGACGAAATATTCAAGCACATAAGTATATATGAATTTAAAAAATTGTATAATAAATTACAACAAAAAATTGAAAGGAAAGCACGATTAAAAATATTGATATATATTCCCCCAATAAGAGTTATTGATGATAAAGAGAAAGAAAAGATAATAGAGAATTTTCATAATACACCACATGCCGGGGGGCACTCAGGCATAAAAAGAACGATAAATAAAATAAAACAAAGATATTGTTGGAAAAATTTAAACAAAATGGTGAAGAAATACGTTAATGAATGCATAATATGTGCACAGAGCAAACAAATTAGGAATACAAAAGAAAGATTGGTATTAACAGAGACACCAACAACAAGTTTTGAAGTAGTAACAGCAGACACGGTAGGTCCACTAAGACCTTCAAACGACTTTAGATATATACTCACTCTACAATGTGAATTAACAAAATACGTCGAAGCTATTCCTATTAAAAGCAAAGATGCAAATACTGTAGCAAAAGCATTGGTAGATAATTTCCTTCTTAGACACGGTAGTTTCAGAACATTAAGAACAGACATGGGGACAGAATTTATCAACGAAGTAATGAAAAACGTTTACACATTATTTGGGATAAATCACATAACATCAACACCCTATCATCACGAAACATTAGGATCTATAGAGCGAAACCACAGAGTATTAAATGAATATCTAATTGCCTTTGCAAAAGAAAACAATTGGCATGAGTGGATTCCCTATTTTGTCTTTAGTTACAATACAACACCACACTCTAGCATAGGTATATCACCCTTTGAATTGGTTTATGGAAAACTACCTAAACTACCAGAAAGCTTAGCTCATAACATAACAAGCCCTATATATAACATTGATGATTACAGTTTAGAATTGAAGTTTAGATTAGGTCAAATGAGAGTAATAGCTAAAAGATTATTAGATAAAAGTAAAATAGAAAGAAAGGAATTAGTAGATAAGATTGCCAACCCATTACAATTAAAAGTAGGAGATAAGGTATATTTAAAAGTAGGAAATAAGAAAAAATTAGAAAATCCATATAAAGGACCATACGAAGTAATAGAATTAAATGGTGTAAATAGTAAAATTAAGATTAATAATGAAACCAAAGAGGTACATAATAATAGATTAAAAAAATAAACAAAAAAAAAAATTTTTAAATCAAACATTTTTTTTTTCTCTAAGAGAGTGAGGATGTAGTGCGCATACACTACACTATATTTTACTGCAGGTCATTGCCATAGATTTATATTCCACGTTCCTATAGCCAACCCATTTCTTATAATATGCACTCGCATTTCATTCACCCCAGAAAATTATCAAATAAAATTTTCAATGCCACTTGAGACTCAGATTACTTTTACGATGGTCAAGTGTATCTACCTATTCATGAAGGTTCAACGCACTGCATGCTGTGTAGTAAATATGCCTGAATGAATTTGGATACATTTGTGCATTATGAAAGGGGCATGCATATTGGTTATGATTTTGATGACATAGCAAGTATGCTGCCCAATTCTGTCATTTGTTTCCCATCAAATTAGAATGCAAATATAATGTATATATGTTTTAGTAATTATATGTATAGCTTTAAGTTCTTAGTGTGTAAGTAAATTATTTTTGTATAAATAGCCTAAGTTTGATTAAATAAAGGTCACTTTCAATTTGAGAGTCAAAGAAAGATATTCGGCTGATTAGCCTTCTTTTATTGCCTTAACAGATCGGCTCTTTAGCCATCATCCATAATCGGCTTGAGGAAGCCCATATCCTCCATAGTTTCTATAGGACAGGCAGGGCATCCTTTACACTCTGATCCTAATTACCTCTTTACAGCTCAAATCAAACCATGAGTTCTCTTTAGGTTTGATAAATTTTACCCTATTCGGCATAAAATTTCTCATTCCAAAAAGAATTAAATTTGTAACCATATCTGCGCTGGAATCTACGTCACTATCGAGGAAGCATAGTGACCAGTTAAAGTTCCTGAAGAATTCATTGAGACCGTCCCAGTTGGCTTTCTCATATTGCCAAACGGTTCTCATATGAGTTTTTTCTTTAACTGGGTTTTTTACACATGAGAAATTTGCAGATACGATACAATGGTCTGATGTGCCTAGAGGCGGTAATACACTGATTGTGTATTTATTAGGATCAGAAGTAAGAAACAAGTCTAGGGATTTGGTGGATTGACCTGCAAAGTCAGGGATTCGAGTTGGCTCATCGACAAGCTGAGTTAATTGATTGAAGGGGGTATTCTAGTGTAGAGACACGAATTTCGCCCGGTTTTTGAAGCGTTGTATCGGGTGATTTTTTTGAGGTTAGGATTTTCATGCATTAGTATTTGACAGATCACGCGGGATTTCAGACATGGTGTCAAAGAGAAAGATGCTCAGTATGCTTTGACATTTCATCATGAATAGACTTACTAACGAGCAACGCTTGCAAATCATTGAATTTTATTACCAAAATCAGTGTTCGGTTCGAAATGTGTTTCGCGCTTTACGCAAATTTTATGCGTTTTTTTTAAAAAAAAAGTTCTCAAGCTCTTAAAAAATCACCCATTATATTAAACAATGTCCTCTTTTCAATGGAGGACAATAAATACAAAATGGTAGATAATCTTGAAATATTGAAAAATTACACTTTAAACCTTTTTTTTTAACTTTTTTTACTCAAATTTTGAGTTTAAAATTAAATTTTTTCCATTTTAAATAATAATTTTTTTAAATTGCCCCTACCGCCTAAACGGGGGGAGATAGACCCCCCCTCCCATAGTAAAAAATGCTTGTATTAAGCCCCTCTACCAAAAACCGTTATTATATCTGGGCGCCAAAGTTATCGTACTCGTGCCCAGCTTCGTGATGCCATCGGGACCGGGGGTATTTTATTTTAGGGAGCGTATGTTCGCATCGACCTCTTCCCTGGTGATTGGGTTGGATATTATTGCACAGCCATACCTTAAATTGTGTCTCGTGTCTCGGCATAGCATCCGAACGTGCTCGCAAATTGAGCTAAGATTTCGCTATCCGTTGGTGTTGTTTCGATGAACGTCCAGGGTTTATCATCCAAGATACGTTCAGCATAGGCGGATTTGTTTGAAGCGTATTCTCTCTGCGTCAACTTGTAAGGGATACATTTGCGCTTCCTGTTGGTTGGTGCGTTGTTCAGAGCGTTTATCAGGTTGGCATTCGAGTGTCGAGAAGTAGAGCGGTCAGTGCCAAAACGTGAGACAATGTGCTCGTAATACCGTATGTTGGCGCCATGGATGGTGGAGGTATCACCCGTTGCAGCTGACAAAAGAGCGGAGTCGTCATTGTCCCAGGTGTTGCGGGGTAATGAACTGATGTAGGATAGAATATTCAGATTCATTAAGAGAGTCATAGTTACTCCCGCCGCTTACCCGCGCTTACTTGAATTTCTTCACTTTGACATTCAGAGCACTGGGCAAAAATCACATTGTCGCTGTAGATGCTGTCATATGCGACCTAGCTTTTGCTGTCTCTGTATGTACTGAATACCGAGATCAAGTCAGCATGTGCCCTTTTACTCTATGAGTGGTTTCTATCCGCTCTGAGCTGGCCTTGGGACACCTCCGTTATTATTTGAGAGATGTACCGCCCCAGTCAAACTCCCTACCTGGAAATGTCCTTGAATTGAATCATAGCTGAGTATAAAAGTTATACCAAATTCGAGTCACATAACAAAATATTACTAAATTCTTAATTCATTAAATTTGTTTATAATTATATAACAAACTCTTGATATTTTATTCTAGAAGCTTGCATCAAGTTCCATTACCATTAGACATACAAATACATCCGTATAATGGCTAGAAAATGATACACGTTTCATTTAATCAAGTAAGTAAGGAAACAATAAGAGTAGTGATATTTCATTGTCGATAAACTAATAAATCAGAATATCTCCCACTTATTCTACACCTTTTATGTCTCCTTACACTGCCACACTAGATCCAAGGTCAACAGGGTCTTCTTTCCCCGCTAATTATTCCAAGCCCGTTCCCTTGGCAGTGGTTTCGCTAGATAGATAGGGACAGTAGGAATCTCCCTAATCCATTCATGCGCGTCACTAATTAGATGAAGAGGCATTTGGCTAGAAATAAATGTGAGCTGGTCAGCCAGGACGGTCTTTTATCTTTTCTAATCCACATACTACTTCTTAAATAATACTTAAAAATAAATTAAATATACATTTAAAAGCAATTGAAATGAATTTAAAAAAAAATAATTTGGCAAGGTGTTCACGCTGCGCTGCCTCTCTTGTTGCTACTTTTCTGGTAGTAGTACCTCTTTATATGAGCTCCTCCTGAGATTGGCTCGGTTGATTGAGTAAGAATCGTAAAGCTCCATCACGGGTGTTGGTTTGGCGGCCTGATTCTCCACACGAATTTCATAAAATTTCTGTGGATTGTACAGCTTCCTCTTATTGTTGTTGTGACAATGTCTGCGACCTCGTATTTTGATAGTTGAAGATGATGTTTTATGTGTTTATTCTGTTGGCACCAAATGCCTCGGGCTCCCATAATGAGAGGTAACACAGAGATTGTGCATTGTGGGTACCTCTCTTTAACAGCATCTATAAAGGCGGGCGTGCTGTAAATCGCCACCTTGTTGTTATATTGGGCACTAAGGGAAATTGGGCCTTCCCAATGCACTCCTACGTCGCAGATGATGAGTTTTTTTTCCTTTGAATAGGATCACGTCAGTCTTCTTCAGGATGCCATCGCTGCATCTTATGTTTGGTTCGACTTCGAAAGTCCAGTGTCTACAAGCGGCTGCTGTTGTTAATCGTTTAATGATAAAGTTATGTCGCTGTCTTCTTGGCGTGTGCGATATTGGACAGCGTTGAAGGATGTGGCTGTTGGTCTCCCTTCTAACATTGCAGGCTCGGCAGTTGCGGGGCCTCGGGTGGGTTCGATGGTACACTCACACAAGGCAGCAGGTTATATCTAAGCTGGATGCTTTTTATATAATCCTCCCCGTTCCAGCACTTGAGTTTTGCAGGAGTTGTTGCTGGGTTTTCTGAATTTCTCTTTTTGATGTTAGTCCGTGTTTTATTAGTTTATCTATAGCGTTAATTCGCTGATTCATAAGCTGGAAGATGGCGGCTAACTGTGGGCTGGCACTTTGCAGTTTGTTAATCTGAGCTTTGATTATTACTGGTATATCTTCCGAGTACTTGAAAATACCCAGTCCACCGTACCTCACTGGAGCGGGGAAGATGCTACTGTGACAACGTGAGTTAAGGTACAGAAAACTTCTCACGGCTTTCCTGATCTTTCTGTCAGCATTCTTTAACACCTTTGACGTAATGTTGGGTTTTTAGAAATGGGCAATGTATCTTGGCACGAGGTACTCCTTCAGAATAGACTATTTCTGGTGGGGCTTGAGAGGGGCCCTCGAAATCCTCTTAAGCTGTTCTAGCAGACTGCCAAGGCCAGGTGGACGAAGGCCTACGAAGGAGAAATTATTACCAAGATATTTGAATTCACCTCTCGTGTCTACAGATGGGATTGCTGTAGAGTTCACTTTAAACACCCTGCGTGTATCCACGCACACCTTCTTCTTTGCGGGAACGGTCTTCAGGACGAAGGAGGAGCATTTCGTGGCGTTAATGCTCATGCTCATAGACATGAGGAAAATTGTAGTTTTTTTTAGCATTTTTTGTAAGTCGTCCGAAGTTGCCGCCACTAGAATGAGGTCGTCTGCGTAGACAAGGCAGGTGATTTTGTTGTCATTAATCTTAATGCCGTCGTAATCTTCGTCAAGCGTGGTGATAAGTTCGTTTATAAAGATGTTGAAATGGATGGTCGACGCTGGATCACCCTGCTTGACCCCTCGAAGAATGGGCACTGTGCCGATTGATCTTCCGTTGCAGTTGATGATAGTGCTGCTATTCGCGAACGACGCCACGACTAGGTTGATGTATTTTTCGTCAATTTTTTTCTGCGTAAAGCCCGAGTAATGGCGTTGTGCGGAACGGAATCGAAAGCGGCTGCCAGATCAAGGGAGATTAACGTCAGTGGCTTGCCTTTCAGACGGTGGTGTTTGATGAGACTCTCGACGGACCATGTGTTGGCGAAGCAGCCGTCGATATTCGTAAAGCCTCGCAGGTTTTCTTGAAATTGGACGGCGTTCAGTCTTTTCGCAATCACGCGGTTGAATATTCTCAAGATTATTGATGAGATCGTGATTGGCCTCCAATTTTTGGGGTTTTCCAGCTCCGTGGTCGTTTTCGGTATCAACGTTGTGGTGTTCTTTTTTAATTCGTCTGGGAGATTTTCGGCAAGTAAAATGGTGTTGAAAAGTAGAGCGAGTTTCTGCCTGGGAATTTTTTTTACATCCAGCTTCGTGATGCCATCGGGACCGGGGGTATTTTATTTTAGGGAGCGTATGTTCGCATCGACCTCTTCCCTGGTGATTGGGTTGGATATTATTGCACAGCCATACCTTAAATTGTTTGCGTCTGGTAGACGTGTCTCGGCATAGCATCCGAACGTGCTCGCAAATTGAGCTAAGATTTCGCTATCCGTTCGTGTTGTTTCTATAAACGTCCAGGGTTTATCATCCAAGATACGTTCAGCGTAGGCGGATTTGTTTGAAGCGTATTCTCTCTGCTTCAACTTGTAAAGGATACGTTTGCGCTTCCTGTTGGTTGGTGCGTTGTTCAGAGCGTTTATCTGGTTGGCATTCGAGTGTCGAGGAGTAGAGCGGTCAGTGCCAAAACGTGAGACGATGTGCTCGTAATACCGTATGTTGGCGCCATGGATGGTGGAGGCATCACCCGTTGCAGCTGACAAAAGAGCGGAGTCGTCATTGTCCCAGGTGTTGCGGGGTAATGAACTGATGTAGGATAGAATATTCAGATTCATTAAGAGAGTCATAGTTACTCCCGCCGCTTACCCGCGCTTAGCTTTTGCTGTCTCTGTATGTACTGAATACAGAGATCAAGTCAGCATGTGCCCTTTTGCTCTATGGGTGGTTTCTGTCCGCTCTGAGCTGGCCTTGGGACACCTCCGTTATTATTTGAGAGATGTACCGCCCCAGTCAAACTCCCTACCTGGAAATATCCTTGAATTGAATCATAGCTGAGTATAAAAGTTATACCAAATTCGAGTCACAACAAAATATTACTAAATTCTTAATTCATTAAATTTGTTTATAATTATATAACAAACTCTTGATATTTTATTCTAGAAGCTTGCATCAAGTTCCATTACCATTAGACATATAAAAGTTAACCCGATCGCCTAGGTCGTCGCCGGCCGCAACTAAAACTGTTGTATCCGCCGCGCCGCCGTCGTCGTATTCGTCGTCGTCGTCGTCGTCGTCGTAGTCATCGTCATCGTCACTATCATCGACAATAACTATTTATGCTGACACAACTATTTCTATCAACGAAGTAGCTCCCACTGGTGTCAACCACAATCTATACGACGCGACGACGGGAAGTACGGAAATGTGATATCTTGCACACGTTGCAAGATAGAAACATTTCACAGGGTAGATTTTAAGTATCAGTTTTTAAGAAGACTCAATACAATAAAGACAGAACATATTAAAGATCACAAATACTTGTTATCATTACTGGCGCCCAACTTGGAAGAACTTTTTGGAAATCTAAACTATATCAACCGGAATCAACCAACTAGAAAAAAATCATCAGCATCATTCATCAGTTACGAGTATTAAGAATTACTTTCTTTTATGTAAAAATGTAAGAATTTGTCTATACTTTGAATATTTTTAATTGTAAAGCTTGCAAGTGTTATTTATTTTTTTTTTTTGTGAGGGCTCCTATTAATTTTTTTTTCATAAAATTGAAAATAATTAAACTGCATATAAATACCATTTACGGTTTTACGGTTAATGAGTGAACCTGAGAATTTTGAAACACTATTAGAAAAGTTTAATTACTTACAAATAGGAAAAAAAAATAGAAACAAAAATGAATGCTACAGATTTAAAAGTATTCGTAGAATCCGCAGTCAGTGGTGCCCTTGAAGCACAAAAATTGGATTTTGAAAGAAAGTTAAGTGAAGCAGTTAAAAATTTAACGTTGATACAAAACAAACCTGAAGTTGAAATTTTTAAAGAAATTGAAATTGTGGAAGGTAATAGGTGTGAAGAGTGTCTCGACATAGTTAAATCTCTCCCGGAATTTGAGGGCAAACAGGGCACTTATGTCTCTTGGCGTCAAGCGGTTCACTCTGCTTACAAAGTTTTCGAAAAATACGATGGTAGTTCTAGACATTACCAGGCAGTTGGAATAATAAGAAATAAAATAAGAGGTCCAGCCGATGCTGTTTTGGCTTCATTCAATACAGTTTTAAATTTTAAAGCTATCATAGCTAGGTTAGATTTTACGTACGCCGATGTTCGTCCGATTTATTTAATTGAGCAAGAGCTCAGTACATTGCGGCAAGGAAGCCTTACCGTTTTAGAATATTGAGATTGAAAAAAATCTTACCCTTCTTACAAACAAAACCAATATGTCATATGACAGTGCATTAGCCATTGCATTTAACGAAAAATACAGAAGAGACGCCCTTAGAGTTTTTATATCTGGGTTAAAAAAACCATTAAGTGATGTTCTGTTTTCGGCCCGTCCGTCTGATATGCCTACAGCTTTGGCTTTAGCGCAAGAAGTTGAAGCAAACAATGAAAGGTATTTGTTTGCCGCGAGTTATGCGAAAAATTCTGAAGAAAAATCTCTAAGGTCCGAGATCAAACGATCACCGAATCTTTACCAAAACAATAATAATAGTAATAACTAATAACTTCAATTATAACAGCCAAATTAATAAGCAGTGCAAAAATCCATATTTTAACAAAAGGCAAAGTTATGAAAATGACAAACAATCGGAACTTAACAGTTCTAAAGTCCCCAGCAGTCGTGAAAAAATGGATGTTGATCCGACATCATCACGTTTACGCCAATTTAATAGCTATCAACAACAAAATAGTAACGATATTTATGATCAAGGGCAAGAACAAAGGAATAAAAGGCCAAATAGCTTTCAAAGACAGTCGGGACAGCGTCGCCAAAGAGTAAATTATTTGCAGGACAATCCTCCACGGAATAATAAAGGTGACTATGAAGACACAGCTGCGTTGCAGGTAGATGAAGTGGAAGCTGAGGTACATGATTCTGACTACGTTAACTTTTTAGGGGAAGCTCCCAACTACCGTTTATTAAAAAAACAGTAGGAGGGAGGTTAGTAAAGTTTTTAATTGACACAGGTGCCTCGAAAAATTACATCAGGCCATTACAAGAGATAAAAGGTTTAGTGCCAGTAGACACACCTTTTTTAGTAAAATCAATTCATGGTTTTAACAATATTGAACTCAAATGTTTTATAAATATTTTTGATAGAAAAAGCACTTTTTTTATTTTACCCAACCTGTCAACTTTTGACGGAATTATTGGTCTTGATCTGTTAACACAGATTAACGCCACAATTTGCTTAAAAGAAAATTTAATTCGCTTCAATTCAGGGTTAGAAACTATTCTCTTCCATAAATGTGACAATGTGAACTTTACAAAAGTAGAGGACATTAAGGTTCCACCATCCGTAAGCATAGATCTTAAAAATATGATACGTAATAGAATAAAAACTTTTGCAGATTCAAACGAATCTGCCATATAACACCAATATGGTTGCCACAATACGTACAGTAAGTGAAGACCCCATTTATTCAAAATTTTACCCCTACCCTATGGGTGCAAAAGATTTCGTTAATACTGAAGTTAAAGACCTTCTGCGGAATGGTATAATTAGACCATCAAGGTCACCCTACAACAATCCTATTTGGGTTGTTGATAGAAAGGGTACTGATGAGTTGGGCAATAAAAAGAAACGTTTAGTAATAGACTTTCGGAAGCTCAACGAGAAAACCATAGATGATAAGTACCCCATCCCAAATGTAAGAACGATTTTGTCAAATTAAGGTAAAGCGCGGTTTTTCACAACCCTAGACTTAAAATCAGGGTTTCACCAAATCGAACTAGCCGAACGAGACCGGGAAATGACAGCTTTCTCTGTTAACGGAGGAAAGTATGAATTTTGTCGCCTCCCGTTTGGTTTAAAAAATGCCCCCAGCATTTTTCAAAGGGCCATAGATGATGTCCTACGTGAGCAAATTGAAAAAATTTGCTATGTTTACGTCGATGACGTTATTGTTTTTTCAGAAACTGAAAAAGAACATGTCGAAGATATCAATACGGTTTTAAAAAAATTTTACGATGCAAATATGAGGGTTTCTCGTGAAAAATCTAATTTTTTTAAAACAAACGTAGAATACTTAGGTTTTATGGTATCTAGCGATGGCATAAAAACTTGCCCTAATAAAGTGGAGGCAATCAAAAATTTTACTCAACCTTCAACACTTTTTGGACTTAGGTCTTTTCTAGGTCTAGCGAGTTATTATAGATGTTTTATAAAGGACTTTTCATAAATAGCTAGACCACTGACTGATATATTGAAGGGTGAAAATGGTAAAATAGGTGCCAACCAATCAAAAAAAATTAAGATTGAATTAAATGACAAACAATTTGATGCATTTAATAAACTAAAAGATATTTTGGCGTCAGAAGACGTAACATTGTTATACCCAGACTACACGAAGCCTTTCGATCTAACGACGAACGCTTCATCGTATGGTCTTGAAGCGGTTTTATCTCAAAACGGGAAACCGATAACAATGACCTCAAGAACCCTCAGAGGTAAAGAGATAGAATTTGCAATTGTGTGGACTCAGTGACGGATTCAGGCTTGCTGCCGCCCTAGGCCCCATTCGATGCGCCGCCCTTATTGATAAATTATATTTCATAAATTTTGATCCAATATTTTTTTTTCAAAATAACTTTGTTTTATTGAAGTATAATTTATAAATATAGTTAATTAACATGAAAGACAAATAAGTTATAATCCTTAGATAGACAAATAATAAATATTTTTTTTATATTAATGAATTCAAACATGTTTTCCTGGCAAAACGTCGATTATATCGTCATAATTAATATCTTGGACTAGTTGTGCTTCAATAGATAGTAATGCAAGAGCATTAAGTCTATCTTGGCCCATGCTTGCACGTAGATATGTTTTTACTCTTTTTAGAGTGGAAAAAGATCTTTCTCCTGAACAATTTGTAGCCGGAATACTCAAAAAAATTCGGAGAGCAATGTCCACATTCGAATAAACATCTTGAAGACTATTTACCCGTAATTCATCTGGCTAAACTTTTCTTTTTTTTTTTGCGATGACTATCATAACGATAATAATCCTGAACTACAGACAGTGCTTTAGCTTTTTCTTTATATTCAGAAAATTGTCTGTCTCTCATGTCTTGAAGAAATAAAGCCAAAGAACTATAGATCTGCACAACGGATGATAAATCAGCTTGAGATTCTTGAAGCTCCTTACAAGCAGCATTAAAACGACCTACATTCCAGGCAATGACTAGGATTGCTGTTTCTAAATTTTGTAATTTTCGCTGCAGTTCCGTAGTTTCAGATCGCGTAGACGGTCATCTTTGCTTTCGTCAATAAATTCCAGTGCATTAATTATTGCAGACCACTCTTTTTCTAATGCGTAACATCCATCATGTCGAGCAGACCAACGAGTTTGAGAAAGACTCTTAATTCTTAAATTTATACGCTGCACCAAGATTTCCCCACGATGAATAGATATAGTAGAGAAATTGTATAGTTCTTCTAAAGTAGAAAAGAAATCAACAACTTCTGTTACCGATTCAACTGCACATGACCCTACCAAATTTAAAGAATGGGCGCAACAAGGAACATAATTTGTTAAAGGATTTATTGTTTTTATTCGTGTCTGAAGGCCTGAACACATACCTGACATATTGCTCGCATTGTCATACGATTGACCACTACAGTTCCTTTTTTAAAAACCATTATTTTCTAGAGATTTTAACAATGCATCCTCAATATCTTTAGCTTTATGGCCGATATTTGGTAGAAATTCTATAAACTTTTCAACAATTTCGTCGTTATCACGTAAATATGTACCTTATTATTATAGTAAGTTGATCGACATGTGCTAAATCAGGCGTAGAATCTACAATTATACCAAAATACTTAGCAGATTGCACTTCACTAGAAATTTGTTGTAGTACATTATTTGGAATCAACAGTATAATTTTAATATTTGCAATTACTCGGTATTTAATTTTTATCCAATAAATTATTTTCTCATTGAGTTGTTTTATTAGATTTTAATTAACACGCCCGTGAACTACTCCTCGAGCTTTAAAATGACTAACGTTAGTTTTGTGACAGTCAGAAATTTCATGAGCTTCGATGAGTGCTTTAGAGTTTTTCCAGTCACGGAATCCTTCGCCAGTAAAAGCATGCATTTCACCACTTCTACCAAATAATAAGCATGAAATACAAAGTACATAGCCTTTAGTTTCTCCATTGTTTAAAGTACGTTGATATAAGATTTTGGAACAATACCTCGTTTTATCACTATAAACATTTCTAGAATTTTTAAAGTCTACATTATAATTTCGTGGTGCACCGTTTATAGATATAAAATCCCGTGTTTCTTCATTCAAGTTCCATAAAAAGGGATCAGTATTAAATTTAAAAATATCAGCTGTTGACTGGATATCTTCAGTATATTGTGATGAAGGAAAATTTGAGGGTGCCTCGTTCGTACCTTGTGATAGGGAAGAGTGTACTTTTTCACTATCTTGTTCTGAAGTATCTTCTGATTCCAGCTGTAAAGACAAAATCAATGCCAATAAGAAAAAGAAAATTATTACCAATCAAAACAAGATACTAACAACCGGTGAACATGATGCTTGTTGGTCATTGTTAGAAGATTCAGTTGAGCTTGTCATAAAACTAGATACTTTTGGAATTATTTTAAGTAAATTATCTAACTTCGTAGATTCTTTTTCTTTTATTTTACGGTATTCAGCACCGCTTAATTTTGTTCGATAGCTACTCATATTTAATTAATAAGTTTTAAATTGTCAAACACAACTTATGATTTTGGATGCATTCCGAAACTTTAGACCGAAGACATATTTGTGCCTTTCATTAAGGTATGTTTAAATGCAGAAACGCATTCAAGTGTTAAGCATTTCATAAATTTTGCGCCCCTCAAATTATGCCGCCCTAGGCTTGGGCCTCACGGGCCTAGGCGTAAATCCATCACTGAGTCTGGTCATTAAAAAGTCTCCGTAACTATCTTTATGGAGTAAGGAGTCTAAATATTTTTACAGACCATCAACCCCTTTCATTTTCAGTTTCAGATAAAAATACTAACGCAAAAATTAAGCGATGGAAAGCTTTTGTAGATGAGCATAATGCTCGTATATTTTAAAAGCCAGGAAAAGAGAATTATGTCGCTGACGCGCTTTCTCGGCAAAATATCCATGCATTGGAGAATGATGCATCTTCTAATGACGCTACGATGCATAGTGAATTATCTCTAACTTATGCAATCGAAACAACAGACAAACCTTTAAACTGCTTCAGAAATCAAATAGTTTTAAAGGAAGTCCCAAGCGCTTCAACGCATGCATTTATAATATTCGGTAAAAAAACTAGACATTTCATTAACTTTTCAGATAAGAATACTTTGATTGACAATTTAAAAAACGTGATTAAAATAGATGTAGTCAACGTAGTTTATTGTGACTTGCCAATTCTAGCGAGTTATTTCCATCAACTAAGTTTTGGCATACTAATAAATTTGTGTTGGATATATTCGACCCGAATGAACAAAAAGAAATTATAATTACTGAACACAACCGAGCACATAGAGCAGCTCAAGAAAACGTTAAGCAAATCCTATGTGACTATTTCTTTCCAAAAATAAAAAAAACAGACAAATGAGGTTGTGGCAAACTGTAAAATATGTTCAAAGTCGAAGTACGATCGGTGAGACACCAACCCCCTCGTATGCTGGAGAAATGCTTCACGTTGACATATTCTCTACGGATAAGAAGTATTTTCTAACTTGCATTGACAAGTTTTCTAAATTTGCGGTTGTGATGCCAATACCGTCACGCACAATAATAGATAGATGTAAAAGTTCCAATACTGGAGATAGTGAACATCTTCCCAAATACAAAACAAATCTTTTGTGACAATGAGGCTTCTTTTAAATCCGAGACAATTAGGTCAATTTTGCTCAATCATTTTAATGTTGACATAGTATAAATGCTCCACCTTTACACAGTACATCTAACGGTCAGGTAGAAAGGTTTCACAGCACTCTATTAGAAATTGCAAGATGGCTAAAACTTGACAGAAAAGCCGAGGATGCAATCGAATTAATACTATTAGCAACAGTAGAATATAATAGGACCGTCCATTCTGTTACGAACCAAAGACCAATTGATGTTGTATCGAACTGCATGATATTTACAACCTCAGCAGTCGATGCTTCTAGAAATAAATAGAAGGTAAATAAAACTTATATAAAAATATATACATAGTAAAGCAAAAACACTCCATTACCAAGACCGGAATCTCAGACTGACATTTCGGTTTGCCTACAAGCTACGTCGGACTAAATGTGAGAAAGTGTGAGTGACATGATGCAAAAAACCAAACACATTCTCACATTTAGTCTTACAGCCCATCAAAACGCTTCATTATAGTAATCAGCCCCATCTAAATGCTTCATTTTGAATGTTTCATGGCCTCGTTCAAAAACTAAACAATCCTAACTGTAGTATCTGAACAAATAATACACTTGCTAATAATAACCAACAGTATAAATCTAAAATATTTTAATGTCAGTTACGAAAAATAAAAATAAAATTACTTTTAATTTAGCTTCAAAAGAATACGGTCGCGTTTTATTTATATTAGAAATAAGCAAACATTACATTGGCGACGAGGAAGAAAACCAAACGGTTAGCAAAATAAGGGATACCAAACAATTAACAAAATTATTTAATAAGAAGACGAATATACCAAGCAATTGACAAAGTGATTTAATAAAAAGTCGAATTTTATTGGAGGAATGGAAATCGGTGCCGGAGGTACATATGTAATATGTTTAAAGAAACAAAGAATATGTATAAATATTTAAATAATAATGCTTATACATATATGTTTATGTAAGTATGTATGTTTAAGAATGTTTATACACATGCATATACACATTCATATTCATGTACATACTACATATATGCAATTAAGTTATATTTAAAAAAAAAATATATGAATGAATAATTGATAGCTTTAATGCATGGTTTTAATACCGAATTTGTGGTTTAAATACCGATTGTGTAGCTTAAATGCCGAAAGTCACAAGGTTTAAATACCGATTGTGTGGCTTAAATGCCGAAAGTCACAAGGTTTAAATACCGATTGTGTGGCTTAAATGCCGAAAGTCACAAGGTTTAAATACCGATTGTGTGGCTTGAATGCTGAAAGTCACAAGGTTTAAATACCGATTGTGTGGCTTAAATGCCGAGTTTAAAAAAAAAAAAAAACAAAATGTTTTACCAACATTTTTTTTTTTCTAGAAATAAAGGAGTAGTAGTTTTTGTATATTAAACAGAGCTGTCATTTGTATATTGTTTTTCTTTATTTGTTATGTAATATAGAAAATACTAAAATTGGACTGATGGTGGCACCTTTCAATTTTGGATTGTATGAAGATAACTTTGGACATGAGTGAAGAAATTGGGTCCAATCATTCGATTTCTGCATGAAAGCAAGCGGAATTGTAGATGAAGAGAAGAAATGTTCCTTAATGCTACATTTTGCATTAACATTTTTTTTTTTACATTTTGTTTTTTTTTAAAACTACCGGAAACAGCAAGCAAACGGTTAAAAGGACCAATGGCAAATAAATACGTACTACAGTTGACACCGTATCAAGATGCTTTAGAAAGATTAAATGACCTCTTCTTACCTAAACAAAATGCAACTTATGAACGACACATTTTTCGTTCAATGAAACAAAAAGATAACGAAAATGTAAGTCTTTTTGCTATGCGATTGAAAATACAAGCAGAGTGTTGTAATTTTGGAAATGAACTGGAAGAGAATGTTAAAGATCAAATAATAGAAAAATGTCGTTCCGATACGCTCAGACGAGAAATGTTAAAACTTGGGGATGCTAAATTAGATATCGTTTTACGCACTGCTAATATTTTTGAATCTATAAACAAACAAGAAAAAGTATTCAAAACCAATCCAGAAACAACTGAAGTAAACAAAATAAATGTTCAAAAACAAGAAAAATATGAAAACCGTAAAATCGATCAAAAATTTGAATGCTTCAGGTGTGGATATACAGGTCACCGAGCAAATGATGAAAAATGTCCAGCCATTGGAAAATCATGCAACAAATGCGGCGGACGTAATCATTTTGCAAGTAAATGCAGAGCAAGACGTTTCATTGAACAAAAGTTAGACAATGAGACCAAAAATTACAACTTTAAAAGAAAGAAACTAGAATTTGAAAATCGAGATGACCCACGAGCATTGAAACAAAACGAAAGTTATCACTCAGTTAAATACATAAATAATGATGCTGCACAAACTGATAATAGTGATTACGTATTTTCTATTCATTCAAACGAAGCTGAAAATACAATTAAGTGCAAAATTGGGGGAATAGAAACAACTGCTATTGTCGATTCTGGTTCAAAGTTTAATCTCATTGATTATAAAGAATGGAAGAACCTGAAAGCCAAGAAAATAATTGTTTCAAACCAACGAAAAGAAACCACAAAAGTTTTTAAAGCTTATGGGGGTCAAGTGTTGAAAATTGCTGGCGTGTTTGAAGCGAAAACTGAAGTAGCTGGAAAGGAAACAACTGCCGAATTTTATGTTATCCAAGAAGAAGGAAGATTTTTAATTGGTAGCGATACAGCGTTGACATTGGGGATATTGAATATTGGTTATCATGTAAACAAAATTGAGAATACAGACAAAATTGAACCGATGGGAAAAATAATAGATGTTTTGGTGGAAATTCCATTGCGAGAAAGCATTAAACCTATGGCATAACCGTACAGACCGATCGCAATGCCTTTGGAAGAAGCAGTTCATAAGAAAATCGAGGAATTGCAAAAACAAGGCATCATTGAGAGGGTCAATGGTCCATCCAAATGGATTTCACCAATGGTTGTTATTCCAAAAGACGATGGGAAAGATATTCGAATTTGTATTGATATGCGCAGAGCCAATGAAGCAGTTCATAGAGAAAATTACCAGGAAAGGGAGAAGAACTATGCTGATAGCAGACGCAACACCAAAGAAATAAATATTCAGAAAGGTGACGAAGTATTGGCTAAAAGAGAAAATAAAACAAACAAATTATCTTCACCGTTCGACCCCACAATTTATAAAGTACTCAATCGAAAAGGAAGTGAGGTTACAATCGAAGCCCCAGAAACAAAAAAACAGTATCGTCGAAATGTGGCTCATCTAAAAAAACTAAATGATGACGAACGTTTAACGACAAGGCAACAAAATACATAGTAACATGAAACGAAAATAATTGCATTTTTAAACTTTGTTAAATTATAAAAAGAAAAGAGTAATGTAGTATCTGAACAAATAATACACTTGCTAATAATAACCAACAGTATAAATCTAAAATATTTTAATGTCAGTTACGAAAAATAAAAATAAAATTACTTTTAATTTAGCTTCAAAAGAATACGGTCGCGTTTTATTTATATTAGAAATAAGCAAACATTACACTAACCAACAAAATCTGAAGTGCTGACATGGTCTTAAATTGGAAGATTTGTATAGCTTTTTAATTTCAATTCAAATAAATGTTGTAAGTGTATATTAAATAAAATATAATTGACCAAATACATATTACTTAATGATTTATTAGTTTATTATTATTTATTTTGTTTACTTAAATTATTTGCGAACGCAACATGCGCTGCAACTGGTTAAATATAATTATTGCAAATGGACAAAAGTGTAACTCAATACTTTGTAAAACAACAAAACAGACAATTTTTTCAGCTGTAGTTTGCTTAGAGCATTTTTTGGCGACGTTAGAAGTTCAGGTGGAAACAATAGGCGGGTGCCCCCGTATTTTTTGTACAGAAAATGCTACTTGTGAAGTTCCATTGCCAACTTTAGCTAGTTCAGATTCCTCAATTAGATTAGTATTTTCATCATTTAAGCAGTTTGGTAATTGCAAGAAAAAATTTAAGTTTTGTTTGTTGCAGAAATATTCCTGAAAATTTCTTTTTGAGGGACTATGTTAGAGTTAGAATTTTGTTTGTAGTTAGATTTTGGAATGAGTGCAATAAATAGATTTAAGTAACTTTTTTTTATTCCAGTATGGGAAAACCGAACACCCAATAGAAAAAAAAACAGTATACGCGCCAAAATCCATACTTCTTGACTAAATAATGTTATCTTCTATGTTTACGCATAAAATTACGAATTTTGGAGCGTATGAACATTTCTAGACATTTTACAATCTGAAAAATTAATTATGCTATGAAATAATTGGCTGCTATTAATGCTAATTTTTTTTCTAAAAAGTTGATGAAGGTTAGCCGAAGCGGAAATTTCTTTAATGAACATACCTTAAATATTATTGGCTTTCTCAAAAATATTTTTCTACACTAACCTCTGTTTTATACCTGAAAACTATTGTTTATGTATATTTTCTTCTATGTTCTGCATTTATAAAATGTAATCTATGGAAGTATTTACTATATTAAGAAAAACATGTACGTAAAACTCATTCATTTGTTTCATTATTAGCAGCACTTTTACTAAACATACCCTTCAAACAATAAGAAGTAAACTTGAACTTTGGTAACTAAACATTTTTAAGGAATGAATGAAAATAATATTTTGCGTTAAACTGTGGAAATTCACTAAAAAAAACTCCTGTACGTCAACAATTAACATTCATGACGATTACATGTTCTATTGAATTAGTTGTGCATGAATTCAGAACGATTTTAAGACGTTTTCATTTTGTGATATATGTCAAAATTTGCATTTTATTTGCTCTGCATTTATTCAACAGGTTCGCTATAATCGTTCTGATTACTTTTTTAAAACATTGGTGTTCCTTTGATGCATAGTTTTTTTTTTGATAGCAAATACATGTATGCTTCCATCAATCAAGAATGTTATGGATAAGATATTTTTCGACTATAACTCTTTTTTTAAATTTAATATTTATTAATCATAATGGAATTGAAAAATAGTTGCAAGCTTAAATCATTAAAAACAAATAAATATACTTGGATTAATTAAATTGATACAGATTTTAATTAGTTGCAAACAAAATATTTGGGCCGTTCGTTAACGAAAATTTATTAGAATTTAATACAAAAATTGCGCTCGCACCCTTAACTTGATGGTTCTTCGAACGCATCTTTGATACAAAAATCCGAGGTTTATTATGAAATTTAAAGAATTTCGTAGTGACTGTAAATTAGTGAATTAATTATAATAAACTGATGTTGAACATGCTTTTTTCAAGACAAAAAGGTACATTGGTTCACTATCCACAAAATGCCTGCAAAATTTAAGTCTAGTACATACTTGTGAACCATCTCGTGAACCCATACAAATTTCAGTTTTTGGTTCACCCGTGAACTTGCTCGTGAAGCTGAGTGGAGAACAAAGTGGAGAGTTTTCGTTCACGGGCAATTCACGTGCAAAATGTACGGGAACTGTTGGTGAAGCTTTGACGTGTACTCACAAGTGTGTACCAGTGAGCAATGTCAAAAGTTCACTTTCTCCACTCGCGAACGTTCACTTCACGAGGAAGTATGTACTAGGCTTAAAGCTTAAAACTGACTTTTTCATCGAAAAAAGTAAAAGGAAAAACCTGAAAAAAACTTATTAACCCCGCCATTTTGTTTTTGCTATGCAAAGTGCCGCTAGCCCACGGCATCGTTTTTTTTTTTGTTTGTGCTCACATCTATTCATGGACTAATTGTCAAAATTACAAATACAACAATGTAAACAAACGGGTTTTGGAGAGTGAAACGTACGAAAGATTCCGGTCTTGGTAATGGAGTGTTTTTGGTTTTGAGTTTAGTCTTATTAGAACTCTCAAGCAGGACGGTCGCAGGATTATAAAATTGAATAATGATGGATAGTGTTTTTTTTATATATTTTTCCACTCTAAAAATTGTTGTGTCTATCTTTTAATTCGGAAGGTTTCTTTTTATAAAAGGTAAGCTGGGCTACGATACATTTGGTCCATGTAGAGCCGGATAAGTACCAGTGCGGGAAGGTATAACGTTAAAAACAAATTTAAAAACAAAAAGAAGGAAAAAGCAGAGTGTTGCTGTGCCAATTTTGCAGGAAAGATGTTGGAAGGAAGTTTTGTACAAAGCTACAAAACATAGTAAGGAATTTTATTTTTCATTGAATTTAAATATGTATATTTGTGTACCAAATTTGAAGGCAATTTGTTTTTAAACAAAAAAGTACAGTCCACTAGCAGTTGTTTGTGCATGGAGCGTTATTTACATTCACATAAATATATTGGAATGATGAAAACGCTATTTTTTCTCCTTCCTTCTGTTTATTTTTAATTGAGCAGCGTTGCATAAACAATGTAAGCCTGGAAAGTTTTCAGTTTATTGAATCAACAGACACAAGCTCGAAAGAGCCACTGGCCTATGGGCCGTGGCTAAAGAGGAAGGAAGATGGCAATAGTCAGAGCGACTACCATCACAAATACATAAGTGATTATGTGCAGGCAGGAACATGAAATCTGAACTGGAATTTTCGTTCAGTCTTCAGTTGATGTTTATTAGTCGGTGCGCGCAGTCGTATTATTATTTCAACATATTTCAACAACAAAAATAAAATATTTTATACATACTTTTAACAAGAAAAAGGAGGTATATATTGTTTTCCATATTTTTTTTGGTGTTTTGTGCCGTGCTGTGATGTTGTGGTATAGTTATTTTCTTTTTTTTTGCATCAAATTGTGTTGTGTTTATATATCTGCTTGCGCGGCGGGTTATCTTTATGTTTCTGTTGGTTCTTTCTTTTCTCCTGCCGCCAAGTAGATTGTGTGTAGTATATAGGCAGGCTGGGGCTGTGTGTGCGCATGTGCGAAGGGATGGAATGAGACGTGTGCATGAGCACATAAATGAGCGTAGTATATAGCGTATATCTTGATGGAAAAGCAGGCACTCAGAAGCAAACGTGCGACGTGAAAAGAGGGATAGGAGAAGGTATATGATAGCCGGAGGAACTCAAAGTACAGTAGTACGAGTTGCCATGAATTCAGGCAGCAGGAGGAACTCAAAGTACAGTAGTACGAGTTGCCATAATAAAATAGCAGGAATTGAAATGAGAGAAGGGGTTAAATAAATTAAAATTTTATTTGAACCAATTATAGCTGGTGAGGCAGGTGGTAAATGAAAATTAAAATTTCTTAAAAAACACACCACTATCAGAATAAGAAGATGCAGAATAAATACAGACGAATCTGGTTTTTTGGTTTACGTAGGTAGGGGTAATCGTCAACAAAATTGATATTTTATTGTAGGGCAATCACAGAAATCCGTATACTGGGAAATATATTTTTTTAGTACCTACTGCGGAGTACTTCTGTGATCGCCAATTTCTTTTCTATTAGGGGTAACAAATAAAAACAAAATAAATAATAACAAGCAACAGCAACGGCACAAATAGTAGCATGACACCTAAGGAATCTCAGACGATTTGCATAGTGGGAAATATATTTTTATTTTTTTTTAAGTCCATACTGCAATCGGATTGAGACGATATCGTTTATGTACAAGGTAAAATACTTTTCACTCTTTTTTTTAGAAAAGAAAAACACAGAGTAAAATGGAAGGTGCAAATCATGAGTATTTATTCGAAAAAGGCAGGCACACGGTGAGCAGGATGCTGTCGTATACAAAAATGGATGGATTTGAGGGGTCATCGCAGGAAGAGCTCGAGGTAAGACTCGAGGCACTGAAGTAAGCATGGCAGCAGGTAAGCGAAGGGATACTCGCTCAAAATAATGACCTTTTGGTGAACTTGGAAATAGAAAGGAAGAGTGTAAAAGACGAGGTAGAATTCCTCCAAGCAGGCACTATCTTGAAGAGCAGGATAGGCCAGCTAGTTGCAGCCAAGGCAGGAGCAGGGGATGCGCCCCCTATCGCTGTGCAGGTGAACATGTCGTTTGCCCAACACGACGTGAAAAATACGTGGGGTGAATTTGACGGCAGCTACACAAAATGGCAGGGTTTCCGTGATCGTTTTGTCGCTGCTGTGCACGATGACGATAAGATTGCTCCGGCATATAAGTACTCATATTTGAAGGCATCGCTTACAAGCAGGGCTAAGAATGCGCTCGGAGAATGGCAGCTCTCTGACCAAAACTATTATGAGGCATGGAAGCGGATGGAAGAGGTGTATAATAAAAAATATGCTACATGCAGGGAGCTTTTGAGGCAGTTCTTTCGACTGCCCATGCTCGAAGGTACCCCGAATGCAACGGAGCTTCAAAGGATGGCGAACACCTGTCATGAAACAATGAGGCAGCTGGCAGCACAGGGTGTCCCAACATGATCATTGTTCATGTTCTTCATGAGAAGCTAGACCAGGAGACAGCTTGCAAATGGGAAGAATCGCGCACAACCGAGTTGCCGACTGCGAAGGAATTCTGTCTGTTCCTGGACAAGTGGGCTGAAGCGCTCGGAAGTGCAATGGACAACAGAAGAAAGGAGGTTGTTCAGCAGGTGCCAAAGGTAGACCTAAGCAGAAGGGGCAACATGGTCACCCCAAGCAGAAGCAGGCAGATGTCAAAAGACGGCCGTGCCATTTATGCAGGTCAATGGAACATCCATTGTGGTGTTGTCCGGACTTTAATGCCCTAAATCTAAGGGCAAGGCAGGACTTCATCCATGAGAAGCAGTTATGCCCAAACTTCCTGAAGACGGGGCACGTTATACGTGATTGCTTTCAGGGGCCTTGCCTGAAATGTGCAGGTAGGCCATCACATAACAGCGTGTTGTGCCCAATGAAGGTGCTTGGGAAGGTTGAGGTCACAGTCTTAAACGTACAGGATAGCAGGAAGCGAAAGAATGCACCACAGGTAGATAGGAAGAAGAAGGCAGATTGACTAGCGCCATGGTCTGCAAAACGGCCGCGCTCGGATGGTGAAAACCAGGGAGCAAGTTTGATTGACGATTTCTCAGAATCAGACGATGTTGATTCTTGGAATGATTTTAAAAGAAATGATGTTAATAAAGGTAAAATTAAAACTTATTCGAATTCTTTTGATTGTAGTTTAGAAGGAAGGTTCTCTCTGATGCCAACGGCTCAGGTGAGGGTCGAACTAGATGGCAAAAAATATAGTCCCATACGTGCGCTTATAGACACAGGTGCACAGCCTAATCTAATAAGCCATCAGTTGCAGGGCAGGTTATCGCTTAGTAAAACAGCAGTTATACGCAGGCTGATTGGAGTGGAAGGTGAACCCTTTCACATTAAATATAAAACTACGCTTAAGGTAAGCCCATGGTTTAATTCGCAGGACGCAATAGAGCAAGAATTCTATATACTACCGCAGGATAGTAAATGGCAACCAATTGTGCCTACACACGATTTGGAAAGGCCAAAGATGGATATTTTAGGGCGGCCATTGGTCGACCCTGAGTTTTGGAAGGCTGGTCCCATGGACCTATTGCTAGGTTGCAGGTTTGCAGTGGCATCTTTTCTGTCTATTTTAGACAGACAAGCAGTTGGAACATTGTGCATTGAAACATTGTTTGGGAAGGTCGTTTTGGGGGAATTTAAAGGAAAAGCAATAAGCAAAACAGAGCAGGGGTTGAATATTATATCAATAGATAATAACCAACTGTATGAATCCCTCAAACGATTATGGCAGTTAGATGACATTGAATTGTTATCAAACAGATCGAAGGAGCAGGAACAGGTAGAACAGAATTTCACCAATACGTATTCACGTGATGATTCTGGTAGATTTATTGTCACAATTCCTTTAAAGGAATCAGCAGGGGAGATTGGTAGCTCAAAACTTATAAGAAAACGAAGGTTTTTAGCTTTGGAAAGGAAATTACAGAATTATTCAGGAATAAAACAAAAATATATTGATTTCATGAGGGAATATGAAGGGATGGGTCACATGACACCAGTGACTGATGTGACTCACAGCAGGGTGGTATATCACATACCGCACCACTGTGTTGCAAGGAAGTTTAGAGTCGTATTCGACGCTAGCTGCAGGACAATGAAGGGTATTTCGCTTAACGAAGTGCAAATGTTAGGTGAAAAGTTGCAAAAGGATCTACATGAGATTCTGATGCGTTTCAGAAGGCATAGAGTAGCGATAAGTGCAGACATCAAGATGATGTTCCGCATGGTGAAGGTTGCAAGAGAACAGTGGGACTTGCAAAGAATATTTTGGAGGGAAAATCCCAATGACAGGTTGAAGGAATATTGGCTCACAGTAGTCACGTCTTCAGCACACAATGCTGTTCGAGCATTGATACAATGTGCAAAAGATGCAGAGCAGGAATTTCTCGATGCATCAAAAGCTATAATTGAGGATTTTTACATGGATGACTGCACTACAGGTGCTGATTCTGAACAGAAGGCGATCGAGTTATCGAAAGAAATCGATCAAGTATTGAAGGGTGCAGGGTTTGAGCTCAGGAAATGGAAATAGAATTCCAAAGCATTAGTAAGAGATATGAATTATGAAGAGCAGGAATCAATTTTCTTCAATATTACGCATTAAATGGCTATTAGAAAAGGATCAGTTTACATTTGTGGTGAAAACACCAGTGACTGAGCAGGCAATGACAAAAAGAAGGATAGTAAGTTGCGTGGCTCAGCTTTATGATCCTAATGGATTTATAGCACCCGTAACGATAGTAGGAAAAATTCTTATTCAAGATATATGGCGACTAAACGTCGACTGGGATGAGAGATTACCGAAGGAAAGAGAAAACAGATGGGAAGATGTATGGAAGGAAATAAAATTCTTAGAAAAAGTTAAGATTGATAGATGGATAGGAACATCGGAAGGTATAAGAAAGGAAATACATGGCTTTTCAGATGCGTCTGAAAGAGCATACGGAGCAGTGATTTACGTAAGGACTATAGGTCCGAACGGACAAATTTCAGCTAGTCTTTTGACAGCAAAAACGCGTGTCGCACCTCTTAAGACAATAACCATTCCAAGATTGGAGCTAGCAGCGGCTGAGCTGCTAGGACGGTTAGTAGTAGAGGTCATGAAATCAATGGAATGGAAAGATGTGGAGTATAATCTCTGGACGGATTCACTGGTCACATTGCATTGGATTAATAAATTGCCATGTAATTTAAAAACATTTGTGGCAAATCGGGTTGCATCCATACAGGCTAATACGGAAGTCAAAAGGTGGAGGCGAAGGAAAACCCAGCAGATCTTTTGAGCAGGGGCGTCCGACCACATTTGTTGATTGACAACAATTTGTGGCTGCATGGGCCGGAGTGGCTATCAAAGCAGCGATCATCCTGGTCATCTGAAAAGTTTGTGCCAAATGTTTCAGATGGGGGGAGGGACGAGATGAAGGTACATATGATAATGAGGTTCACAGAACCATTATCTATATACGTGAAGGGGTCAGGACGAGGGATTCCAATAATGGAGTATGCATCCTCTTTGGAAAAGGCACTTAATATAGTAAGTTTTACATTCCGATTTATCCATGCTATTAGAGCAAAAATAAAGAAACGGAAGCAGGATGAAGGAAAGCCGAGATACTCTCAACGGCAACTATAAAAGAAGGTAAACAGGAAAGATTGCGCAGGAGTAGTGGTTCAACCATCTTCTGAAGAGAAGGTTGGAGCAATTGATTATCTACTAAAGAAGGAACAGGAAAAATATTATGGGAAGGAAATTTCTTGCATAGGGAAAGACAAATGTCTTTCTGAAAAGAGCAGGATTCAATCGTTAAAACCGATTTTGGATGGAAAAAAGATCTTGAGGGTCGGAGGAAGGTTGGAAAGAAATATGAAAGAAGGCATCCTGCTATCGTACCGTGTGGTTCGCGATTATCTTGGTTGATTATGGATAGTGCTCATAAAGCAACAAAACATGGCGGGGTGCAGGTTATGATGCAATACTTACGCCAGAGATTCTGGATACTGAAGGTTAGGAGTGAGCTAAGGAGTTTCTTGCACAAGTGTGTGGTTTGTGTGAGATACAACCATCACTTTGAAATGCAATTGATGTCTGACTTACCCTCAGAGAGGGTAACTGCAGGGAAGGCTTTTTTGCACACAGGGGTAGATTATGCAGGTCCTTTCGACATAAGAATGATAAATCGTGCAGGAGAGCAAATTATAAAGCAGAAATGTTGGGTTTCTGTTTTTGTTTGTCTCAAAACAAGAGCAGTGCATATTGATTTGGTCTCGGACCCTACATCGTATGCTTACATTGCATGTTACGAAAGGTTCATAGCGCGCAGGGGAAGGTGTCAAAGATTATATATTGACAATGGCACAGCCTTTGTTGGTGCAGCGAAAGAATTACGGAAGGCTAAAGAGTTTTGGCTCGTGAAGGAAACCTTTGAACATTTGTATTTTAAAGGTACCGAATGGAAATTTATGACACCTGCGGCGCCACACCAAAGTGGCATCTATGAAGCTGCGGTGAAGTCAATGAAATATCATTTGACAAGAATCGTAGGCATGAAGGTACTACCATATGAACAATTTTTAACTCTACTTGCAGGTGTTGTATATGAACGATTTTGTTGTAGAATTAAGTATGGAATTCAAATAGGTCACTGTATGTATTCATTTATTTTATATTGCAAAGTTGGTAGCACAATAATTCATTATTTAGTGCACCCAACTTTGCAATATAAAATAAATGAATACATACAGTGATCTATTTGAATTCCATACTTAATACAACATCGCTCTCACAAAAATGATAAATCAGTCGTATCAAAGTCAAAGTCGAGTAGCAGACCAAATCAGTCATCAAAACAGAGGGGGAGCTGTTTCAGATGTAGGAGGCAGCATAATCCCGATACATGTCCAGCAGTCAATTGGAAATGTTTCCAGTGTAATCGCTTGGGCCACACTTCACGAATGTGTAGGTTCGGCAAAAGCTCAGTACATCGAAAGAATGCAGTTAAGTCAGTACATCAAGTACAACCAGAAGAGTCCGACAGGTTCCTTAAATCGATGGTCATAGAGAAGCAACCCATAGAAGTAGAAGTTGACACAGGTGCATGTGTCTCGCTTATATCATATGGAGAGTATTATAAATATTTGTCACATGTTAAATTAGAAAATTCCACAAATCAATTATGTTCTATTACAGGTGAAGGTCTGGTCATAAAGGGAAAAGTCAAAGTCTGTGTGGAGTTTGGTCAAATGATACACGTATTAGAGCTCATAGTCATAGAATCTCATAAGGATTTTATACCCATTCTTGGTCGGTCCTGGTTAAATGTATTAATACCCAATTGGCGAGCAAAGTTATTTGGAAATGATGAGGTAAAGTCAGTTAATATTCAGTCTAATAATATGACAGATTTGATTAAAACTAGATTTGTTTGAACCAGAAATTAATCAGTGCATGAAAGGTTTTAAAGTTGATATTTTGCTTAAAGAAAACGTGACTCCTATTTTCCATAAGCCCTATAGTGTTCCTCTTAGAATCAAAGAAAAATTAAATGAAGAATTAAATAAATTAGTCAAATCGGGAGGTTTAATACCAGTTCAGTATAGTCAATGGGCTAGTCCAATTGTGTGCGTCATTAAGCCGTCGGGAGAAATAAGAATCTGTGTAGATTTAAGTGTCACATTAAATAAGGTCATAGAAACTCATCATTACCATTTGCCTTTAACAGAAGAAATTTTTGCTTCACTTGCAGATTGCAAGGTGTTTTGTGTATTAGATCTCTCCGGGGAATACCAGCAACTACCGGTTGCGGAATCAAGCCAGCATTTGTTGACTTTTAACACATGGCTAGGTTTATTCAGATGTTTAAGATTGCCACTGGGAATTAAAATTGGACCAGCAGCTTTTCAGTCTGCCATGGACCAGATTTTGAAAGGTCTGAAAAAAGTGTTTTGCTTCATTGATGACATCTTAGTTGGTGGAAAAGATTTTGAAGAGTGCAAAGAGATTTTGATGTTGGTTTTGCAAAGATAAAGTGAGCACAATGTTCAAATCAATGAGAAGAAATGTAAATTTTTTGTAGATCGCGTGGAGTATTTAGGACATATCCCGAAAAAATTCGTGCCATAGTTAACGCTCCAGCACCTTCAAACGTGCAGCAGTTGCAATCATTTTTGGGATTGCTTAATTATTATAGTAGGTTTTTACCAGATTTGTCTTTTCATTTGAGGGATTTATATAAATTATTAAGAAAAGATTCTATTTTTAGTTGGTCGGAGGATTGTCAAAAAGCGTTTGAGGTATCAAAATCTCTTATGACTAACAATAGTTGTTTAGAGCTGTACAATCCAGCTAAACCCATAGTTTTGGCTACCGATGCTAGTCCTTATGGGGTGGGAGCAGTGTTGTCGCATGTTTTGCGAAGGGGTAGAGCAACCCGTTATGTTCGTGTCCAGTACGCTGTCTCCGTCAGAAAAGAATTACTCTCAGCTTCATAAAGAAGCACTGGCGATAGGTTTTGGAGTACGTCGGTTTCATAAATATTTATTTGGGAAACCTTTTACCATTTATACTGACCACCAAGCTTTGAGAGAGATATTTAGTCCTGGAAAAAATAACTCGGGAGTTGCAGTCGCTAGACTGCAGCGCTGGGCTGGCATTCTCTCTGTTTATGAGTATACAGTGGTATATCGTAAGGGATCTTTAATGGCAAATGCTGACGCATTTTCCAGACTTCCCCTTAATGAAGGAACGGATATTAAGATTGTCAATATGGTTCAAAATGTAAATGGTTTAGAATTGGATTTAAAATTAACACTCGAGGAGGTAGCAAGAGTATCTTAATCAGACCCTGTGTTAAAAAATATTTTTGTTTTCGTCTTTGAAAATAACTGGCCAAAAGTTGTCAAGCCTGAGGTATTACCATTTTTTCGTAAGAGGAATGAATTATCCACCGAAAATAATTGTACATTTTACGGGAGCCGAGTAATTATTCCTAACGCACTGCAAAAAGCTGTGTTAGAGAAGGTACATAGTATGAATCATATATGGACATGGTGAAAATGAAGTGTGTATTGAGAAGTTACGTCTGGTGGAACAATATTGATAAAGATATTGAACAAACGGTCAAACAGTGTCCACAATGTCAAATGACATCAAATGTCTCCAAAGATGCAGCGTTGAGTTCTTGGAAAGAGACTTCGTTCCCATTTGAACGGATTCATTTGGATTTTTTTCCATTTTTTAAAATTCACTTTTTTAATCTTAGTTGATTCATTTTTAAAGTATATGGAAGTAGTGCTTATGAAAAATACTAATGCTGTATCGGTTATCCATTGTCTGTTTAATGTATTTTCTGTGTTTGGATTACCTACAGAAGTGGTTTCAGACAATGGACCGCCATTTGGTTCGTCACAGTTTCGTAGTTTTTGTCAAAAATATAATATAAAAGTCACAAAAGCCCCAGCTTACCATCCGCAAAGTAATGGTGCTGCAGAAAGAAGTGTTCAAACGGTCAAACAAGCTTTTAAAAAATACTATTTGGAAAACAAAAACTTAGATATAAAAAAAGAGAGGAGATAATAGAAAGAACCTGAATAAAACAACAACAATTACTTGTGTGTACTTAGAAAAATGCTAATCGGTTCAGTATAGTTCGATAGAACGAAAAAAACCTGTAATTGGCTTACAACTTTCATGTGGGTGCGGTGGCGTAGTGCGTAGTGCACTAGCTCCTCACACGCTAGGTCGCTTGTTCAAGCCCAGCTCGGGCAAAAGTTCTTCAAAAAATTAAATTGAACATAAAGCGATTAAGCACCACTAAAAAGGAGTCTGATGATCGGGTTGGCCCCCGTGAAATAGCTATAACTCCAGCCTATGAACTTGGTGGTAGCACACACAAGTTGTTGTTGTTTCATTCTTAATTTTCAAAAACTTAGATATTTCGAATACCATTTCCAAATTTCTTTTTTATCAAAGAAATATTCCGAATGTACTAACAAAGAAAAGTCCAGCAGATTTGATTTTTTCTTTTAAGACAAGGACTGATTTAGATTTATTAAATAATAAGGTAGTTAAAGCTTTTCCAGATAAGGATAAAGTTGCTAAAAATAGTAATAAAGATAAAAATATTGTAAGAAATAAGTCTCATGAAAAAAAATGAAATGTATAAGGTTGGAGATCAAATTCTTTATTTTAATCAATTTAAAAACAATTATACAAAATGGATCTCAGGCAAAGTGATGGAACAATGTTAATTAAAGTTAATGATACTATAAAGTTTGTACATAAGGGCCAGAAAAGAAATCTAATTTATTGGATAAGTTTCATCCTAATGTTGATCCTTTGATTAAAACTAAAGAAAGTTATGATTTATCTAGTATTAATGATTCAGTAAGTGGAAATGTTGTGAAAAGCAAAGACAATTCTCAGCCAACTGTTAGTTACAAACAACGTAATCGTACAAGATGGAATTGGCCATCTAAATTAAAGCGTTCTGAAAGGATCAGACAGCTAAGTTTGTAACTGGTTTTTGAGAGAATTATCTTGTTTTTTTTTTTTTTTTTTTTTTTGAGGAGAAATATTGTTGTATATGAACGATTTTGTTGTAGAATTAAGTATGGAATTCAAATAGATCACTGTATGTATTCATTTATTTTATATTGCAAAGTTGGGTGCACTAACTACTGAATTATTGTGCTACCAACTAATTATGTTGAAAGTAGATCTTAGCTTTCCGGTCTCTCTGATTCCAATCAGCATAAGGTTAGCACGTAAGAATTATTTACTTGTGAATTAAATAAATAGTTTATTAGAATTATAAATTCATTGTCTTTTATTCAAACGAGTAAATAAAACAGCAGGTATAGAAGCAATTTGAAATTCAAGGCCGTTACATCCGTTGAGTGACGACCCGAACGACTTGCAGGCGTTAACGCCGGGACACTTTCTGGTATTTGAACCACTGGTGTTACCATTGCCATTTGCAACCAATGAGCTACCAGACACGAAGGGGCTAAGACAGTGGAGAGAGCGGAAGGCGATGCTCGAACATTTTTGGGCTAGGTGGAAAGAAGAATATATTTCTACTCTATATGAAAGGAAAAAATGGCGCAGGGAGAGATATGGTCTCAGGATAGGACAGCTATGCATCATAAAGAGTGAAAACTTCCCACCTTCAGCATGGGCAATGGGTCGGATTTCAAAACTCATTCCAAACAGGGATGGTTTGGTACGAAGCGTTGTTATTCAAACAGCGACCAATCAACTGACAAGGCCGGTGCAAAAGATTTGCATTATTCCAATGCAGGAAGAATAATATGATTATAACAATGTATTATATCTATATATGTATATCTGAGATTATGTAAAGCAGGGTAATCATATAAAATAAAAAGAGAAAGGGTAGGAAAACCGTAGGTTTTCGCCGGGACTGTATCGAACTGCATGAGATTTACAACCTCAGCAGTCGATGCTTCTAGAAATAAATAGAAGGTAAATAAAACTTATATAAAAATATATAGTAAATAACTTAACGAAGGTAAGGCTTTCGTTCTGCGAACGAAAGCCATTAAACGTTGCATGGTTTTGAGTTTAGTCTTATTAGAACTCTCAAGCAGGACGGGACGGTCGCAGGATTATAAAATTGAATAAAGATGGATAGTGGTTTTTTATATATTTTTCCACTCTAAAAATTGTTGTGTCTTTCTTTTAATTCGGAAGGTTTCTTTTTATAAAAGGTAAGCTGGGCTACGATACAGATGTAATACATTCGTCCCCGACAGATTTTAGAGAAAAATAAAAAATAAAGTTCAGAAGGCCCAAGAGATTCAGTTGCAAAGGGAAAACGAAACGAGGCAGAACAGAATTTTTAGTGTAGGAGAAAAGGTTTTAGTGAAATAAAACAGAAGATTAGGTAATAAGTTAACTCCATTATACGTTGAAGGGAAAGTAGAAGCCGATTTGGGGACAACGGTCTTAATTAAAGGGAGGGTGGTCCATAAGGACAACCTTAAATAGAACACAACTTATTTAGTATTTTTAAACTTACAAGGTGATTTTATTAAAGAAATTAACATCTTTCAGGATTATTTTGTTTTTACTTATGATGACTGTGGCAGCGAAATTAAGAGACTATTCAAACTCAAACTATATTCCAATAGCTGACGGCGATGTGGTTCTCTGGCAGGTCTACGACTACTTAAGTCACACATCGAATCTAACGGCCTACAAACAAATAATGGATGAGTCGAAAAACATGACTGATCTTTTCCCGCAGTCACATATGCGCAAGATTCTGGAAATAGATATAAGACATTTAGAAACACTTTTCGAAAGTATTAGTATTCATCATAGAAATGGTAGAAGTCTTAATTTCTTGGGAACTGGACTAAAAATTGTGGCTGGTAGGTACCCCTGATTTTGATGACTTTGAAAAAATTAAATTCAATCAGGCCCAGTTAATTGATTCTAATAACAGACAGGCTATTATTAACACAAAGTCCCAAGAACAAATTAATAGGTTAACAGATACGGTAAATAGTATTTTGGCAAACACAAAAAAGCAACAGATTGACACTGGCCATCTCTACGAGATCTTGTTGGCAAGAAATAGGATTCTTATTTCCGAAATTCAGAATTTAATGCTTTCAATAACACTTGCAAAACTAAAAATTATAAATCCAATAATTTTAGAAGATGATGATATAAAATCAATAATTAACGAACAATTTACAAATGTAAGCGTAACAGAGCTAATAGAAATATCTCATGTTAAGATTTTATAAAATGATAATGTATTGCATTTTATTATTAAGTACCCTATACCTAAGATAGTATGTAAGAAAATAATTATCTACCCTGTTGCTCACAACGGAAATATTATATTCTTCGATGGAGATGATGTGGTTGCGGAATGTGGAAGTCAAGTACTGGCTGTTGAGGACTGCAACATAGCAACAACGTTAACATTTTGCAAAGAATTACCCAGCAAGACATGCGCTCAACAATTACACTCTTGAGGCATGGCTCATTGCAACAAACAACCAGACCATCGGGAATCAGTGTTGGTTATTGATGATGGCATAGTTATAATAAACAACAGAAATGTCAGAATAAGGGAGGTGAATGGTTTTGAAACGGACATCAACGGGACGTATTTGCTGACTTTTGATGACGCGGTGTGGATCAATGGTTCCAAGTCCGTGCCAGTTTTGAATTGATTGTTAATTGATAGTCGTTATAAATCAAAAGAACATACCTGGCGATATATCTTAAGACTTTTAGTAAGAAATTTTCACAATTTGTTACGTAAACTACTATCCGGGAGCAAAATTCCGAAAAATTTGTATTTACCCAGAACGAGTACATAAACCATGTTATTGCTTCCAATTCAAGCCCGACTATATAAATCTTCAGAGCCAATCCTTATCCCGAAGTTACGGATCTAATTTGACGACTTCCCTTACCTACATTATTCTATCTACTAGAGACTCTTCACCTTGGAGACCACCTGCGGATATCGGTACGGCCTGTTGATAAGTTTGCGTAATCCCACCATAAACTTTCAAGGTCCGAGGAGAAAATGTCGATACAACAGTAAATGTCATGCTCTTCTAGTCCATCTACCATATCTCTCTTCGAAAGACTTGCATTGTAGTACAACTATAAAACAGAAAAGAAAACTCCTTCGATATCTCTCGACGGCTTCTTTATGGTCGTTCCTGTTGATGAGCAAAAAGCCCATTTTTAATAACAAAAGGATACCCAACGGGTTACGGAATTGGAACCGTATTCCCTTTCGTTCAAAATTTATCAAGTTTTTGAAATAGATATATATTTTTCTTATTGATTTTGCAAACATTTTTTCGTTTCTTTAATCTTTATTTTAATATATTTTTGTTTTTTATTTATCAATTTGTATACAAAATTATTTTTAACTTGAACATTTTCGACTTTCGCCTTGAACTTAGGACCGACTAACTCGTGATCAACCACTGTTCACACGAAACCCTTCTCCACTTCAGTCCTCCAAGGTCTCATTCGATTATTTGCTACTACCACCAAGATCTGTACCAATAGCGGCTCCATGCAGGCTTACGCCAAACACTTCCAAGCACACCATTGTACCCTTCTACTCACTAAAGTTTCAAAATTTATTTTCAACCGAAGTCGCAAATAAATCATTTATTTTAGCGGTAATGTATAGGTATACAACTTAAGTGCCATCCATTTTAAGGGCTAGTTGTTTCGGCAGGTAAGTTGTTACACACTCCTTAGCGGATTCTGACTTCCATGGCCACCGTCCTGCTGTTTTAAGCAACCAACGCCTTTCATGGTATCTGTATGAGTTGTTAATTTGGGCACCTCAACATTACGTTTGGTTCATCCCACAGCGCCAGTTCTGCTTACCAAAAGTGGCCCACTGGGAACAATATATTACAACCTAAACCTTCATATCAAGAAAGGTTAGGTTCTTACCCATTTAAAGTTTGAGAATAGATTAAGATCGTTTCGACCCTAAGGCCTCTAATCATTCGCTTTACCAGATAAGATTATTTTACATAAGTTTTAATTGCACAAGCTATCCTGGGGGAAACTTCGGAGGGAACTAGCTACTAGATGGTTCGATTAGTCTTTCGCCCCTATACTGAATTCTGACAATCGATTTGTACGTCAGAACTGTTTCGGTCTTCCATCAGGGTTTCCCCTGACTTCAACCTGATCAAGTATAATTCACCATCTTTCGGGTCACAGCATATATGCTCAAGGTACGCTCGAGTTAGAGGCATAAATAATATATGTAAATACTAATTTACATAACTATATAGAACGCCCCGGGATTGAATTAATATTTCATAACAAAATATAAACTAATCTCATTATATAACAGTTAAGTTAATTACGCCATTGGGTTTTATTAAAAATATCCAAATTTCAGAATTTGTGTGTAGCAGTGTTTTCCCTTCTGTTGTTAAATTTACAAAAAAAAATAAATAAATTAAAAAAGTGAAAGTAAACTTCAGAAACCTTTCTTCTCAACGCTCGAGGTTTGAAGTTACATTAGGCATTCTTCTTTTTAAGCTCAGAGCAGAGAACTGAGCTGTCAAAAATGATCTGTCTCTCTTATTTTCCTCAGAGATACCAGAGCTCTCGGTTTTGTTTCTTTTTTCAATCAGATCTAACTCGGAGTGTGCTCTTTGATCCCTAAATAAAATGACCGAGCTTATGGAGTAAAAAGTTGAGTGTAACTGACTTCACCTTTTTTGTGTGTGGTATGAAAGAGACAGATTGAAAATTCTTGACAGTTTATTTCTCTATTGTGTTTCATAAATAAGTCTTAGAGCTTTGCTTAAACTCTGCTCATAGCCTACACTATGTCTTCAGGCTCTACTCAGTGCTCAGTTCTGAGCTTAAAAATAGACCTAAGCTAAACCACATGCGTGTAGCAGCAGTGTCTTCCCTTCTATTGTTAAATTTTTAAATAAATAAAAGAAACGAGTTAATAAATAAAAAAAGTTTAAGTAGGTAAACTTTCCTCTAAACGCCCGAGGTTTGAAGCTACATTACGTTTGCAGGTTCTTAGGTCGCACTTTATGACGTTATATATATACGTAAAATATCGTAAAGCCGGTAGGAAGCTGTCAAAATCCCCAACGACCTAACGCCTGGGTGTAGTGAAGCTATAACGTTTTACAAATTCTTTATGACACATGACATTCGAGATTTTTGTTTCTTCAAGGTTTTTGCATTCTGGTTTCGACATTTTTGTTTCGAGAATTTTGATATTCGAGTGGTGCCGTTATTTTTAAAAATTTAATTTTTTTCTATCTTATATAATACATATAACTTTAAAAAAATTGTATATCTTTTGTTTAACAAACAGTACAACTATATTTAATATTTGAATAGCTTTAAGATAAAAAGTTCCACTTATGCACAATATGCTAAAAACGATATTTCCGACACTAGGCATTTTTTGAAACAGCTGTTACTTTAAAACGCTTGCTCTTAGAATACAAAAGTTAAGTTATTTTGTAGCATTTACCGTTCAAATGTTATCGCCTAAAAACGGAAATTTTCGACAAAAAACCTGAATAACTTATTACGATCATTTGGAATTCTCATAGACTGTCTGTCACTCGTTAATAGAGATGTCCTCAGTGCCTGTAATAATTTTCATCGATATGTGAATAATTCCTAGGTTGGTAAATGTTAAGTCTATTTTGACGTTGACCAACTTGACACATGGCTGAAATAGCTTATCAAATTTCCACAAGTTGAACAATTTTGTAGGAGGTACTAAAAGCATTTGGATAAGAAATAATTTTTAAGATTGTTTTTAAAAACATTTAACGATTGGCCTAAGATTCATGTATCGACATTGCAAATGCAAGTTTTACTGGAAAATGTGGAACGAAAACGTCTTCACCTTTATGTTTTGTTATTTTGTTGTTCATTAATTTTTTGACTTGTTTATATCTGACAACAGAGTCGTTTATATTCTTTGTTTGCTAGTAGATACAAATGTTTTTACCATGATTATTTGATTTCGAGAAGTATCTAAAGATTTTCTTTCGGTATGAAATCGACCGTTATTTAAATAAACTGGGTTCTGGTAAGCACTAATACGACCATTTAACGCTCAAATAATCATCAAATTTTCATGATTATTACTATTAAGAAAATTGTACAGGGGGGTTATTATGAAAAACGATAATCGTTTTTAAAACGGAGTATTTGTGAAATTGCGATTACGAGAAACGAGAATCGTAAAAAAACGATACTCGTATTTTTATTTACGAGTGCCTTCAAGCACTCGTTCAGCTTTTGTTTTGGCGGGTTACTGTCAAGTGTCAAACATTACTGTGTTTTGGTTTTTTTTTTGGTTTGGTTTTAATTTTGATGAGGGAGAAAAAATGTGAGTTAAATAATAAATATAATGGTGAAAACATAAAAATAAGATATTTCTAATATTTAGGCCTACAACGAATGCTAAACAAATAGACCAAATAAATACCATTTTTCATTTTTGGCTGGCAACATTTTCTTGATTATTTTCGTTTCTCATGATTATGATTGCTCTACGCCATGAGTTTCGTTTTTTCTGCCGTTCGTTTCGTATTTAGTAATAAGTGCCCAGATCATTATACCTTTGTATATGAAGTGGAATAGTACTATCATGAAGAGGAACGAACGAAGCGACGTCTGGGCTAACGTCAATGAACTAAATCTGCAAAGTTTGTGCAGAATTTTAATTGGGGAAATTTAGAGACAATTCGACAATACAAAACAGAGAAGAATGTAAACAAAAGTAGCTATGGTTGGAGGGAGACAATAAAGAGACATTTTGTTATTTATTTATTTATGTATTGTATGTATAAAGCAATAATAAAGACAAATACCAATAAGACAAATACCAATAAGCCAAATACCAATTCAAATTTAAATTTTGTAACTGTTGCCGGTTAGCCGATTGCCAATGAATACAACGAAAATACGTTGAAATATGTACCTATTTTCAAAACAAAAAGAAAATAGGTACAATGTTTTTGTTTTTCTTAGGTATATATGCATCTACATATGTATATTATGTCAAATAAAAGTAGGAATTATTATACGCTATCAATACAGGTATGTAAGTATATTTTTGAAAAGAATCACTCAAATAAGTTTGTAGTTAACTCCGGTGTACCTCAAGGTAGTCATTTGGGACCACTATTATTTGTCTTATTCATAAATGACCTTCCATCTTTTTTAAAACCTCTCTTCTTCCCTAATGTACGCTGACGATGTTAAAATATTTCGGAAAATAAATTCATTGAATGATTGTAATCTTCTTCAAAATGACCTACTATGTTTTTGGGAATGGTGCAACAACAATCGTTTATTTTTAAATGTTGACAAATGCAAGACAATGCGTTTCACACGCAAGCATGATTTCATTGTTTTTGATTATATGTTAAACTCCTCTAGTTTACACGTCCAATCCAGCTTTTCTGATCTGGGTATAATTCTAGATTCAAAGTTATCATTTACTGATCACTACGATTCAATAATCAAAAAAGCTAATAGATCACTCGGTTTTATTAAACGTTTTGGAAGTGAGTTCCGTGATCCCTTCGTAATTAAATGTCTATTTTTTTCGTTTGCCAGATCTGTATTAGAATATGGCTGTGTTATATGGGCCCCTTATTACAATGTTCACACAAATAGAATTGAAAGTGTCCAAAAGAAATTCATAAAGTTTTACCTTCGATTTCTTCCTCGGTCAAATTTAATTGAATGGCCTTCCTACCCTCAGAACCTAATTCTCTTGAATATCCCATCCCTTTCTGCTCATAGAGAGTTTTTACAGCTTTGCTTCATCGTTGGATTAATGAATGGATCTATTTCCTCCTTCTCAGTTTTGGGTCGTTTGAACTTTAACGCGGCCCGTGTTGGGTTAAGAACTAGTTTGCCAATACGTCCCAGTTTTAGCAGATCGAACTATGGGTCTAACAGTCCGATTAATCAGTTAATTAATATTTTTAATAAACATTATAACTTAATTGACTCTGTCAACGTAAATATAAAATCAAAACAGTTTAAAATTAGATTTTTCGTTAATTTTGCAAATTAGAAATTTAATTGTTATTTTTTTTTATATATATACATTCATTTTTATTGTTATAGTTATTTATATTTATAATTACCTGTAACGTTAGGATTTTAACGTACTCAATAAATCAAGACAAATAAAAGTCAATGGCGGATCCAGGGGGGTTGTAGGGGTGACGACACCCTCCTGGAAGATATTTTTTTTTCATTTTCTTAGAAATTCCCTTGAGTTCAAAACTTATAGTATTGCCGTAATGGATTTAACACCCCTTAAGTTAAGTTGCATAACTAAAGACTTTATCTAAAGATTTTTCAGTAATTTACCTAACGATATTTACCAAAAAGCGATTTGAAGCAAATAAATATTGTAAGACATTCTTAAAGTGTTTTTTTCTTTCAAAATGGATTTCCTATTAAATAGAAAATCTTTTAATATCTTAAAAATGAAAGAAATCTACTTTTTGAAGTGAATTTGCTTTGGAAGCTCTAGAACTAAGATTTAAACACGAATTTCAAGAATATAAACGTCCCAAAAACATCAAAAGTGACACTTTCGTCAAACTAATGGCAAATTGAAACACATAGTAAACTTTTCATATCTATTAATTTAATATAAAAACGTTTTCGACATCTGTTATAATTTTGATAAAAATCGAATTGACAGTTTTTTTAATAAAAAACTTAAAAAAACATCTAAAAGTTGGTAAAAATTGATTTTCGACTCAAATATCTTTTAAAGAATTTAATGTATTGTTTTTGACATTCAGTAAAATTTTTATAAAAAAACAACATTCAATTTTTTTGTAAAAATTAAAACGCAAAATTGGTAAAAATTGGCTTTCGACTAAAAATCTCGTTAACCTAAAAAAGATTTTGAAATCAAACTAGGTATTTCATCATATGCAAAATATTGTTGATAATTTTTAGTTAATCTTTTAGAAAAATTAAACTTTTTAAAAAAACACGAAAACCTACAGAAACAACAACAAATGAATTATACATGGTTTTTGACTTAGGTACCTATTGAAGAACAAAGAAAAATATTGACTTCAAATTATTTATCTTACACAAAATATTGTTATGAATATTTTGTAAAAGGTTTAAGAAAAACAAATCGACAGACGGGATTTAAAGTTATCAGTTTGGGTCGCATTATTATTCTTATTATTATTTTAGTTAAAATTATTAACTTCCAATAATAAGTTATTTTTATCGGTCCAGAATGTCTTAATACAAATAAGACTAACGTTTTCGACACATGTATCAATTTTTGGAAAAATTAAATTGACTTCGACTCGAATATCTTGACCAAAATGAAAATACTGGCTTCAAACTAATTGTTTCTTACATTAGGTAAAATTTAAAAAAAGATCTAATTGACACCTTTTTTCAACAAAACAAAAATTAACTTACGATTGGTAAGTTTTTTTTTGCTTCGAATATTTCGAGGACAGTTGAAACTATTGTCTTCAAATTTAAATTTATTTAATACAAGATACTGTTGATAACATTTCTCAAATTTTTTAGAAAAAGTCGACCTACAGTTTTTTCTATATACATACCTATTAGACTTTATAACTATGCTTACAATAGAATACCAAATACGAATAACCTATGATAAAAATAAAGCTATACCTACACCTATGTACATATGTACATATCCAACTTTCGAGTCACAAAAATTGTACCTACCTCCCTACATAACATAACTGACTCAAAATTGAATTTCCCTAAATAAAGTATTGTTTCTTTCCAAAAAAATGAAAAAAAAAAACCAACAAAAATCTGTTGCCAATTTTTAAATATGCACATCCACACAACTATGTACAATATTCAAAATATGACAACAGTGTATTTATTGTGAAAAGAAATTTGAATTATTTTAGATTTTATAAATTTGAAATCAAATGCAACAAAAACAAAACCTACATAGTTCAGTTCAATACATATGAATATCTCCCCATGACAACACACAAAAAAAAACGCATGCAAATGTACTACTGTTTGCCTTCCTTACTCTCTTGATTTCTTACGAGAGTGAAAATAATACAACCACCTCTTTTCCTCAACTCGGTTTTTGTTTTAACTTCTGTAGTCTGCACAACAAATTTTCAGTACTCCGAGCGCCGCCTGTCAACCATCAATGAACTAAAAATTCATGTTCCATAAGAGTACTATAGTTTATATATACAAAGATTATACTTCACATTTTGATAAACAATCCCTATAGAAGTAATATGATTTTCGAAGTTTTTAAAATGAAAAATAATATTTTTGTAGGTATTATTTTCTTTCGCTAATTTTCGCATTCAATAACATACTCCGGACACTAAAAAATGTGAACCAGTGTTGCCAGAAAATATTTACTGAAATCGGGAGATTTCCACATTAGAAATCGGTGTAAATCGGGGTAGTTTGTTTAACCCTACAACTCATGACAAAGATAAGCTTTCTGTCAATTTTTTCTGAATGTTCTTTTTTAGAATGTGTTTTTCATTAACTATGAAAATAAATTCAGATTTCCTATTACAAAAAATAAAAAACTTTTTGTTTCATTTGTATCATGACTTATTTTATTTCATTTAAATTAATTATAATAAGTAATATTGCTTGGTTACATTAAAATTAAATATTTTTATTTCGGAGGTACTGAATACGTTATTTAATAAGTAAGAATTGATATTTTTTTGTTTTATTATGCTTTTTAATTAAAATTCATATTCTTTGAACACAAAACGTAAAACTTAATAATAAATAATAAATATTTCCCTTGTTATATTAAATTTTCAGTCTTTTATGGGGCATTGGCTTACAAGAAACTTAATTATTTAGGGCTTATAGCACCTAGCTAGCTTAGAAATGAAAAAAGTAATATGTACATATGTAAGCTAACAAATACTCCAACGATTCAAGTTTCTTATAAACCAACGACTTAGGTACATAAGTATTTTAATTTGTATTATTTTTAAATATATTTATTTTGCTTGAATTTTTTTTTACCAAATCATCAGACACTTTTAGGTTTAAACAATTGCAATCTTTGAACTTCAGGTAATCCTTAGAAAGTAATATTCCTTGTAAAGTATCAACATCTAGCCTATTTCTTATTTTCGTCTTATTCAAATTTATTTGCGAAAAAGTTCTCTCCACGTTAGCGGATGAATTCGGTAACGATAATACCGATGAAATAAATCGAACCATCAATGGAAAAGCTAAAGTTTGATTGCACTTTTTGATTGAGCAAACAATCTTCCAAAATATTTCTATTTTAGTATTTTCAATTCCCTCAGATAATAAATTTTCAAAATCAAGATTTCGTATTTCCCTATATTCCAAATAAGTTCTCTGGATATCTTTGGAAGGAATAATATTATCAAACAAGTTAAAAAGATTACTTAATGAATCAATTTGTTTATTTACGGTCTTTTTAGGTTCCAATAAGGTCAAAGCTATTTTTAAATCGTTCGACTTCACAACTTGCAATAAGATTTTTTTCCAATTGTAAATTAACGTCGCTGCCGAGATATAAATTATCATTACTTATTATATTGTATGGACATTTGAAAATAATATTTTCAATAGCCGTTACCCTTAGATAAGCCGGCTTAATGAAACAATCTAAAATTGCTTATACTAAAGTTTTAATTACACTGTATAGCTTGTGAATCTGTGGCTCTTCGCTTTGAAAAAGTCGGTTCAATTTATTAACTTGAGGAAGAGCAAAGCTTAAGAATTTTAGATACAATTCATTTAAAGGATCTTGTAGATACATTAAAATTACTTTACCACTTTCGAGATTATCTATATTCGCTTGAAAGGCGAAGTATATCTTAAGGGGTTCATACAATTCTAATATTCTGGAAACAACGCATTTAGACTATTTTGAATATATGTAGTTGTAAATATCCCGACACATTGTTTCAACAATTGGAGGAAGTTTTAAGCAGGCGTAAGATGCACAGAGGGAAAATGAATGGCAGACACATTTTTAAAAACTACTAGATTTGGGCAGTCACCCTTTAGCAAAGAAGCAACCGAATTTTGACTGCGAGTCATATTATTTGCTCCATCCGCGGCAAACCCAATTAATTGTTTTTTATAATCAATATTCTTTTCAATAAAGTTGGTTATAATTGTCGAATGCAATGTTTTTGCATCCGCAGCAATAACTCTCGAGAGATCAAAACAAAAATCATAAATCTTAAAATTAATACATCAGTTGATAATTAATAAATTGATTAAAAAGTACTCAAATTTTTAGTACAATTATAAATTATGTATGAGATGAAAATACATTAAAATACTTTTTTATATAAAACATCGAAAATCGGGGAAAAGTGTCATAATTAGATCAAAAATCGGTGTATCGTAAATAGGTCTAAAAATCGGGGGAATTACGATAAATCGGTGTTTCTGGCAACACTGATGTGAACTGGTTGTTTTAAATTGTATACATTTAACTAAAATTCGATGACAAGGGATAAGCGGATTTTCTTAAGTATATATTAATACGTATAACACCTGTAAGAAATTTAGCAAATTCGATCATCTTTCAAATCAGCCTTTATGGTAATAAACTAAACCTTATATTTTTTTCGTATATACATACATATGTACATTGTTCATATACATTAAATATCTTATAAGTGGCTCCCCTTAAATGCCTAGTTTTGATAGGCGTTTTTTCTGGTAAGGCAGTTATAAACAATAAACTTTTTACATTAGTCATGTAAAAATAAATTGAAAAACACAAATTTAAGTAATTTTATATAGAGATAGTCTGTAGTAAATTAAGATAACTATTATTTATTTATTTTTAATCTTAAAGTATGCAATGAAAAGGAAGACATAAATTCATTGAAAGAAATAAGGTGGTAAAAGCAGTTAATCAAAAGGCATTTATAACATGAATTGTATACGAAAAAATCCTTAGAATTCTGCTTCTCAAAAAAACAAAAGTATTTAATGCGTGTTAGATATTCAGGAGAGAGGAAGCACTTATAAGGATCTTACTTTGGTACGTGCATCTAATTCAATATTTGCTTTTTTTACTATAGTACGTACAATTCAATATATATATACATGAATATTATAAAAGATAAAATACTCATAATAAGTTGTGTCAACTCACCACAAGTAACAGCTCCATTTAATACACCAAGAAAACTTACCTTTAAGTTGCTTCTGTCTTATTTTTTTACTTCCAATAAAAGTGAATTTAATTTTATCAAAAAATGTAATTATTTTGGCATTACGCTTTTGTTTTATTTTATTTAAATTATATCACCGACATTGGTGAAAAAAAATTCCATGAAATTCACATGATAGTAATTTTATAGAATTTTTTCCACGCGAATCCTCAAATTACACATCTTTCATAAAATTAAATAATATTTTAATCAAAGAAATAATAAATAAATAAAATTATAGCTTAGTTAGTAAAACACGTGTTCAAAGCCTCACAAGCAGATTGTTTATTTTTATTATTTTTTTAACTTAATAAATAGGTCTCAATTTTTAACATTTAAGTTAGATACACAATTGTTTAATACACCCTTAATAAGAAAGTTAAAAAGAGAACCAACACCAATTCAATTCTATAAGCTGCAAAGAAAATTATTTGTTAGAAAGCCATTATGCATGTTTTTAGTATGTACGTTGGCACCATATAGATAAGAATCGTCACGATCTTCTCAAACTAAAGTTAGTATTAAAGTATTGGCAAAAATTAAGTTTGTTAAAAAAGAAATTAAGGAGAAAAAATGTCTTAAAATTATCTCTTTCTTCTGGAGTTGTACATATATATTTAAAATAGATAAAATAAATAAAGAATAAATTACCTCTTCAAAAAACACATACGAGTACTTACTTAATAAAGGACGCCATATCATCTAAAACTAATTCACAACCAGGCCAGCGGCACACTCCGTGAGCGTACAACGGATGGTTATACTTTTTTGTATTGTACTCGTCGATAAGTTGGTTTCTTTGTGCAGGATTTCCGCCGGCACCCATGTGGCCAATGGCATCAATAATTCCACCCAATCCTACCATGCATCCCACACTGCTCCCGCCCAAATGGTTTCCATCTTGATGCGGATGTTGAAGTTGTTGGAGGGGAGATGACACGAACCCTAAATTAAACAATTAGACCAAAAATAGACAAATTTACAGCGTTACAAGAAATATAAAATATAAAAGGTTTTTTTTTTTTATTTAATTATATTTTGTGTTAAATTACTTGGGGCAATAATATCGCTATTTATTGTTTCCGTTGACCACGTAGAGTCACCATTTCCGGGAATAGTTGAAATGGCATGCCCGGGGCTAGAAGGCGTATGTTGCTGATCGCTATCGATGTCAGATTTTATGTCGGGAGGACTACTGCAACGAACAAAATCATCACTTACGCTGCTTTTGCACTTTGTGATACTGTCAGATTCGTGGTTAATATTGCCAATATTACTAATGTTGCTGTTGTTGGAAGCCGTTTGACAGTTATTGTTTAGGTGGTTGTTCAATGAAGCAGGACTCCTAACCTCACTAGGATGCGGTGATAATCTTTGTTTATCTTCGAGAGGATTTATTATCATCATACTCAAATCGTCGATAGAGTTATTTTGTTGATTCGACGATGTTGATGATTTCGGTGAGAGTTGTTGTTCTTGTTGTTGAGTACGACTTTGATGGTGATAATGATGGTGATGATGATGGTGGAGTTGTTGATTTGCCAGATGCGATGAATGCGAATGATGTGTTACTTGACTAGAATGTTGTTGTAGAAGATTCGACGTCACTTGCTGGTGTTTCTGTGTCTGTTGTTGCGGTTGCTGCTGTTGAAGTTGCTGGTGCTGCTGGTGTTGTTGATGTTGCTGTTGATGTTGCTGTTGCTGCTGTTGTTGTTGGTGATGTTGATGCTGATGTTGCTGCTGTTGTTGTTGGTGATGTTGATGCTGATGTTGTTGCTGTTGATGGTGGTTGTGATTGGAGTGCAGGTTATGGGAGATATTTTGAATGTTGTGATGGTTTTGAACAATTGCTGACATGGAATTAATTGGTGACATTGATCGATGGATTTGTGATTGCAAATCTAGTTGCAGAGGTTTGCCAAAGCCTTTTTGTAGTATTAGGGAAAACAAAAAAAAATAATTATGATAGTAGAAGCATTCAACATTCGAATTTACCTTGGTGTATTAAGTACTGCCTTTGTACCAACTGCAGCTGCTGAATTAGCTCCTGCTGTTGTATGCTTAAGTGGTGTTGCAATTGCATAGTGGAATGGCTTGTCCGTGAGTCTGACAAATGGTGGTGATGATTGTGAGTCAGGATTTGAAATGGCAACTGATTTTGTTGTTGCTGTTGGTAATAAAAATTGCTGTCTAAACTTTTTTCAAAATCCTTAAATTCATTATCATAATCCATAAGACTTTTACGACACAAATTTTCAGTTTCAATTCCAGTAGCATAATTTTGGCTGTTGTTAGAACCATCTTTATATTGCTCGGCTTCGTTTTTAATTGTAGTTAGAAATGTTGTTGTTGTCAATGCTGCAGCATCTGTATCTATTTCTGTTTTAAAAAAACATTGATTTTTTTTGCTATTTTTTTTTTGGATTCCAGATTTGATTGGTTAGTGTTAATGGAAGAAGTCTTGTTCGGAGATTTTCGTTCACTTTTGATAAGTTCTGTTTCAAGTTGATACTGATGCTGCTGCCTAAGAAAATGGTTTATCTGCAAAATATTTAATTGCAAGCGTTCTTGTAATTCCTGCAATGTAATTTTGAACTGCTCTCTAGTTAAATTGAAACAATACGGAGATACTGCTTTTGATAAAAATAATCTAGGATCTGATGTAGATGTTGCTGTAGAAGTAAGAACTTTGTTGCTTTTTTGGTTGAATTTTTGGTTAAGATGGAAATTTCGTTGCTTCTGCCGCCTAACAAAGTGATGTCGAAATAATCCTCTTTTATAATATAGATATGACTGATAGTTATTAATATGTGAAGGTCTTGACTGATACTTCTTTTCCTGTGATTTTGTATTATATTTTAAAAGAATTTGTTGATGTTGTGCCCAATTCATAAGTTTCATTCCGTGTTCTGTAAATAAAAATGAATATGACCACAAAGAGAAAACACTTTTAGTATTGTTAATAACGTTTAACATGTTAATAAACCATAGAAGATATAAAGAAAATATAAATAGATACTTTGAATATGAGTATACCATTTACATAGTTGGTAAATTAAAGAAAGGAAAGCGTAAGATCATAAGTATACAATATCTTATCTTAATCGTTGTGATTATCTAAAAACTAAAGCGAATCATCCTCATTTTATTTGACTTACGAACAAGTATTTGTCCACACTATACACTAAATAAAGTAATTCATAGCTTTCATCCTTATTGATAAAATAATACAAAACTCTTATTTTGTATACGCCAACTTTAAATTTATACGCAAACCCCTTAAGTTTCAATAAATAAAACCCCTCGAAGGGGTCATGACCCCCCCTGGGAGATTTGTTTTTAATTTTCGTAGAAATTCTCTTGAATTAAAAACTTATATTGCGTCAATGGATGAATAAGAGATCCTGAAACTCGTCTTCAATTCCCTCTCATTTTTTTACGCACCTAAATAGTGTAAGGCTTCTTAGTGTTTTTTTTTTCTTTCAAAATTGATTCCTTATTAATACAAAAACTTTTAAAATCTTAAAAAATTTAAAAAAAAAACCTACTTTTTGAAGTGAATTTGCTTTGGATTCTCAAGAACAGAGATTATAGCTAATTTAAAAACATAATGAACGTTTCATATCAATTAATTTAATATAAAAGCTTTGAATCTCTCTAGAACTGAAGTGAAAAGAGATTCTGCAACGTGTAGTTTGTGAGTGCCACACTAAAGTTTCCTCCCAACTTATTTGTTTACCTTATTTTTTTTGTTTTTGCTTGATTTCTAGATGAATGTTGTACCTAAATGTATCTATTTCTTTTAATTCAAGAACCAAACATTTTGTTGACTACTTTAAGATCAAATTATTTCCAAAAGGTTTACGGAAAACAGTATTTTTTTAGAATTTTTCTTCTATTATCAACTCCAATCTATGAGTAAGCAGAATGATAAGGATAGTAATAATAGACTCCGGAGTTCGACAACAATACGTCAAAAAAAGACAAAAATTCTTTATATCAGATTCTGTTTTATTTTCATACGAAAAAAGCTTACATTTTTCTGGCAAACTTTCTCATTTTCTGGGTTCTTGCATCTATATTTTTGTAGCGTAGTTTTCTTCGCATATATAGAAATGCCAACAAGAATAGAGTATATTATTTTTGAAAAAAAGCTATTTTTCAACACAATTTCTGCGTGATATGCACCAATTATAAGGGCAATTTTGAGGGCCATTTCCAAAATGTGCGGGCCACTAGCCCACTACCCTGGAAAAAATTTGTTTAAGAAAATAATAACAGTTTGTCTTTTCTAAATAAACTTATTATATTTGAGGTCTTTGTGTTTACGGTTTTAGTTATCACACTTGTACAAATTCCCGATCGGGCACATTTTCGCAACGATGCTTCTCACGCACCCTTATTTCTAATTCTAACCATCAATTCACCACTGCTAACATCAATTCACCACCCGCTAACATCAATTCACCACGAAAATAAAGTATAGTGATGAGAAATTCCTTAGGGGAGGCACCTAGTGGCTACATCGACATTAGCTATTGCATTTTTTGGGAAGAGTACGATAACTCAGGCGACAAAGTTTAATGACGGATTTGTATAGAACAGTTAAAAACAATCATTTTTTACTATGGGAGCGGGGTCTATTCTCCCCGTTTAGGCGTTAGTGGCAATTTAAAAAAATATGTATGTACGTTGAATGGAAAAAATAATGGTAATACTTACAACTAAGTTTTATACATTTTTTTAAAGACAACACTTTTGTCTATTAGCTTGTTTTTAAATCAAGTCAAAACTATGCAAATTAAAATAGTCTGTTGAGATATTATATTTTTAAAAAATATTTATTAATCCGATCATCTCAGATGCCAACTTAAGACTAACATCGAAAAACATTTTTGCTGTAAACTGTCATCAAATATGGTTAAACAAAGAACTTATGGTTTCTTATACATGAATCACTTATTAGGAAATAAACAGGTGTGAGGCAAGGTTGTATGTTAAGTCCAAGCTTATGTGCACTTTTTATCGACGATATCACCGATTGTTTGCCGGGAGGAGTGGAATATGCTGGAACTATCATCAAGGCCCTTCTTTTTGCGGATGACATAGTGTTGTTTGCGTACTCACCACAATCGCTGCAACTAATAATTAATAAACTTAGTGAGTATTGTAGAACGTGGAAATTAGTTGTCAGTCTAGAGAAGTCGAAGATTATGGTTTTTCGGAAAGGTGGAGGAAGATTAGGTGGGCAAGAGCGGGGACATTTAACAATGAGAGAATCGAAGTCGTTAACGAATACAAATATTTAGGGATCATTATCACAAAAAATAACAATATGGAAAGACATCTCACCGAAAAATTACAAAAAGCCAAAAATACAATTAATATTGCTTGGAGAAACATATTTACCAATAAACACATAGCTCACAGCAGTAAATACAAAGTATTTGAATCGGTAGCTGAGTCAACATTGATGTATGCAGCCCAAGTGTGGGGTAGTAAAAAATATGATACCGCAGAAAAACTTCTCCGATTTTATATCAAAAGAATATTTCGACTACCACCTAATGCTCCGAACTACATGCTTATGCTGGAAACCGGTATATCGCCACTATTTATTAAAACCCTTAAATTTCAAGTTGACTACATATGTTGTGTCCTTAAAATGTCTGATGAGCGTCTCCCTAAAAAACAGCACTTCAGGCGATAAATAGCAAATCAAGTTGGTTTAGAGATTGGATAGAGCTAGCGGAAGAAGCCAATATAGATCTTGCACTTGATGATTTCTTAATGTGGAAACCCTCTCTGTATCAGCTAATTTCTATTATAGATGATCGATTAAGATGTGAGTTCGCAGCTGAAGCAGAAGAATCCATCTACAGAAACACATATAGCAAGCTAAATTACAATCTAAACCACAAAACTACTTCCGTGATGACTACACGACAGATCAAATATCAATGATATTTAGATTAAGATGTGGATTCCTTAATCTTAACTTCATTCCGCATCGGGAAGAGTTGCCTTTGCTGTGCGAATATGGACGAAAGAGAGAACATTTTTCATTTTATGGGTAGATGTCCTGTTCTTCGAGAAACAAGAAGAAATATCTTTGGGTGTGATTATCTATCAGAAGAGGTTATGATTCATCATCTTAATGAAATTGATGTTCCTATACTTTACAAATATTGTAAAATAGCATTAGCTTATAGAAACAGAATTATAAAATAAATGTTTTAAAAATAAAGAATAATATAATTACATAAATTAAAAGAAAGTTGTCAATCAGGCAGACGGCAAATAACCATGCTTTATTATTGCAAAATATGTACATACTTATGTTATATTATAATGTAAAGAAATAAAATCTATCTAAATCTAAAAATCTAAAATCTAATCTTATTAGGAAAACAACATGTTCCTACGTGATTATATTGAAATCTAACATAATATTTAATATCATATTTTATGATCGAGACGATCGTGCTTATTGCTAATTATTATATTTTGGTTCATATTTTCTAATTACCAATGGAACAGGAATGTGTTAATTTGCATAGTTTTTGAAAAAAAGTGTTTTAAACCCAAAATTTGGACAAAAAAAGGTTTAAAGTGTAATTTTTAAAACTTTAAGATTATCTACTATTGTTTTTAGAATTCATTGCTCATATTTGTTTTCGATCAAAAACTGAAAACAAGATGATTTTATTTCTTCTAGTTCTTGTGAAAATTACCAAAAAAAAAATATTTTAATTAAATTATTTTTTCCTCGCTTGAGTATTTACGTAGTCTTATTTTGATAGTAATAATCGAATATGGATTAAGGTATACCTGGGATAAATTATTTTTTCTTAAATCCAGCTTATTTAAATGCAAAAGAAACTTTGGCTAGAAGACTTTGTGATTGAAAGTGGCAGAAATTGTTAATTTTTAACTTCACTATATTTAAAAGTGTGTACTACGTATGTATAATACACTTTCCAATTCAATAAAAAGCTATAATTGTCTGAACAAGGAATTTGTTGTATTATGTAAAGAAAACTTGAAATATATTAGCAAAACTGTAAAACATTGTTTTTTTTTTTTTAATTTTGAATGTAATATAAAGAGTTCTGATCCAGGTAAAATTATGCGTTCCAAAAATTATCTTTTTTGAATGTTATAATAATTCTTTTTTTTCGAATTTAAAAACGATGACTATTTCATAAAAGTGTTTTCATAATTACAAAACAGTGGCCAAGTTTTAACAATTTCACTATAAGTTAAGTTCTTCAAATAAAAAAAAATAATAAAAGTGTGACATAACCTCAACATCACACATAACATAACTGTTTTTTTCTTCGAGGTGAGTTTGAAAACGTCAACAAAAATTCCAATGTTTGCATTTTTAAACATTTTTAATAGAAAAACAAATTTCATACAAAGCAAATCTTCTCGCCCAAGAGAATTTGTCACACTACATCGTTGGATACTTTCACTATTTTGGATGCATAACATCGGTATTGGCCAATACCGAGGGATTCGTAAGGGGTTTGTGTTTCACAACACTTTGTCGCAAGTTCATTTGGGTAAAAGATATTTTATCGTTTCAGGAACAACACCATCGTCATTCTCAATCCAGAAAATCATCTTCATGCAGTACATTTGCTGCTTCAGCTTCCACTTCAGCTGGTCACAGCAATAGAAGTCCAACATGATTTTAGACAATCTGCGTAAGGATGCCGCTGGCAAAACAATCACCGACAAACACTTCATGCCACAAGGTGAAGGTGGATTCTTTGAGTTCATTTCGTCGCCTCATATGTTCTTTGAAGTTGCTATGTACGTGGCTATCTCTGGGGTAATTCCAGGCAGTAGCATTTGGGCTTACATCGTCATTTGGGTAATTGCCAATCAGGTAAAGTTGCAGGGAAATCATCGCTTGAGTTTCTCTTTTTAACTTTGTATCATTTACAGACTGAAAACGCTTGGCTTACGCACAATGGTACAGAGAGAATTTAAAGATAATTTTTATAGGAAAATACAAACATTGGAACTTACTTGGACGTGTTTTTACAAGTTGTTTTTGATTTTTACTGAAATGTTTGAATACAACGTTCTTACTCACACTTCAAGGATTCCAGGAAGGTATAAACCATTCCTGTAGGTACATTATTGTACCAAGGACACGACCGAATGAGTTCCAATATTTGTATTTTTAAACATTTTTGATAGGAAAATACAAATATTGGAACTCATTCGGTCGTGTCCTTGGTACAATAATGTACCTGCAGGAATGGTTTATACCTTTCTGGAATCCTTCTTGAAGTGTGAGTAAGAAAGTTGCATTCACACTCTTTAGTTACAATCAAAAAAACTTATAAGAACACGTCCAAGTGAATTCCAATATTTGTATTTTCCTATCAAAAATGTTTAAAAATGCAAACATTGGAACTCATTCGGTGGTGTCCTTGGTACAATAATGTACCTACAGGAATGGTTTATACCTTCCTGGAATCCTTGAAGTGTGAGTAAGAAAGTTGCATTCGCACTTTTTAGTTACAATCAAAAAAAACTTATAAGAACACTTCCAAGTGAGTTCCAATGTGGTGCGGAAATTGGTTCAAATGAGGACACCATATTGTGTCTACTTGCAAATTTAAGAATTTGAATCGATATTTGACGGTGTTTCCCTTTGATTAGAAATGAAACTTATATACTGATCGATCGTGAATCATACAAAGAATTTTTTTTGAGAAAAAAAGTGTAATTGCGCATTTGTTTTTCTCTAAAAATGTATTTTTTTATTTTAATTCTTATTTTGACGGAATTCATTTTCCCGAACAGCTGATACTTTTATGTTCACCACAGCAATTTAATAAAAAAGAACATCTGTCAAAACAAGTAAATACACCGCATCGAATTGTTATTGGATTTCACATTTCAAAATGGACGTAATGTCAAAATTACAAATACAACAATGTAAACAAATGGGTGTTGGAGGTAAAACGTCTTTATATGGCGTGTCTATGGTTAAGATACACATTATGTTATTTAAATTTTGTCAGCCTCTTAACAGAGCATTAAAAAATAGAACATTAATGTCCGATCTAAAAGCATTTTAAATTTTATCAGGCCTCTAAATTTTTTCAGTTTCACCAAGCTTGAAATGGGAAATTTCAGGGATATTTTTGTTAAAATAGAGTTCCCTTCACAACCCTGTAAAAATAAAACCCCTTTTTTCTTTCTATTAAGCGTATTGTGTGAGAAAAAATGAGAAAGCATTATATGTTGAAATAAATGACAAGAATCGCAAAATACAACAGTGTAAACTTCTTCAAAATCAAAAATCGTGTGTCGTTCAAAAATAAAATATGAAAATGGATTCTTGTGAATGCGGAATACTCTTGAGCGGAGAATAACTATATTTTTTCTTCTTCGTCAGATGAAGAGGAACAATCTAATATTCTAATTAAAAATTAAAATCATAAAAATGATATTATAAATGCAATGTTGAATTTGTTTTCCTATTCATTCAACGCATAAAATTTGCGTAAAGCGCGAAACACATTTCGAACCGAACACTGATTTTGGTAATAAAATTCAATGATTTGCAAGCGTTGCTCGTTAGTAAGTCTATTCATGATGAAATGTCAAAGCATACTGAGCATCTTTCTCTTTGACACCATGTCTGAAATCCCGCGTGATCTGTCAAATACTAATGCATGAAAATCCTAACCTCAAAAAAATCACCCGATACTTACTAGTTGCCATATGCATAAAAACAAAGTAAATACTAGAACATTAGTACCTACTTACTATATAAGAAACAATATTTACTAGCTTCAGATAAATTTCTCTAGTAAAACGTTGAGTGGTTAAGCGAGTATTTTATAGATAAGAAACTTAATTTTAAAATTATTCCAACCAATATTTCAGTACTGACTATATCAGGGCCGGACAAAGCATATGTGCAAGATGTGCAAATGCACAGGGCGCAGAACTCTGGGGGCGCATTACCAAGAGCAAGAAAAATGTAATCTGATCTTGCGCAAACAAATATGTACTGTCTACTATTTGTAATTTTTTTAACCACAAACATTCTTAAAATAATCTCAAAAAAACATCCATCACACCTGTCCTAAGTTATCTCTTGCGCACTAACTAACATCACTTTCATTGTTGCATTCAATGAAAATTTAACTCAAGATATCGCAGAACTAAAAATCCTACCTACCTCATTTCCAAATATTTCACCCTGTTCGTACAAGAGAAAAAAAGAAAAAATCTCAACACAAAAAAGTTCCATGCAAGAGAAAAAAAGAAAAAATCTCAACACAAAAAATTTCCATGCCATCTCATATGTGCAAGATTTATTTCATGCACACCGAGCCCCAAAATTAACATAGAGAGTATGACGAAGCAAAATACTTATTCATATTGAATCGTATGGGCTAGAAGCCAGTGTTCCCATAACGGCATTATTAATGCTAGATCTAGCATTATAGAGAAGAGAAAAGCATTAAGAAATTTTAAAATAATACTAAATGCTTTTCTGGCATTATTGTTTTTTAGTTTTGCATTCTTGAATGCCAAAATTTGACTATAAAACATGTTCCTATACTTAAAATATTGTGCTGTTAATACCATTTACATACATATATAAAGCTTTAAGTTTTGTTATTTTTGAATTAATTTTTTTTTTTTGTTATATACCCATGTTTGTTAAGTATTTGTATGTGAAAATAAATATTATTTTGTATTTTTTAAGATTTTTTGTTTTTTAATCATCGATATGGACGTTTTATATGGATTTTAAAATCTAGCATTTTGTTTTTTGAGCTCCCATACGATCTAGCATTATAAAATTTGAAATCTAGCATTATGAAATTTGAGATTATTGCAACACTGGCTAGAACGTGCAGGTTTTGTGTCACGCACCGTACCTGAATGTGAGTTCTCATCTACAAAAAAAAAAAAAACAACAAAAATATATGGAGTGTCTTTGATTTGTAGTAGAAGGTAGCAGAGCAACCTACCTGCGCTCTTTTTTTGGGGGCATTTTTTTGTTGTTTTCTTTGTAGATGAGAACTCACATTCAGGTACGGTGCGTGATACAAAACCTGAACGTTCTAGCCCATACGATTCAATATGAATAACTATTTTGCTTCGTCATACTCTCTATGTTAATTTTGGGACTCGGTGTGCATGAAATAAATCTTGCACATATGAGGTGGCATGGAAATTTTTTGTGTTGAGATTTTTTCTCTTGTATGAACAGGGTGAAATATTTGGAAATTAGGTAGGTAGGTGTCTTTGCTGCAAATGGTCAATGGATGTGCAAGTTTTCTTTTTTGCACACTGAGTATCGAAACTAACATGGGAGATATTTAAAAAAAAAACTTATTTATACGGAATCATATGGGTCAGAGCGTGCCGGTTTTCTTATTGCACACTGTGTAAGAGTTAAGTGCCTGATCTGATTACAGGAGAGCTTAAAAATTAAAGAGGGGTGATTTTATGTGGAGTCGAATTGTTCTTGCGCAGGCAGTTTGTTTTTTTTTTTTTAAAGTTAATGACTGTTGTATTGTAACGGCTACTTTTAATGTAGATATATCTAGTCTGGTGCAGAATGCAGATTGTTTCAATTGTTTTTTCGCTTTGTTGGTTAATTAATATTAAATAAATAGCTATCAGTTTTTAATAGAAGTGACGTATTTTGTAACAAGACCGTAATGTGACTGACTCAGTTGATTTTAGACAAGCTTGAATTACATAACATTTTTATAAGTAACTGTCAAAGCCAAAGTTATGATAATGGTTCGAATATGAAAGGAAAAGAAGCGGGTGTTCAGAATCGAATTCGAACCCTGGAACCAAGAGCATTTTTCGTTCCATGTTCCTTAAATTTAGTGGTTAATGATGCTGTTCGGTGCTCATTTTATGCAGTTACATTTTTCGATACAATTCAATGTTTGTATAACTTTTTTTCAAGTTCCACAACGAGGTGGGATATTTATAAGAAAAAAATTCCAAGTCATACTTTGAAACCCCCTTCTGAGACTAGATGAGAGAGCAGGTTAGATGCATTGAGGCCTTTAAAAACAAATTAAGAAGAAATATATGAAGCCCTTATAGAATTAAGAAATATAGAGGCAAAAAACATTGCAGAATCGTTAGGAAATAAAATTTTTGATTTTACATTTATTTGCTGCCTGCTAATTTGGTTTGATATTTTAGAAAATATAAATTAAACTAGTAAATATTTGCAAGGTCCATCCGTTAATCTGTCAACTGGCATAACAGTTTTAGAAAATACAAACAAAAGTTTGATTTTAATGCGTTCCGATGAAAAATTTAATGAGTAGGTACATATGTATGTTCAATTAACCGACTGTATTGCTAGTTCCCTAGAAATACCAAATATGTTTCCTGTAGCTTCATCATTGCGATCTCAACGGAGAAAAATACTTTATGCTAATAAATGTCCTGAAACTATATTAGACCCGAAACAAAGATTTAAAGTTGATTTTTTTTTTAAATACTTGAAAGGTTTTATACGTATAGTATCAATTTTCATTTTTAAGTAACATAAGCGAATGTTTAAAAAATAAAAATGTACGTGCTTCATGCCTTAATTTGCAGAAAGTTTTAACATAAAGTAGTTTTAAAGATTTAGATGGAGAAGAATTGTTTCAAGAGTTAACCGTAATATCCCAGCTTGTTACACCACAAAGCTCAAGTTTAGATGTGTTAAATTTTATTTTTAGTTCAAACTTTGAAGATTTTGCTCCGAATTTAGTAATTGCTCTCCAAATCCTTAATACAATCTCCGTCACGGTAGCTTTAGGAGAACTTAGTTTTTCTAAACTTAAAATTATTAAAAATTATCTTAGGACAACCCTGACTCAAGAGAGCTTGGTAGGTTTATCTATAATGTCCATTGAAAAGAAATTATTAAATTCTTTAGACTTTGATGATCTCATTTCTGAATTTGCAAAATGTAAGGCCAGAAAAGTAAGTTTCCAAGTTAAAAAGTTTCCCCTCTGCTCATTTCTTCGCTGCGTTTTAGTTTAATGGTTTAGGCCTCCTGGGGATACCTCAATAAAAAAACGCATTGAAAGTCTACCTCCTGGGTAATCTGGGAAAGGCTTATGCTTGTGTATCAGTTTATGTGTAAAAAAAATATAAAAAAGGGGCGCTTTCTACAAATCTTGCACAGGGCGCAAGTTTGGCTGGGGCTGGCCCTGGACTATATAAAAAACCGAAAAATGAGGAGGACCAACTTCCCCTGAAGAAAAGATGCGAATATTTTTGAGATATGTTGGAGCTCCAGGATTTCTAGCTGGAGTTGCTGAAGACACATGCTTTCATCAATGTACTGTGTGTAAAACTTTCCACTATGCAGCAAAACTCATAGCCTAAAAATCTTTTCTCTGAATAAAGTTTTTTTCAAATTATGAAGAACTTTCAGATATCTTTTTATTATAGATAGGCAGGCATTCAAATGTGTTAAAACGTAAAAAAAATTTTTAGTGTATACTGGCGATTTTGAGTGAGTTTGTAGTATTAACTTGGATAAATCCAGTATTTACTACTGATATAAAGTTATCAGTATATATACCAAATGAAGTAAATACTGAAAATCTTGCCCTTTATTACTAGTACCAATATTTACTTTTACTTTCTACTATTAGTAAGTACATACTTCAGTTTCATGAATATGGCCCACAGTCTTGCATTAAAGTTTATTACTAGGTGATATGATAATATGTCTTAATGTCTAAGCATTAATTAATAAAGAAGAAGTAGAAGTGGTTTGTTTCCAACTTTAATTTGAAAGGAGTACAGACTACAGAGCCCAGTTTTCTGAGTAGAGTTAAATTGAGGCAGTAAAGAGCGAAATTGTATCTGTTAAAAATGTTAACCTCTTAACTTTGTTACTTTTTGTTCTCTGTATTTTAAGCCATTCCCTAATCACCAAATGAAATTCGCATATAATAAAATAAATAAACAGAAACTATAACTTACCCACTCTTAAGAAATATAATGAAGTAAGAAGTCAGTAATCCAATATTTTGAATGTGTAGGTATATATTTAGGAAACAATTTTCCCTTCTAAGTTTTATTTAAAAACTAGAAAATTTTATTTACAACTGATAATTTAAATTTACACTTTTAATCTTCAACTTCTGTTGAATAATAGGTATTAAAAAAAAAAAAACATGAAATAAATACATAGGTAGTAGGTAACACAGTTTAACAAATAACGATTATAATAAATCCATCAATCCTTGCGCGTGTTTGCACTCAAATGTTAGGCAATATATCACATCCTTATTGTTGAGATAGTATGTACATATATAAAAGCCTAACAAGTGTCTAGACACATTTAAAGAAAAAGGAACAAAACAAAAAACAATATTGATATTTATCCCATACTACTTATAAAAACGAATAAAGAAAAGTATTCTTTAAAACAGGGAATATGTTGGGGTTTAAGAATTGCAGACAGAAAGGGGTTATATGGACTTTTTCACAACATAGACACGAGTGTTGTGCGACGATTACAAAGGGACGAGAAACATTAGACATTGTAAGGTTTAGGTAAAGGTAAACAAATTTGTACTTCTGATAAACTTACGGACATAATAACTAAAAATCCACTTTAATTTCAAAGTATAATGAAATAAAAAAATAACAAAATTTTTAACAAAATATTTTCAAAATCACTATTTAAACCGCTGCTGTATAATTTCAAATTCAAATTTGCTTAAAACATTTACACCGCTAATTTTGGTAAAAATGTTCACTAAAAATAATTTAGATAGGTAGGTAGATAGATATATATAATACAAGTGTGTGAAGCTAGTTAAGTATTTATTTTGAATAATTATAAATAATTTCAGAAGATGTACTGTAAGCGATCTTCAACTTGACTGTCAGATATACAGAACACATCTACCTAACAGCTCCAACAATATTTATTTATTTTGTCATGACAGAAGTTAGTAACCCAAAGAAAAACAAACACAACAAATTTTACGACGCTGCCACCACCGTGAGACATATCCATATCCTGCCATTGACTGCAGTATGAGGAAGATGTTCTTTCGCATCCCAAGAAACTCCAATTCTAAGGCACACGAAGCCCGAACCCGAAACGACGACAACGCACGACAACGACAAAATTGCGAAACGTAAACGTAACGATAACAACATGAATAACCTTTCACCAAAGGAGTAAAGTTCTAGTCCTGGAATAGGAGCTATGATTAAAAGATTGGTAACTCAGCCGGTCGATGCGCCGCGTCGCGCGGATGGCAAACAGAAACTATTTTAGATTAAAATTAAAAAAAAAATTAAAAATACTGAATAGAATATGGACTCGTTAACACGATTTTTTTGCGCGCTTGTTTATTAAAATTACAAATTTATTGTATTATTTATTGTTGTACCTACAACAAGTGCGCCAATGTGTCGTTGGCGTGGCTTCGGTCATCACTTCTTCGTAAGTCACCCGATCGTTAAATAAACTGAAATTTTTGTGTGTGTTTTGTTTATCTGCATGTACAACGATGCGGACGTACGTATGTACAACATGTGTATGGCTAGGTGGGTAGGTATTTGTGTGTGTAAATTAAAATTACTGCTGGCTATACAAAAGCCCATGACCAAAACCTATAAATGGTACGATGGGGTCTGGAGAGGAGAGGTACCGGGTTGCTGATGCAGGAACAACAGAGAAACTATACACAAACATTTATATGAAGACGGCCAGAGTTTAATAAAATTAAAAATTAAATTAAATTAAATTTCAAAAATTATTCCATAAAATAATTAAATTCAGTTTGCGTTAGAACCGAGATAGTGAAAAACGAAATAACTACTAAATAAAATACATTTTTGTTGGATCAAAATAAACTTTTGTTAAATTATATAAATTCGCATTAAATTCGTAAAATTTAAAACAAATTTGAAAAAAGAAGCTGGGATGCGACCCACACAGATAACTTCCCATCCCGTCTGTCGATTTTTCTTGCCTCAAACTTAAACAAAATAGGTATTCACAGCAATACTTTGTGTGAGATAAATAATTTGAAGTCAATATCTTTCTTTGTTTTCCTAATACTTGAGTCGAAAACCATTTCTTATCAATTTTTTGTTTTCGTGTTTCGTTTAAAAAGTTGTCAATTAATTTTTTATAAAAAATAAAAACAATATTTTGCATATGATGAAATACCTACATAGTTTGATTTCAAAATCTATTTTGTTGATCTTAGTTTTTATGAAAAAACTGACTGTCGAATGATGATGAAATTATTTAAAACCCAATATTTTTAATTTTTGGAAAGATATTTGTTTTTTTTTTAAGGTTCTTACATTTTGTAAAAAAAATTGTAGTCAATTTTTCCTAAAAATTTGTTTAGGTTTTAATTTATTGTTAAAAAAAAACCAAAATTTCACTGAATGTTGAAAACAATATTATCTATAAAACTAATTTTCGAAACTCAAATCCAATGTTTACCAAGTTTAAGTATTTTTTTTGTAGGTTTTTATTTTTTGTAAGAAAACTGTCAATTCAATTTTGCTCAACATTTTACCAGATGCCAAACGTTTTTTTTCGTTTGGAGGTAAAATCAAGTCACAATTATTTTTGTACAGTTTTTTTTTTATTTATAAAAAAAGTTAATTGCATTTTGTTAAAAATTGTATTAGTTTGGTATCACTTCACTTCACATTATATAATTTAAAATTAAATTCAAGTCGCTAGCGTTATTCGTTCGTGAGATGTTTTGGGTTAACCAAAATGATCACTTTTTTTTAAATTGCTATGGTAAAAAATCACCCACGCCATTTATTTGAGATTCCTTTCTGCATCTTTCTGTGTTATTATCTGTATTAAAAAAGTTATTTGAAGTCGATATCTTTACTGGTTCTTGAAAAAAGCTTCCCGAACGCACGGATCCTTGGGACCTTGAAACGTCGAGAAATGTCAAAATTTTCAATTCGACAAATCAGACCGATTACAATCCGATCCGTTGAGAACTAGGGCCTAGTGACTTACAACTCTCAACCATTCATGCGAGTACAATTGTCAGGGATGGAGGGGACCTACAGTTTTAAGCCGAATCCGAACGGCTTATTTGAGAGAGCACTTTTCATGACAAGAATTACTCTTGGAGAATTTGCCAATTCCTCGCAAGAGGCATTCCCCTTAAAAAAAAAACTTTAGATGGCATAGGCAGGGATCGAACCCAAGACCTTAAGAGATAGTAAAGTAAATAGTACGGAATTTCAAATTCGAGATATCAATAAAACGTGACATTACGATGGCAGAGAAGTCGAAAAAAGTGGGTCCCATGATTCCGTGCGTCTGTATGTTCATGGACACTACAGCCCAAAGTTTTAGATCGATTGACTTCAAATTTGGAAATTAAGGTTCTTAGGCGATTTGTATAACTCACTTTTTTAAACAAAATTTTAAGACTAAAAATAACAGTAGTCCCCATACAAATTTTTTTTGGAAAAAAGTCGAAAACTCGAACTTTCTCAAAAACGAAACGATAGATTTTGTTTTCTTAATTTGTGTTCTTTCAAGAAGAACGAACGAATGAACCGATTCAAAAATGGTCGTTCTGCACAAGCTGTCAAAACGTTTGTTTTTATTTATGATTGTTAAAAAACATTAAACATTTTTTTCAGTTAGCCATTTCAGTACCGCATATACATATGTACATATGTACATATGTAGGTATTTCCCGGAAAAAAAGTTTAAAGGTATTCCCACTTCAATTTTTAAGGTTTAAGGAAAAAGCAGTAAAAAGTAAGTGCTTGATTAAACAGACCTTATCTACATTCATTCATGTGCTACTAAAAAAAATAAGCAAAGGTAATAAAAACGCAGTTTCATAAAATATTTAACTTAAAACTAAAAAAGATAAATTCGTATTACTTAGCAACAATAATACACACATATAATTTTGTATTTTTTGTTTAGGAATTTCCTTTCTCGCATATTGCAACTGTGTTTGCCAACTTCGGTTAAAAATCAATAAAAACAAAAATTTAAACAAACAAGACAACAACACAAACACGAACTTCAATCTAGCATGTAAACAGAAATAAAAAAATAACCAAGCCTAGCACACGACATGAAGGGGGATAAGCCAACGCGATACTTAACTCAGAATATTAGACAAAATAAGAACAACAAAAATTAAATAAAAGCTTAAATAAACATTTAAATATACCTACAGTGTGGAAGGCGCACACATGAATCAAATAAAAGGTATCTTGCAGTGAAGATCTGCGCGGATTTAGCTTCAATATGGTATTAGAATATTTTTGTTTTCTTCAACAAACAGGTGACCGACCGAACGAAGAACGACCGACCGTGCGACGCAGCCGGCGGTGGCGACCGAAGCACAGAAGACAAGACACATATAGGAATTCATTAAAATAAGAATATTTTGCTTACAGAATTACACTGGTTGGCAAGAATTTCTTCCTGGCAATAAAATTGCATTGGGTTTCAATGGCCTTAATTTGAATCAGACTTCAAAATTAAAATTAATGTATCAAGTCAGGTTTTTGAGGCTTACTAATTTTACGTAGTAGCTTTTATTCCAATAAAATCCGTGATGGTTTTCCAAATCTATAATCATTTTCTTCAATATTCAGTTGAAATATAATTATATTATTTCATATATTCAAGAGTTGTTAGATTTCACCTGTCTTTAAAAAATCTAAAAGAATGTCTAAACAAATATTGCTAAATTGGTTTTCAAGACGAGAAAGATTTTTACTTTGCAAAATTTTCATACAATTTATTGCTGAGAGATATTTTGAGTTTTAACTTCGCCTTAAAACCTCAATTTTGGAGGGGCATTTTTTTAAAAACCTGATGTGCTAGAAAAATTTAAAGGCGAGATTCGAGATAAGGACGTTTTAATCATTTAAAAAAATATTATTTTGTTGGTTGGACAAAAAAAAAATTCATTTTGTCAACAAGTGCTTTGATTAGCAATATATAAATGTTTCCTCCATAGCACATTTTTGTAAAAGTGTTAAACACCAACCATGAAAATTAGCAATTAAATTTAAAAAAGTAATAAAACCGACGGCTTCAATTGATCTTATCAACTAGCACAGATTGTTATGTTTAAAATTGTACCTTAAAAAAATGTCTGTTTTCAAAAATTTAAATGACATTTGATTTAAAAAAAAAACTTAATTTTCCAAAATTTGTATTTAAAAATCCTTAGAGCGATTTTTTATAATTCATTTTTTATATATAAAAGTTTTTAATTTTAGATTAAAAATATTTTTGGTATGAGTTATTTAGAGCTTATTAATATTCGTTTTGAATTCCAATTTCGTAAAAAAAATGATGACCCATTTTCAAGATATCGAATTTCATAAAATTAAATATTTAATATTTTTTTTTTTTAAATCAAAAATAAAAACAATTTTGAAAAAATATAAGAGCCTATGCAGAAAAAAAATAATGTAATCGGTTGACTAGTTCTTGAGAAAACTTCTGGAGCTATACAAAAACATTTGTTTTATTGAAAGAACCCAAATCAAGAAGAAAAATGTTAAAGAAAATTAAAAAAGAAATATTTCTGTTCGTTTTTGAGAAAATTCGAATTTTTGATTTTTGATAAAAAACTTGTATGGTGTCTACTCTTATTTCTGATCTTAAGAAAAATTAGAAAAACACCTAACGCGAATCTGTTTAAGACTTCAACTACCAAGTTTGAACTCAATCCACCCAATGAATGGTTTGGGCTATAGGAGCGAGGACAGACAGACAGACGGCCGGAATCAGGGACCCACTTTTTTGGACTTCTCTTTCATCGTAATGTCATGTTTGATTAAAATCCCAAGTTTAATCGTTGTAAGCTGTAATAAAATTGTAATACATTTTTAGTTGTAATAAATTTTCTAGCTAGCCCTACTGTACTTCGTTGGAGCTAACGGTGTGGGCACAACAAACGGACCGGACAGTGTAATCAGCATTCACAAATATGTACATTTTTGTTTCTGTTGACGAATTGTTATAATTATTATTTTCACCATTGTTTGTCTAAGCCACATACACACAATATAATATCTCGCCTTAGTGTATTTTTGTTTGTTTTCAATAATAATGATGATAATTATTTTGAAAAATGTTCCTTCCTTTGTATACTTCTCATGGCATCTGGTTTTCCCCAAGCCCCGGCCGCAGTCTCTGTTCGACGATTTACGGGTTGGGCGGATGCGCGATCATCTATCACTTCAATATTTATTGCTGTTTGTTTAATGTTTCAATATTTTCAAATATCTATACCTAACAGCAGCCGCACGCAGATAGATGGTGTTGCTTGCATTAAATTCTTGGAAATATATGTACATATACGTATATTTATTCGTCTATAAAGATTTTTGCTAAGCTAAAAATAATGAATGACAATATCTCATTGACTAGTGATGTAGAGTGACTAGAACTAGACCAAAAGACACTTAGAGTATAAATTTAAGAAAGAAGTATTTCAAATAAGCTCAACAATATTGTTTAAGGATAAACAATTATTTTTAATGTCACTGTTTTTCTATTTTTCGCAACTTTTCCCCAGTTTCTTACGAATACTAAATTGAAAACCATGTTCCTTATAGAGTATCGGAAACAAAAGACCTTGGTATGGTTTTCGATTTAAAACTAAACTTTACTAAGTATGTGGAATACATTTTAGCGAAAGCTCATTCCCTATATTCTGATTATATTACTACAATGTTCATTCCAACAGAATTGACAATTTTCAAAAGAAAGTTTACTTAATTTGCAAAATGAAAATTATGCTGGAGTATCCCTCCTATATACGACCTTACTAGAAAACTTCTCGGCCCTCAGTCGCTTGCAAATAGTCCAAAAGTCTTTACAATTACATTCATTAGCGGGGACTTAATTGTATTTTCGATTGACACTTACGCATCATCTTGGCAACTAATAGGGTTTTCCAAGGGTAAGTTCAGATTTCCTTCAAAAATTGATTTTTTTTATGGCGTATGTAATTCTATAAGTGTACGTATTAACATGTGCGATATATCTGTCGAATTCCCAACTTAACATTTTTAAAAAATTATATTAGTATTAGTGTAAAGAGGCTTAAATCTGCCGAAAAATCCAGATCTGTAGATTTGATCCTAAATCAACAATAAATCAAATTATTTTGCCCCATGTAATCAAAAACATGGGAAATTTGTGTTTTGACAGATCTAGATCAAGACAAAAATGTATTTTTTCTACCTATGGAAAACCCCATAGGAGAAAATTAACATAGCGAGTTAACTATGCACTTAATAAACCTATAACTCGCTGTGTTAAAGAATCTAACGTTATTCATATATGTAAATATTGATTTTAATTTTCATAAAAGCAGAATAACTCTAAAAAAAACTCACTTTTGTACTATTTAGATATACTATAAATATAAAATAAATATCTTGATATTTAATGTGTGTATATTTCTATGTACAAAGTTGTATTATAACACATTTTATGTAATCATATTTATCAATACATTGTTTTTATTTCTAAGATGTTAATAATCTTTAATTGATGTTAAATAAATAAAAAAGAGGATGGAATGCGACCCACACTAATAACTTCCCATCCCGTCTGTCGAATATTCATAACAATATTTTGTGTGAGATAAATAAATAATTTGAAGTCAAAATCTTTCTTTGTTCTCCTAATACTTGAACCGAAAACGATTTCTTATCAGTTTTTTGTTTTTTTTTTTTTTGTAGGTTTTCGCGTTTTGTTTAGAAAATTGTTAGTTAAAAACTTCTGGAGCTATACAAAAACATTTATTTTATTGAAAGAACCCAAATCAAGAAGAAAAATGTTAAAGAAAATTAAAAAAGAAATCTTTCGGTTCGTTTTTGAGAAAATTCGAATTTTTGATTTTTGACAAGAAACTTGTTTGGTGTCTACTCTTATTGCTGATCTTAAGAAAAATTAGAAAAACACCTAACGCGAATCTGTTTAAGACTTCAATTACCAAGTTTGAACTCAATCCACCCAATGGTTTGGGCTATAGGGGCGAGGACAGACAGACAGACGGCCGGAATCAGGGACCCACTTTTTTGGACTTCTCTTTCGTCGTAATGTCATGTTTGATTAAAATCCCAAGTTTAATCGTTGTAAGTTGTAATAAAATTGTAATTGTAATGTTTCTAAAAAAATTAACTAAAAATTACGAACAATATTTTGCATATGATGAAATAGTTTGATTTTAAAATCTATTTTAAACGTGATTCAAAAACCAATTATTACCAGTTTAAGCATTTCTTGAAAGTTTTTATGCTCAGTATGCTTTGACATTTCATCATGAATAGACTTACTAACGAGCAACGCTTGCAAATCATTGAATTTTATTACCAAAATCAGTGTTCGGTTCGAAATGTGTTTCGCGCTTTACGCAAATTTTATGCGTTTTTTTTTAAAAAAAAGTTCTCAAGCTCTTAAAAAATCACCCATTATGTATTTATTGTCCTCCATTGAAAAGAGGACATTGTTTAATATAATGGGTGATTTTTTCAGAGCTTGAGAACTTTTTTTTTAAAAAAAACGCATAAAATTTGCGTAAAGCGCGAAACACATTTCGAACCGAACACTGATTTTGGTAATAAAATTCAATGATTTGCAAGCGTTGCTCGTTAGTAAGTCTATTCATGATGAAATGTCAAAGCATACTGAGCATCTTTCTCTTTGACACCATGTCTGAAATCCCGCGTGATCTGTCAAATACTAATGCATGAAAATCCTAACCTCAAAAAAATCACCCGATATTTCTTATATAAACAAATACAGATTGGATTTTACTATGAAAATTTAGCACAGAAGAAAATAAGTTTTAAGTCAATAGCTCTATTTATTCACGAGATAACATGAATCGAACATAAATTTTATTATTATTATTTTTTGTAGAATTAAATGTTTGTGAAAAAACTGATTGTTGGATTTTTATAGATAAGAAGAAAACAATATTTTCCATAAGATGAAATTAATTTGAAGCTAAAATTTTTAATTTTTATTTTTTGTAAGAAATTGTCGATTTTTCTCAAAATTTTACTGAATGTTGAAAACAATATTTTTTTATAAGATGAAATTAGTTTGAATTTAAATTAAAAAAAAAAAAAAGTTAATTGATTTTTTTTTCAAAATTATAAGAGTTTTGTATCACGTCACATTATGTAGTATAACATTTAATTGAAGCCGCTAGCGTTATTGGTTCATGAAATGTTTTGGGTTAAATTTTTTTAAAATTGCTATGGTAAAAAACCACCCACTCAAATTTTTGAGGGTCATTTCTGCATTATTATCTCTATAAAAAAAATTATTTGAAGTTGATATCTCCACTGGTACTTGAAATATGGACAACGAAAAAAGCTTCCCGAACACAGACATCTCGTTAAAAATCTTTTAAACCTTGAAACGTCGAGAAATGTAAAAGTTTTCAATTCGAAAAATCGGACCGATTGGAATAACTTCATCATTTTGCTTTTCCGGCGACGCACAAGATTTGTAAATAATAGACAGTATGTTTACAAAATATTTATTATTTTATTTAGTTGAAACGTAGTGTATATATGTACATACCTACACTCAAAAATTTGTCTACTAAATTTAATTATTTCAAACTAAATATGTTAGTCTGAAACTAACTAGACAAATTATATTTCAATTTTAAGCCGGAACAAAGTTACTCAAAAAATTGCTGAGAATAAAAAACAACTAATTTTTTCCCAGTGATTCGAAATCAGCCCCTTCAGATGCCATCCTGGTTTATAAAATGTGTTAAATAAATCATTAGTACGCTACTTTTAGTTTTGTTTATTTTTCTAGATATCTAGATAGTCCGGATCAATTAGATTTTCAACAGTTTAAAAATTCAAATGTACATACATACATACATAGTTCGAATCAATTGGATTGTCAACAATTTGGGAATTCAAATTCAAATGACAAAATAAAGTCAGAATAAATTAAATGTGACTCGTTTTTTAATGGCCAGCTTAAAAGTTCAATGATAAAATACTCCTTATTTTTTTTTAGTTACAAAATTTTCTTTAAATTCTTTCAAGATATTTTATAATTTGAAAAGAAAAAGTTTACGTTTTACGATAAATACTCAAAGTTATGCAAATAACAAAATCTTTATTCCGTCAAAAATCCTTACAACTCTACGTTCTTCTATTATTTAATTACAAGGAATTACAACTCCTGAAATCTGTTAATTTGTGTACCTATAAATTTCAAACTTAAAATATGTAACATGACAAATCAAAAAAAATAGACTTCGGGAATATAATAAAACGGCGACGTTATGTACACATATACATTCATCCTTATTTATTTATTCCTAAAAATTTCGTTCATACGGCTGGTATTTTTAAGACTTCCTACATTTACATCAGTTCAAAGGTAAAACTCTTTAAGCGTTTTCAAGCAACGCTTAGAACACATGGTAGTTATCAAAAACACTCTATGTGAAAATATAAATCAAACGTAGCTATTCTGGTTTCACTGCAAACTAAAGCGAACAGCTGAATCAGGAGTTTATTCAATTATTCATTACAAGCCAAAAATATGAACAAATGGGTTTTGGAGGGTGAAGGATTTATATCTCCATATAAAATATTTTTATTATTCATCTCAGGAACTTCAAAAAACTATGAAAGTGCTCTGTAACTATCAAATCGCATGTTATATTGAGAATGATTGATCATTTTTTTGTTCAGTTTTTTTGTAACTCAACAAATTAATGTTACACTTTCGTTAACAAACGTATGTTCTGTCTAATTTAACGAAAATCAAGAAATTGACTTTATGACTTTTTGTAGTTTGTAATAAGTCTACCTTAAAACATTGTTAACGTATCCTATTATACAATTAAAAAACTAACGACGCGACGTTACAAAATTCGCTGAAATTACAAACATATTTTTCAAATATTTCAGGCACCAAAGTTTTATTGAACTACCTAGTCTTTTTCTCTATTTAATTCAGACAAGTCGCTCCTAGTTTTTATATTCATCATGTAAATATTTATTATATTTTAAGGGTATCCATATGTCTGTATCTATTGCAGACAAGACAACATTAAACTTGGACACATCAAACAAAAACAAAGAAAACAAAAGTACGGACGGATAAAAACCAGGTTGAAAATTATTTTCTTAGGGCCATTTTATATTAGAGCACTCCTGTCTGAAGTCTAATAAGTTTACATTCCAATGATACAATTTACGTCTAAATGGAGTTGAAGCAAGTAACGCTTTAACATTAATGTGATGCAATAGCTATTATGTTAACTATTTCCGATCCTATGATTTAAATGAGTTTTTGAAACAAACATTCCATTTTGCCTTGATTTAGACTTTATACCTATCTAAAAAGTATTTTAACAGTATATGTAGATGGTGTTTTTCTTATATTTATTTTCATAAACAAACAAACACTAAAAACTTCAAACTTTGTATGTTTTGTATAAATAGGTACCTACTTCAATATTTAAAGAAGATTCAAACAAATTAAGTTGTAACTTATAATTATTTGATGTAATTAAATATTGGTGATGCGATTCCGACGGCAACCATATTTCTATCAAAAACCTGCTTACACCAGGAACAATTTTTTATTGAAATGAAAGTAAAGACTTGTAAAAAAAGATTGAGAACTTAAACAAACTTTCACTCATGTAAAGATGCAAAGACAGACAGAAAAAAAAACACATCACATATTCATAATACATAGTTTCACCAAAAATTTTGTGCGTAAAATTTAAGAAACAATAATTATGAAACGCATAGCTGTCAAACTCACCTCTCCTCGGATTCGATTTGTTATAGTTTCCATTGAAACAGTTTTTATCTCACAAGAGTTGCAATTAAAACGTAATTATAAGAAAGTTTGAGATTATATTTAATTTTAATTAATTTTTAAATTTAACATCACTTCAAATACAGTCAAAATTTAAATAAATTAGCGCTGAAGTTTTATGTAAATTTATTAATTGAAAAGTTATAAAAGAAAAAAAAAACAATAAATTATAAGCTAAAGACAAAAATCCGTATTTTAACTATAGAAATATTTTACATGGGTATTTGGATGTTTTTGAATTTCTTGTAAGTTTTGAGTATTTATTGATTTGCTTTAGTTTTTCTTATACACAGTTTAAAAAAACCAGCAGCATGGCTATGGCGAGAAATCAGCGACAATAAAAGAAATCTTGCTTACAAATCCACGTAAAAGCATCATCACATAGCAAGGGTCAGGGAGTTAATATGGAATGGAAGGGGTGGCTATATAGGTGAGGTGCAGAAGGGATGTGATTATTACAATTTACAATGGTAACACCAAATTCACAACAAATTTATTTATATTTAAATATATAAAATTTAATATTATTTATTTTTTTGTTTATTAGTATTTTTAAAAAATTATGCAAATATTTATTTTGTTTTGTTTATATAAATTGATGTTCCTTTTAGAAAGCTGTTAACCAATAAACTAAACTACAAGCCCAGCCAACTCGTTGCGCGATAAAAGGGGATTCGTTGCCGTTTTCACAATACCGAAGCAATAACACAATGCAGTAGTGTTGTAGTTTTCCATAACTATAGAAATGCACAATTTCCAGTATACGAATACAAAAAAAAAAGAAAATATAGGAAAACATAGTTCACAACAAAAATGGCAATAAAAAACGAAAATAGAACCACATAAAAAAAGTAAAAAAAACAAAGAGGAAAAACTGACACGGAGAAGTTAAGAAAGGACTGTGGGACTTTGCTCTGCACAAACAGGGTTTTCAGCAGAAGTTCCGTTGCATAGTATGTGCAGATTCCTATACCACCATCAAACACACAACACTCAACCCAAAAGCGCCTTGCCGTTGCCGTTGTCGTTGCTGACGTTACAACTTGTTGTTTCTCCTTCAGAGCAGCCTCAAAAGGTTTTTTTTTTGTTTCTATGCACAATGACCTCCTTCTTTCACATCCACATCGTCCTAGGTTGTTTTTGATCCTTCACTCTTATACCTCTGCCTGCAATTGCAATTCTACAATCAAGCATCAGTCAGCGCGCGTCTCGTAGTGTCGTTCCTTGCATCGTTGTCGTTGTTCCATGTTTGCCTGCCTCACCATCCTTGTTTTATGTATTATGTTGTTTCAGCATACACAGAACATTTAACTTATATCCATCCGCCATCCACCTCCTTTTGCAACCCCGTATACATTAAAACTGCCATCCTTGGGGTGTTCAGTTCAGATATAGCAGCTTCCATATCACACCGCCAACACCACTGGCGCTTCTTCATACTCTTGCCACCCCATCACACAGCAATTCGCTTTCGCAATATCTGCAGCAGCGACATAAACAGGTCTTGATGTGGCTCCTACTAAAATACTAACAATTCCCAACACACAAAGTATACTGTCCTCATCCCCATCGCTATCCCCATATCCTTTTTCCTATTCTCCATATCACCATTACTATCAAGCCGAATTGCATTTAAATTTTAAGAGGGGTTTCATGGGACTTGGGATTTTGGACTGGGGATTGGGGACGGACGAAGTTTTGCAATATACACACAATTTGCAATTGCAAACACAGCAAGCAAGGCAACCAACTACCTACATAAAACCTAAACTACATACCATCTACTAACACTCACCGTACCAACCCTCAGTGATCAGTGGAGAAAACTAATAGAGAACACAAGACTCATAGGTATAGAGGGGCAGGGCAGATGGCAAAATTAGATAGCACGCCGCCGCCGCCACCGCCGCCCGCCACCCGGCACGCTGCACCTCGCCGCGCCCAAGAGCTCCCTTAAAATCTAAATTGTAAACAATGAAATAATGGGGTGCTGGACTGAACTTTTGGTCGAATATAAAAAACAATGAAAATAAAAACCAGTAACGAATAATATAACGAAAAACAATAATACATTATATAAAATAACGGCAAGTTTGGAACTGAAATTCAAAAGTTTTTGAGATTTTATGGAAACTAAAAACACAAACTCTCAAGTTTTTCAGCAAATTAAATGAAAAATAGTGGATTTTGTAGGATTAAAAGGACACTTTAAGGCCTGCGACTTATTTGACGGAACCACCATAAAAGTTGTCAAGTTTTAATTTGTTCTATGTGATAAATCTGTTGACCTAAGTTGTAAAGTCTTTTTCTGGCAGCTATCTTTTTTTAAAACTTAGTAGGTCAGTGAAGGTAGGTAAGGAGGCAGGTAGTACTTATAATAATAATTGAAAAGAAAAAAACGCTCTACAATTCAATAAGTCTGTCTTGTAAAATAAAATAAGACTAACAATCGTCTCATAGGTTAAAAAAAACGACATTATTGACAATATATAGGTATTCAGGTATTTTAGAAAGTATATTATATCGACGAAATAAAATAAAACCTAGGTACCTACCGACTTGGTACTGGTAGACTTATTTTACTTTCATATAGTTTTACATCTCGTGGTAGTTTGTTATTCGACAACCGTAAAATCCACTTTCACCATCCTGCACCCCGTATAGTTATGCGGCTGCACCAAAGCATAGCAAGTTGTAACCTCACACCCACTCACGCACACATCTACAATTCCATACTTCTGAGCTTTTATACTGTGTTTTAAATTGAAAACAAATGCAAAAAAAAAAGAAATATGTAGAACTCTAAACACAAAAACACAGATAAAAATACAAACAAAAAGAAAAACAGAAATAACAGACTAACAGACAATATTCTAGAAGCTTTTACATAGGCAAGGGGCCCGCACACATGTTTAAACCTTAGAGTTAATAATAAGTGTTGTTATGTAAAGTATCGGACTAAAAAGTTGCATTCTTGTATCTACCCTATAGGTTTAATCCATCTCATCCGTCGTCGCTCGTGTCCCTGCATCCAACTACCTTCGCAGGGGGTTTCACACCGAAAAGAAAAATTTAAGATACAGTAACTATGATAATAATATGCATAAGTATCCTTTAAGCAGGCTTTAATTTCATCTAGTTCTCAGTTTATAGCTCGACTTATGTAAATATGTCATCGTCGTTCTTTCAATAAAATCCGTTTATACAGGATAAAAAAAAACATATTTAAAACTCTTTAAATCAAGGGGCATCTACATATATAATACATACATATGTGGGTGGCACAGGCACGGATTGAACTCAAGACCTATGGCATGACAGTCCTACGCACCAGCGATCACGCAACGGATACTAGTTTTTCATAGATAATTTATTTAACTTGGTCCCAAACATTAAGGTATTTACATATATAGATCAAAGAAAGTTAATCAATAATTGATGGTAATTACAAAGAATGAATTGAAAATCGAAAATTTACGAAAGGAAACTGCATTTTTTAAGTTGTTGTTGTTTAATATTAACATTCAATGACTTCTTTAAAGAAATGTATGTAAATAAAAAAAAAAGTTCTAGCTTTTTAAAAATTTTCAAAAGTAAAACTTTGACAAAGTGAAATTAAACCAAAGTATTTTGAGAAATAAGATCTACTTATTTTTACAGGAGGGAAAGGGTGCCGTGAAATAAAGCCAAGTGATTCTCTCATAAATAGGCCTTATTGCATTTTGCTAAAGTGAAAATTGTGAGGTATCTATGGGGGGAATGCTGCCCCCTGCAATTCCCTGCTTAGACGCAGTACAGGATTTGGAGTGGTGCAAAGCCGGGTGAAATTATAACCAAACTGTTGAAAGTGGAAAAAAAACAATTTGGCTTTATTTCACCAAATGCCTTAATGCACTTTGCAATACTGAAATATGGGAAAGTTTTGAAAGTTGGAATTAATTCTATCGGCTTCATGTCACGAAACGGAAATTTTCTGGTGCATACGAGGGAGCTGATGACAATATCTAATAATATCAATGAAAGTTACTTGTAAGTTATGATGGGACTAAGTAGCTAAAAGCCAACTCTGAGTAGTTTTTTTTTTAAGAAGGCAGTATGTGTGAAAGCCCAAATCTTTGTCTTTCTTTAGGTGCGGTTCAATCGTAGTACCTAAAATTTATAACTTGCAACCATGGTATATTGTAGTATTTATAACACTAATGCTAGGTATTGAACCAAAACTTATTAAAGTTTCCAAAAACTTCATTTTTGTCCCCATTAAAAAGTAGTATATGAGGAACAGTACAGTTAAAAATAAGGATAATGTGGCATTTCGTTTTATTTAAAACTTACTTTGATTGCTTAACGGTTTGTAGTAAAAAGTTGAACAGCTTACAGAAGTTCTAAGTCGTGTGCGATCAGTCATTTGTTGGCAGCTTGAATAATTACTTTATTTATTATTTATTTTGTTTAATTTCTATGCAAGACCAACTTTAAATAAAAAAAATGGAAGAAAACAAATCTCAAGACACAATGTTTTAAATGATATCAATAAAGTTTTATTGTTTTATTGTTTTTTATTAAAAAATGCAGTACCAGTATAAATACTAAATAAATTAAATAAATTGGGTGGCGCAACAGTTCGTTGAGAACTAGGGCCTAGTGACTTACAACTCTCAACCATTCCTGTGTGCGAGTACTGTTGTCAGGGATGGAGAGGACCTACAGTTTTAAGCCGAATCCGAACGGCAAATTTGAGAAAGCACTCTGGCATGACGTTCCGACGCACTAACTATCATGCCACGGGTACTACAGTATAAACACTAGCTAGTGTTTTTTTTATGTGCGGTTTTCAATTTGGCAATACTTTTTTCAGAGTTTGTCTTTTTGACAGCTGTCACTTGATTTGCCACTTAAACAGTCTTAGGCTAAGTATACACCATTGTCTTGTCTTGCAAATTGTCCATTCAAACTGTTGTTGATTGTATCCAAATATTAGACAATTTGTTGGTAGAAAATCGGTTGACGATTGCCGACAATTTTGTATCTTCCATTCAATAATAGTCTGCTTACACGGTTGGAAGACTTTAGAAAATAATTAAATTGATAGACTCATTGGAAGGCAATTTTCTCAACGGATGACAGAGAATATGAAAATTTATTTTAGAAGTGAAAACAACTGGTCATGCAAAAACATTTAAAAAAATATAGAATATAAAAAAAGTAAAACAATAATGAAGCAGTCATTCCATTCTTTTCAACTTTTTGTGCTTAATTTCTTTTTCGTTATTTTGTCAATCGGTGACTTATTATCTCTTTCGATTTTCAAATTCTTTCGAAATCCTGTAAACTTTTCTTGTTGCTTCCTGCACAAAAAACGCCTGCCAATTAAAAATTGTATGATGTTATTGAAAAGAACATCATCAAATATCCAACTTCTTGGAAATCTTCCAATTATTTGAAAATACCAAAGTTGGGTGTTTAGACGAGTGCAAACGATTTTTGATAGAAAATTTGCCGACGATTGATTGCCAATTTTGTTTCTGTCACTTTTGACAGATAAAATTGGGTGTTTACATGGTTGATAGAAAATTGGTTAAAATGTTCTGCGAATATTGGAAGATCTTCCATTCGTGTATACTTATACTCCTGAACTACCGCGACGTTTGCAAATGGTGCAAATTTGTTACAAAATTAATGGTACGGTTCGCGCGAAGAAAGAAAGCAATTTATTGAATTAAACTCTTGGTGAGCACATTATCTTGCATTGATGTGGACCATTGGCGTAGCCTCCAAAAAACAAAACACCGCCGCACCATTTTTTGTGAGGTTATGTGAAGCAGATAAGCCCGAGACGATAAACGCGTTCGAGGAGAATATTCGGCCATGACATTCAATTATATGAGTTTTATTTCTTTTTGAAAACAACAAGTCTTAAAATTAAAATTTCAACTTCAATATTTCAAAACCATTTGTTTATAAATATGTTTTTTTTTTAAATAATTTGTTGCCCTTATTAATTATTAATCAAAAACTGAAAACTATAGATGGTTTTATGTCTTTTAGTTTTTGAAAAAATTGAAAATAACCACAACTACTATTTTAATTAAATTATTATTTTTTTTTTGCTTGAGTGGTCTTATTTTGATAGTAATAATGGTAGGTGCGAGTTTGGGCGTATGCAACAGTGAAGTGTGTATGGGGGGCATGCTGCCCCCTGCAACCCCCCTGCTTGGACTCACTATAGGATTTGGGTTGGGTGCAAGGTGGGGTGGGTTCAAGGTGGGCTTGGTGCAAGGGTGCATGCAAAGTCTCTTTTGCATTTATGTAAATAAGCTGGATTTAAGAAAAATGAATTTAGCCTTATTCGATTTTTAGTAATTTTTAATTTTCTCGAGAACTAGTAGACATAAAATCATCTAGTTTTCAGTTTTTGATCACAAACAAATAAGAGCAATGAATTCTAAAAAAAAATAGTAAATAATTTTAAGGTTTTGAAAAATTAGTTTTTAAACCATATTTTTAACTTTTTTTTTACCAAATTTTGAGTTTAAAACAATTTTTTTCAAAAACTATGCATAGTTTTGACTTGATTTAAAAACAAGCTAATAGACAAAAGTGTTGGCTTTAAAAAAAGGTATAATACTTAATTGTAAGTATTACCGTTATTTTTTAACTATTTTTTTCCCATTTTAAGTAATAATTTTTTTAAATTGCCCCTCCCCCCTAAACGGAACTATTACCGCCAGCCAGACTGCCCAGACTCTAACCGTAAAAGCAAGTAACACAACATATCAAAAAATTGACCGACCTAAAATTCTCGCTCGAAAACGTTGCGAGCTCCTATACTATAGCTTTATAGTTCATAAGCTTCGATTTTGACACAAGTGAAAGCACATTGGGTTATTTTAAGACAAAACGTTCTTCGCGTGATCAACGGTTATGTATATTCATAAACCAAAAGATATGGAACAACGAGATGAGCGGGCTGTACAGTAATGTAGACTTCGCCAGAAGGATACAAGCCCAACGACTGAGAATGCTTGGAAACCAACATGAGAGTCGCTTGTGTGCGGCCACAAATGGAAAGTGACCTCACCCATCATGGACTGTGTCACTGGATGCATCCAGCTTGGGACCTAGAGCTAGATGGACAAGTTTTTTGGCTGAAGCCCTACTTCGCACAAGATTGTAAGCGTCACCTTTAGTAAGTAAATAAAATCTTTTCCACTAAATCCAAGGTATCCAAATTTGAGTCCTTGAACAACGCTTTATTTTATGATTTTTTTTAAATAAATAAAAAAAAGCACCATTTGATTTAATTTTTATCCGATATTTGCATTTTTATTTTTTTGCAGTAATACACTTAATACATTTATTTACATAATTTTACATTAACATCATTAAACTCTTGTGTTTTGAAGAAACAAATCGAAATTCAAATAAAAATATAAATATAATTACACTCTCCTCTAAATCTGTACCTACAAAAGTATAGGTATATATAAATGTGTGTCAATGTATAGGTGTGTGGAAGAATTTTGATATTGCAAAAAATATAAATTTAAACAAAAGTCTGAGGAAACACCGCATCTAATACCTATACCATAATACTTGATAGGTACTTGTTTCTTGTACTTTGTGTGCTATGTTTTATGTTAGTATTTTGTATTTATTTTAATTGTTCTTGCCATGTGCATACAATTTTGTACATGTGTACACACATTCCAGGCGCATGCTTCATAATATATTCTTTTCTCTGGTTCGTGGGTGCATCATCTTATTGATAATGATGATGAGGACTGTAGGCATGGGGTGTGCAGTGTGCTCTATCTGAGGGGACTATGGGAAACTACTATTTTTTCGTATTGTAGTTTACTTATAAAACCAGATGAAAAAAAGAGTGTGCATCAATAGGGTGTTTCGATTAAAGATTCATGTTTTAAAAAAATTTGCAATGCATGTTTTGTTTCTTTGCCAACTAGCGAAGGTGTACACGTGTAGTTTTAGGCGATCGCCAAATCCTACCAGAAAAATAATGTTTTCAAAATAACGAAAATTATGAACCAAAGGATATAGTATCCATGAACACCGTACTTATGTACAATAATCTTTTTAAATTTTCGTAGGAATTTATTGTAATCGAATTGATAACTTCCCATCCAGATTGTCGATTTGTCTTGCTTAAAATTAAAACAAAACATTCATAACAATATTTTGTGTGAGATAAATAATTTGAAGTCAATATCTCCCTTTGTTCTACTAATACTTGAGTCGAAAACTATTTCTTATCAATTTTTTGTTGATTTTGTAGATTTTGTAGATTTTCGTCTTCTATTAAAAAAGTTCTCAATTGATTTTTTTTTACAAAATTAGCTTTAAACTACCAGCAAATATTTGTTTTTGTTATCGAGATTTTTAGTCGAAAACCAATTTTTACCAATTTTAATAGCATTTCTTGAAAGTTTTTACTTCTTAAACAAATACATATTGGTTTTTCCTAAGAAAATTTAGCACAGAATAACATCATTTTGAAAACAATACCTTCAGTTATTCGCGAGATATCAAGAATCGAACATCATTTTTTAAGAGTTTTGCGTTCTATTTTCTGAAGATTTTAATTTTTAGGAAAAAACTGACTGTCGGATTCGCAAAAATTTTTTAAGGAATGTCGAAAACAATATTTTTTATAAGATGAAATTAGTTTGTAGCAAATATTTTTAATTTTTAAAAAAGATATTTGTGTCGTAAATCAGTTTTCACCAAGTTTCAGTAATGTTCGTTTAGATTTTTTATTTTTTGTACAAAAACTGTCCACTCGATTTTTCTCAAAATTTTACCAGATGTCAAAAACGTTATTCTTCGTTGCATGAATTTATTTTGGAGATAAAACCATTTTTTGTTCGTAAAATTTTTCGTTTTTTTTTTTGATTTATAAGAAAACCGTTAACTGTTTATTTTTTTTTTTTAAATTATATCAGTTTTGTTTAACGTCACAATGTTTATAATATAAAATTTAATTCAAGTAGTTACAGTTATTGGTTCGTGAGATATTTTGGGTTAACTTAATTAATTAATTAATTAAATTAGTTAACCAAAAATTAATTAAATTGATATGGTAAAAAAAACACCCACTCAATTCTTGAGTCGTTTCTGCATCTTTTGGCATTATTATCTGTATAAACAAATTTATTTAAAGTCGATATCTCTATTGGTTTTTGAGTTATGGACGACGAAAAAAGCTTCCCAAATGTACGGACGCACGCACGCACATATGTACATACATTTCTATAAAAATCTTTTATTTAGGCTCTAGGGACCTTGAAACATCGAAAAATGTAAAAAATTTTAATTCGACAAATCGGACCGATTACAATAACTTCCTATGGGAAATTAATAGGTAGATATTGACGATGACTAAATATAAATAATATTTTCAGTTTCCTAAATTTGTTTAAGAAAAATCAAAATAAATTATATATTTCATAAATAACAACATACATAGGTACATTCAGTGTCAAAAAAAATTTAAAAATAAATTCCAAACATATACAAACACAAACACAAAAACTCACAGACACAGACGAAAGCTCTGGTCGGCTTGTAAACTAACATCCTTATTGTCTAAAATGTCAAAAAGTTTATTGTAGTGCTTTTTTACATATGTGTGGGTAAATAATATGCGCTTTGTATTAAAATAAACGACACGATGATGGCAACGGATCTTTTATTTGCATTTTATGTTTGCCTCGGATTGAAGGAATTGGTTGTAAGAGGGGGTGAGAAAGGTTGGAAAAAGGATCCCATGCTACCACGATGATGCCTCACTTTATTTTATTTAAAGTCTTAGTTCTGTTTTTTTTGTATTATTGTTTATAGCCTTGTTCATTAACTCTCTGATGGCGATGGCAATATGGTTCCTATCTTTAACTTTAACTTTTTTTGATGCTCGTTTTATGTTCTTGTGTACAAATAATTTACCCAACCTGTTTTCAATTGAGAATATCAATGAACCCTGAAATGAAGTCCAACAAGAACCTCGAGAACAATTTCTTTCCTTCAAAAATGTGTCTTCTATATTAAAGCAACTTCAGTCAAAATTTCCTGGGCCTTTTAGGAATGACAATTAAGGGATTACATACCTTACCTACCTACTGAAATGGTGTGAAGTAAGCCTCAAATTAGTAGATTGTGTTTTTGAAAAAAAAAAACACTAAAATGTCATCTGTATGTCGTTTAAAATCGAATTGTTTTCAGTAAAGGTTTTTTTTTTTAAATGTACCGTAACAGGATTATTATTAGAAAATTACCTATATCCCTTTTTGTTATCCTGGATACCTAACTTTACTACTCATAAAGCCTCATTGATTTTAAAACCTTTTTCGTAAATTGTTTTTGTTTTCTTTTTTTTTTGTTGATATATTGATAAACTTAAATTGGGGTAAAGTTTAAGAAATTGCACGCGCAAGAAAAAAAATGTATATTTATATGTATGTTTGTAAACGCACACAAAAGTAGACAAATACAAACAAAAAACAGTAACAAGAGCACACAAACAGCAACAGAAATACTAATTTCACCCGAATCACCAATCTAAACACCCCAGCACAAGGACGAGAAGAGAACTTATTTAAAACATGCAACCATTTTGTCTGCAGTAAAGAAATGAACAACCCAAACCAAAAACCGATCGACGCACAGGTGGTAGGGGCAGGTTTACTCTCCTTACCCCCATTGTTATTGATATACATGTTTAGGATAAGCTCCTTTCATATACATGCACACTGCAAAGCGTACATATACTCTCTCTCTCTCTCTTGTTTTTTCTCTCTTTCGCTTGAAATACAGTTTTTAGTAATGGGCCAGCCAGGATACGTAGACTGTAGGCATGAGTTTGTTTGGTTTTAGCAAGTTATCACCTCTGTACCTGTATCGTTGACGTTGAACGTTGACGTTGTTTTGTTTTTTTTTTTAGTTTAGTGAAAATTTGTTTTTTGGAAGAAGCTCCCACTCCCACTCTCGCCCGAATTCAATTCGTATGAAACCGGAAATTGTTTCGTGAACAGCGAATTACAGCGGTGCATTTTGTGTGAAAAAGTAGAAAAACACGACTGTCAAGTTAGCACTACATTTTTCGAAATTTAAAAAACTGAGTATGCAGTTAATTTTAGCTTTTTTGTTGTAAATTAGTTGTGGAAAAAAAAAATTGTACTCGACGATTTTTCAAAAAAGTTGTATGTAGTGCTAGGTTTATATCAAGTTAGCACTACACTTTTTGATTTTGTTAAAACTAAGTACGCAATTAGTATACAATTATTTGTTGTAAATTAGTTGTGGAAAGAAAAAAATTCCAAAAATTTTTTTACTTTGATTTTTTTAAAAAAGGGGGTATGTAGTGCTAACTTGACACCGTGAGTCCAATTAATTGCATCGTTACATTTTCTAATATCCTTGTTTTATCCCTGGACTCACGGTGTCAAGTTAGCACTACATACCCCCTTTTTTAAAAAAAATCAAAGTAAAAAAAATGTTTGGAAATTTTTTCTTTCCACAACTAATTTTAAACAAAAAAGCTACAATTAATTGCATCGTTACATTTTCGAATATCCTTGTTTTATGCCTGGACTCACGGTGTCAAGTTAGCACTACATAACCCCTGTTAACTTTTACTAAATAAGGAAAGACGACCGACTTCTTTAAAGTAAACGAGAAAACTCAACTTTAATTTACTCGTATATAATCAGTTAGAAGAAAAAACAAATATAGTAGGTTTACAAAAGTGTTATAATTGCTTTAAGTCTAGTGAGAGGAAAAACAAAGTTGACAATTCAGATAAATTATTTAAATCTAATCCAATTTTACTTAACACTCCTACTTTTAGATAATTTAGTTTTTAATACATAAATAATAGTTCATAATTTTTTTTTTTTAAATAATTTGCTTGATTTTCAATTCAATAATACCTTTTTTTACTTTGATTCAATTCCAATTAACAATCTTAATTTTTCAAATTTTTCTTTACTAAGTGCTTTAGTAAAGATATCAGCGTTTTGATGTTCTGACAGAACAAAATTAATATAAAAATCACCCTTTTCATATCGTTCTCGGATGAAGTGATATCGGACATCTATATGTTTCGTTCGTTTATGAAACTCTGGATTTTTCACAAGTCGGATCGCTCCTTGGTTGTCCATGTTTAAAAATGATTCACCAACGCCACCAGGAATCATTTTAGTAAGTAGTTGCCGCAGCCATATCATGTCTTTCACTACTTGAGAAGCTGCCACATACTCCGACTCCGTGGTTGAAAGCGAAACACATTTTTGCCTCTGAGATGACCAAGACAACGGCCCATATCCAAGCAAAAAAATAAACCCAGTGGTGAAGCGTCTAGTTCCAGAATCGCCTGCATAATCAGCATTGTTAAAAATTATATAATGAAGTACCTAACTTATAAATATATACAACTATTTAATTTGAATTATTTTCTTGAATCTATTTGCCTCTTTCTAATTCATACATTATTACTTGCCTTAGTACATAAACTAACTCAACTCTAGCTTAGTGAGTGGATGTGTTAAATTTTGCTCTTAGAAGATTTTGAATTCAAAGTCATTAAAGATTTATGTAAAAAAATAAAGTCTGTGCCAAGTCATTGTAATTTGAAGGTGGCAATCATTGTGCTTAAAAAAATATTACAAAACTAAATCTTAGTGCATAAAATTGCAATAATATATTTAATTATTGAACTCAAAGAATATACAAATTTGAATTGAGTGCTTTCTTCCTGCTTGAGTCTTAACATACTTGTGAGTAGAACATTTTTACTACATTGATAACAATCAAATACATATACACCCCTATTGCGAGTTTCACTTTTTTTGGATTCCGTCCGAAAAAAATGACATTTCACATTTCCCTTATTGTGAGTTTCGGACGGAAAATTTTCCACTTCGAAAAATTTCGCCCTATTGTGAACTTTTTTTTCAAGTCTTTGACAACTCTTTCTTTCACTCAAAATTTGGCGGCGGAAAAGGACAACTTTGGCGAAAAATGTAAGAAATTTGTATAAATAACAACAAAATAATCGAAAATAATTCCAACTTTTTTATTTTCAAGGAGTAAAACAACAAATAGAAGGCAATGCGAGTTGCTTTTGAATAAAATGCAATTACACCCCGATATCGCCAGAGGTTATTCAAAGGAAAATAAAGACAAAATTTCAGAGTTCTGGACGACAACGGCAAATGATCTCAATAGTGCAGGGCCTCCAATAAAGTCAAAAACTGAGTGGAAAAAGGTAACCTGTTCTTCTATTATTATAGAACCAAATTTATTAAAAAATGCTTCATAAGGTTTGGAATGACCAGAAAAGATATGTGAGGAAAAAGGCGACGGAAAATAAAGCGAACCAAAGAGCAACCGGAGGTGGCCCTAATAAAACAGTCAAGTACACAGCTGTGGAAGAAGCTATATTACAACTTATAGGTGTTAACGAAGCTGTGGAAGGTTTTGGCTCACCCTTCGGTTTGCCTCCCCCTGAGAAAAAAAGAAAAACTGACGTAGCCGAAGAGAATGGAGATGATCAAAATTCATTAGAGGATCTAATGGAATATTTAAATGAAGGTGATGATACTTGTGATAATGGTAATATTCATGATGGTGTTCCTTGCGGAACCGAAACCAATGACGTCAGGAATGCATCAACAAATCTTGAGCCATCAACATCAAAACCAACACAACCAAGAAAATATAAGACTGCTCGGCTCACGACAAACGATCTCATCTATGAAGTGCTGAAAGTCCAAAAAGAAATAAGCTCGAATATTTTGGAAGTTGTTGGTGTTCTAAAAGAACACAATACCTACTGATATTCAAAATGGTTTTAAAAAAATCTACCGGTCTCTGGACCGTATTTGTGATTTCTCCAAACAGAGACTAAAGGAAGAAAAACGTCACCACGAAGTAATTGAAGCATTTCGTAAGAAGGAACTTGGAAATAAAATTGTTGAAACTCAAAAAATGTTGCAACTAAAGGAACTTGAAATGGAAATTTTACGAGGAGTACAACCCAAAAAATAACCAAAAAATGTTTGTGTTTTTTTGTTTAATGAATTACCTATTTGTTTTAACTCTTTTTTTTTATTGAAGTTATTTTTTGTTTATTTTTTTTTATTATTTAACTGTTGTTTTAAACAAACCTTTAAGCTTTATTTTAATAAACATTTCAGTATTTAAAGAAAGAAAAGTATTTACGTTTAAATCTCTTTTATTTATTTTTTCTTTCATGTCATTTAAATTAATTAGTATAAGGAATTTGCAATTTCATTGCGAATACGCTGACTTGCAGGCAAAAAGTTTTCATCTGGATGAATACTTTCTTGATTCGCTATCTCTTCACTGAAGGTTTCTGTTATGTCCTCGTTTTCGATATTACTTTTGTAGTGAATGCAAATGTTGTGCAGTGCTGCACATACATTTATAATTTTCACTGCTTTAGATGGGGAATAGTGCAATTCTCGAGCACTCAGCCTGTTTTTTAAGACGCCATTAGACCTCTCTATTATATTTCGGCATCTTGAATGCACATTAGGGTGATTCATTTCCGCAAAAAAATTTTATTTTTTTTTTTTTATTTTTCATGCTATTTAAATTGAACTTTTTTATTGAGTACTAATGTATTTCTCTATAGCAACAACTTTTTTAGAATTATTATTATTTCTGACTTATAATAAATATAAAAATAACACATCAATTAACACATTGAAGAATATAGATAAAGTTTATTCAATTTTGAAGTTGAACAGTGCAGAAAAGAATTTCCAACGTGTGCCAAAAAGCTCCACTCAGCTCTAAAATCTTAATCTGCTTTATATAAAAATCGTAATTATTTAATATTTATCAACTTGTTTTTTATGACTATTGAGATGTTTACTAACTTTGCAATATATTACCTAATAATGTAACCTTCTGTTTGTTTTGATTAAAGTTTTGTTGTTTCTTTTTAAATTAATGTGTTCTTTTTATATTTGTCATAAGCCAGAAATCATAATAATTCTAAAAAAGTTGTTGCTATAGAGAAATACATTAGTAATCAATAAAAAAGTTCAATTTAAATAGCATGATTGATTAGTATTTATCAATTTCTTAAGTTTTGAGGCATAAAAATGGCTGTAAATTGAATAAATACTGGTCAAAGGACTATTTTTTACGAATCAGCCCTTTTTTCTCCCTACTTTTTGCGAATTGCTCAAAAAAATTGGAAAAAAAGCTATTCATTCAAAAAATTACACTTTGATGACTCCTACTGGCGAACCAGTGCGAGTTACACAAAAAAACATTAAAGCAATTTTAAAGAGCGTAAAATTCCCTATAAGGTCCATTAAACCGGTTGACAATATTGTAAAAGGTGCGTGAGCATTAGAACTTTGAAAAAAAAAGCATTTTTTTTACATGCATTTTATATGGGAAAACTTCAATTTTAAATTGCAAGTACTTAAAATTGATATTAAGAGCTCTACCTTGGTGAGAATTTTTTTTTCTATAAGTAAATTAATATTTTGCTTGAGCACCGAGAAAAAAAAAATGTTTGCGGAAATGAATCACCCTAATGCACATCATTAAATTTTGCCTCAACAGAGCCTACTTGAGGTGTTCTGTAAGGCGTAAGTAGCCAAGGCTGTAAGGGGTATCCGGCATCTCCTAAAAAAAAAAATAAAAAAAATTAAAATTTCATGTTGATAAGGATAGTTTTATAGCATTGCAACTTTGCGATGTTCTTAAATGTTAACTACATACCTAACAACCAACCATTGCTACCATTCCGTAAATAATCTTCTTGCAGTTTGGATTTGATCATGCTCACGTTCCAAACAAAAGAATCGTGACATGCTCCAGCATGTGTTGCATCAACGTAGCGTATTCGCAACTCATTATCACAAATCTATAAAAATGAAAATTAGTTTATGAATATTTTTGAATATCTTATACGTACGAGTAAAACATTCAAACTGAATTTGCCTTTCCTGTTATAAAAAAGGTGTTTGTTGTGTGATGGCGATATAATGTTGACGTGTGTTCCATCTACACATCCTATTATGCTTGGCATATTGAATTTCATGAAGAAATCTTGGCTGATTCTTCTGCACTCGTTTTGTGTTGGCCACTTTATCCATTCTGGACAAAGCCTCTCCTCCAACACGTTCAACACTTCAGCCATAATAAGGCTTACGGATGGTTGTGCCAAACCAACTTCATAGTCCTTCCCAACCCCCTTTTGGTACCCGCCCTCCGCAAGGAAACGTAAGGTGGCTGCAAGTTTAATAATTGGGGGCACACCAAATTTTTGTTTTACAGGGGGCAAGGAACTGGAAAGAACATCCAACAAATATTTGAAGGCTTCTTTATTCACTCGATAGTGTTGATGAAATCTGAAAAAAAAAGTTTGATTGGTAATCTACATTTAACAAATTCTTTACATGAAACTTATTACTTACAATGTCTTCTCATAAATTTTTGTTTTTGTTTTTCTTCCTCATCATTAATCATTTCCCTCAGGGCTATGCTATACATGTTGCTAAAGTAAAATATAAAAACAATTGTAAACAATTTGTGTAATAAAATATCATACTGTTCAAGTTCATACCTTTTGATTTTTGATTGATATTATTCAAGTATATATTTTATTATTTTTTTTAATTTATGACGGAATGCACGGATATTGTTTACTTTTTTAAAAATTTTAATTCGCACTTTACTCATCTGTCAAATATCTGTTTAGCTGGGTTCGAAGTGATGTAGTTCTGAATTGTTCCGGTTTGTTTTTGTTCTGAGTGGTGTAGTTCGGTAATTTGGTTATGGATACCCTCGTTTGTTTTTTTTTCTTGAAAAATTACTTCTAACATACAAAAAATATTTAATAAAGTTTTTAAACTCAACAAATTGTCATTTTCATTCCAAAAGGGGTTGAAAATAATAATTTATTTGCAAAACTAGAACACCGTCCTATTGTAATTTTTTCTGGGATTTGTTCAGATATTTCGTTCAGCTTGTATTTGTCTTTTCAATGAACACTTCTTTTTTTCGAAATGTCACCACTAATTCGAAGTGAAAATTCATTCGGGTGGAACTCACAATAGCTTTTAAAATTCCGGGGGAACAATAATTTTTCGGGTGAAATATTTTCCGGGTGAAACTCACAATAGGGGTGATAGTGTAATACACCGCAATCGAAGAAACAAAGGCATCTCTCACGCTTGCAATTTTGTTTGCGCATGCTCAGTTGAGTAAATTTTCAACTCTCACCAAAATAAATAACCAAAACAACTCATAGCTATTTACTTGACAAACCACTCAATTCACAATAAAGCACAGACATTATTCCAGTATCTTATCCCACAACCTCTTGATATTTAGCAAATTCAACAACCTTACGTAAGTAACAACATTATACCAGGGCTGTATTCCGAAATAATGGCTGTCACACTGGAAACTTTAAAACTTTTATTAGAAGAACAAAAAAACGACATTTTTAAAAATATTAACGAAGCTTCGGACAGAGTCATAAAAAACACAGACGAAAAGGTGGGAATCCTCTCTGAGAAAGTTGAAAAGCTCGAAAAAATCGTTGAGACGCAAGGAGCAATAATTGAGCAACAAGAAGCTACCTGTGCTAGACATGAAAAGCAAATAACTCAACTAGAATTGACTATGAGAAAAAATAATTTGATAATTTTCAAGTTAGAAGAGAGTGAACGGACCTCAGAAGAACTTTTATCAATGATACTTGACCAAATAAATAAATCGAATGACCAGTTCAAAGTTGAAGAAACGGACATTGCAAGCTGCTTTCGCTTAGGCAAAAAAAAGCGAAGGAAAAATAAGACCAATCAGGCTAGTTTTCAAAAACTTTGAGAAAAAACAACAAGTTTTATTGGGAAAAAAGTTGGGGGCAAATTTTACTATGACGGAAGATCTCCTAAATCAATGGTTAAAGCTCGGAAACCTCTTATCCCAAAACTGCTAGAGTTTAAAAGAGAAGGAAAGAGGGCTTACTTTAAATTTAACGAACTCGTTGTAGATGGAAAAGTTTGGACAGAAAACGAACAAGAAAATCCAAGGAAAATAATACGATCGAATGAAAGCTCACCATCAGAACAACCAAAGAACAAAGAAATAAACAGTAATAGGACAAAATCTGTTATAATAGGATCAACCGAAATGAACCCCAAGAAACAACCGACAAATCCAATAAGAAAATTTCTTGTTACGAAAACCGCTAACGAATTTTTAGAAAAATACAATGACCCACAAACCTCGAAACAACAAAACAAAGCATATAATAACAAATAGCAAATCCTACTTAACAATAACCAGACGAAATATGAAGACCATGCATCAACATTAAATATCGGACATAACCAAAACCCACATTCAACTATAATACAACAAAAATCCTTCCCAACCCGGCTGATCACCGTGGGAAGAGTAGATCAAACCCCCCCATATAAAAATAAGCGAACAGAGAACATAACACTCAAAAAACAACAAAATACTGTAATATTCGGCTTGGTCCGACAATTAAAACTTTTCCCACTTGTAAATAAAACACAATTTTTACTTTATTTAAATTGTTCCACTTATTTATTGAACACTCAATTATTACGTTTCAAACACAGTCCTTACTTTCAATTATTACTTTTTATACACAGTCTTTACTTCTCGCAGTTTACAACCAATAATAATCCGCTTCGCTTCCGAGCGCCTATTTATATACCTCAAATCGGTTCGAGAATCTACGAGGTTGTTCTCGATGCTTAACGAAGTTCTCCTCCTTATCACTAGATGCTTAACGAAGCTAGTTCTCCTCTTAATCCCTAGATGATGCCCCTTTCGAGGTTCTTGTATGCGCTGCGCTGAATGTTTTCGAATTGAGCTCCCCTCTTAGCCACTAGATGTTTCTCGATGCTTAAAGAAGCGAGTTCTCCTATTAATCCGATATTAAAAGAGATAGAGAGTGTATACACATTACATTGCCCCCCCCCCCTTAGGATTGATCGTCCCGAACAAATCCATCGTTCTCATCACCACTGTAGCGATGTAGCCGGTCGCGATGTACAACTTTAGGTTTTCCTCTGACTCCCTTTTGTATCCGGTACACGACATCGTTGATTTTTGTAATGACTGTATTATGGACCTTCCCAGTGACGTTGAAGTTTCGGTGATAACCCTTTTTGTCGATGGGGATTGTAAAGCCACACACGATCTCCTGCTTGGAACTCTGTTGTTGTCGCTCGTATATCGTAGCGTGTCTTCATTCGGTCACTGAACGTTTTTATTTTCAACCTGGTATTGTCGTGGATCTGAAGAAGTCTTTCTCTGAGGTCATCAATGTAGTCATCCTCGGCTTGCGGCTCCGACGTGGGACATCCAAATTTTATTTCGCTTGGCAGTCTGATATGCCTTCCCATCAAAATCTCAGACGGTGTATGACCAGTTGAGCTATGTCTTGCACTTCGATACGCCATCAAAAACAGTGGAATGTGTCGATCCCAATCTCGCTGATTGTCGTCTGTTCCGCACCATTATGAGACCGATCGAAATAAAACTCGGTAACTTTTTGTGTGGGAAAAAGTATATAAAAAAACCCACATTTATTCTCCAGAATAATGGCGCACAACAACCTCTCTTCCCTAGTGGTCGAGAGCAACTAACTTATTCTAACTTATTATTTGTATAGAATACAAATATATTGGTAACAAAGACTACACGTATGGCCAGTGTTGCCATACGTAACAGTCCCGGCAAAAAACATGGTTTTTTAATATCATTACATTTCATATTTGGTTAATATTTTATTTCTTCTCCGTCGGTATGATGCACAGCTTCTGAATAGGTCTCCTGAGCCTATTGGTGGCCGTTTGTACAACAACATTGCGTACTAATCCGTCCTGGCTAGGCAGCAATTCACATACTCGAGCCATAGCCCAACTCGTAGGGGGGAAGTTCTCACTCCTGAGTACTACCAGTTGTCCCACTTTGATGTTCTCCTTTTCCCTTCTCCATTTTTTCCGCTCCTGCAAGGTGGTGAGGTATTCTGATTGTCATCGTACCCAAAAATGCTGTATCATCCTTTGCCGTTCCTTCCACAGAGCTGTTCCTACTGAATCCGAACGATCGTCCAATCTGAAAGGAAGAGGTAAAATTAACGGCTCACCTACCAAAAAATGTCCCGGCGTTAACGCCTGAATGTCCATAGGGTCCTCACTCAACGGGCGAAGAGGCCTGGAATTGAGAATGGCCTCTATTTGAGTGAGGAGTGTTCTAAATTCTTCCGGTGGCAACATCCTTTGCCCCATGATTCTCCTTAGGTGAAACTTCATAGATTTCACCGCTGCTTCATAGATCCCTCCTTGATGCGGGGCGGCTGGTGTCATAAACCTCCAGTCCGTACCCTTCCGGTGCAAATGATCTAACATGTCCTTATCTGAAAAGATTCTTAATGCTTTATTTAATTCTTTTGATGCGCCAACGAAAGCCGTTCCGTTGTCGCTGAACATTTTTTCACATCTTCCCCTCCTGGCAATGAACCTTTCATATGTAGCTATGAAGGCCATAGAAGATAAATCCGTGACAGGCTCAATATGTATTGCTCTAGTCCTTAGGCATACAAATATTGCAACCCACCATTTTTCCCCTTGTCCCCTATTTTTCTACCTACACCCCTAGGCTTCCTTAATTGGAATGGCCCTGCATAGTCCACTCCCGTAGATAAAAATGGTTTCCCCACCTGGACTCTTTCTGACGGTAGTTCCGCCATCAATTGTCCCTCCATTCGTGCATTTAATCGCACGCAAACCACGCATTTGTGGATGTAATTCCTTAACCCATTCCTGAGTTTTGGTATCCAATACTGTTGTCTGATGAATTGCATCATGACTTGGATCCCTCCATGTTCTGTACTCCTGTGTGCATATTCCATTAGCAACCCTGCTAAATTTGATCCATTTGCTACGATTGCCGGATGTTTCATCTCGTAATCGATTTCTGACCTACCTAACCTCCCCCCTACCCGCAAGATATTATTTTTATCCAGTATCGGTTTTAAGCTTATTATTTTGCTCTTCTCCGGAAGTGCTTTTCCCGCTTTTAGTGCCGTAATCTCCTGATTATAATATTCCTGTTGACTAATTCGTATTAGATATTCCATGGCTCCCGCCTTCTCCTCTCTTGTTGGTGGCATTACTTCCTGTGGTCCCTTCCTCCTTTTTCTCCTTGGTCTCAGGTTCCTCCTGCTTTCAATCCAATTGTCTATATATCGGTTTACATAACTAACGATGTTCACCGCCTTCTCCAGTTTGCTTACATATTCCAACAGAGGTACTTTACCCCTTACTCTCCCGAGGCCAATGCTTATTGGTTCCTTGAATTGCGAAATTGAATGTATTTTCATTTCGTGCTCCATCTCCTTGTTAATCCCTTCCATTATCCCACTCTTTGGCCAATCCTGTGCTTCCTTTATTATCCAACTAGGACCGTGAAGCCATAACTTATTGCCTACCAATTCCTTTGGTAACATTCCCCTTGTCAACAAATCGGCTCGGTTCTCCTTACCATCTATGTGGCGCCAATTTCTTATTTCCGTATTTGCCTGAATAGACGCTACTCTATTGGCAACATATGTCCTTAAGTCCCTTGTTTCTTTCCTTATCCAGTAAAATGCTGGACTTGAATCAATCCATAGCACATATTCCGTTCCTTTCCATTCCATTGACTCCATAATTTCCTTTATCATCCTTGATAGTAACTCCGCTGCCGATAACTCCAAACGCGGTATGGTCACCATTTTCAAAGGTGCCACCCTTGTCTTTGAAGTTAAGAGTTTGCTTGTTATAACTCCATTTCCATAATTCGCTCTCAAATATACTACCGCCCCTAGCGCTGCCTCACTACTGTCCGAAAACCCATGGACCTGTATACTTGTACTTCCCCCCGAACCTAACCATCTTTCTATTTTGAAATTATCTAAATATCTGATAGAATCCCAAAATTCCGACCATCGACGTTCTATTTCAGTCGCTGGTCTATCATCCCAATCAATTCTTGACCTCCATATGTCCTGAATTAATATTTTCCCTATGATCGTTACCGGTGATATGTAACCGTTCGGATCATATAATTGAGCTACATGGCTCACTATTTTCCTTTTTGTTATAATCCCGCTAAATTTGGGATTTTTAACCATGAAGGTAAATTTATCCTCTTCTATCAACCATTTCAGTCCTAAAATGGTTGTCCCTTCCCCCTCAGAAAACAACAATGTTTTTTCTGACTCCGAATCCATAGCTTGTATCACCGTATTGCTGTTTGATTTCCATTTCCTCAATTCAAATTTGGCTCCTTTTAATATTGTGTCGATTTCCTTTGCTAATTTGATTGCTTCCTTGACTGTATGAGCTCCTGTTGTACAGTCATCCATGTAGAAGTCCTCTTCTATTGCTTTTGCTGCCTTTGGATAATTTCCCTTTGCCAACCTGGCAGTTTCTATCACTGACCTAACAGCAACAAATGGTGATGCTGTTAGTCCAAAGGTGACTACTGTGAGCCAATACTCCTTTAGTTTTTGGTTTGAGTCCTCTCTCCAAAACAGTCTTTGCAAATTCCATTGCTCCTTAGCGAGTTTAACTTGATTAAACATTTTCCGTATATCCGCATATATTGCGATCCTGTGTCTCCTGAAACGCATTATTGTTTCCTGCAGGTCCTTCTGCATCTTCGGCCCAACCATTTGAATGTCATTGAGCGATATTCCATTATCCGTTTTACAACTAGCGTCGTAAACGATTCTATTATCCTTTGGTATGCAATGGTGTGGTATATAATACACCATTTCTCCTTGCTTTGGCCTTTCCTTAGCTTCTGCTAAATGACCCAACTGTATCTCCTCTCTCATTTTTTCTATATAGATTCTTCGCATCTCCGGATGCTTTTCCAATCGTTTCTCTAAATAGAAAAAACGTCTCAACGCTATCTCTCTGGAACTTCCTAGTTCTTTTATTTCCTCTTTTATTGGTATCTTTACGATAAATCTTCCTGATTCGTCCCTCCTATGCGTCTCTTTGAAATGTTTCTCCGCCAATGCTTCTTCTTCCGAATATCTACTTCCTGTTCCGATTTGGTCTTGCTGCCATAGTCGTTCCAATAATTTATCTAGCTGATCCTCTTCCTTATATTGAATACATGAGATTGGTTGTCCAGTTGTCTCATCTCTTTCCTCTCCTTGCTCTCCAAATACAACAATTCCTAGTGTTGTCTCCATTAAGGTAGTACCATCAATGTTCCTTTGAATCACTGACGTGACTATTTTTGCAAAAAATCCGACACCGAATAGCATATAAGTAAGATTCGGTTTGCAAAATGTGCGATCAGCTAATGGAAGGCCATTGGTTGGGATTCCCATCCTCAACACGTCCAATGTTGCTGATGGCATTGTTGGTTTCCATTTGCTTTCTTTTGGAAGAACCCAAAATATTTCCTCCGTATACTCCTGTATCTCCGAGTCATACCATGGTAGTACCATTGCCTTTGTCCATTGCTTTATAGTAAACGGTTCTCCGCTCTTTGCTTTGTGGAATAAACTGTCAATTTATATTCCTCTACTATTTTATGACCTACCACATTTGGTTGTGACCCCGTATCTAGGAACCCTCTTATAGGTCCTATATTAAAATTTTCCCCTATCAGCCTAACTAATAAAGTTGGCATAAATGAAATTTTCTGACCTAACGACAATTGAAAGTCCATAGTGTATGTTTCAGATTTGAATTCTTTTTCTTTATTTTTATTCTTTTCAAATTTAAATTTTTTGTTTTGTATTTTTTGGCGCTCCTTGCCCTGGTCCTCCAGCTTCCGCTTCCTTGAACCTTCCTGGTCTAGTCATAGGTTCCTTGTTTTAAGTTGAGGGTTAATGCTCTTCTTGGCCGGCGCCCTCAGTGTAAATATGTCCTGCTCCGGCTGTTTGAATGGGCATACAACACTATTGTGCCTCGGGTTCCCCTGGCACGGTAGTCTTCGGCATTGTATGACCGTACAATGCTCTTTGCTATGCCCCTTTTTTAAACAGTTCGGGCATAGCTTCCTCCTCTGAATAAAATTTTTCCGCGCTGACAGATTTAGTGCCAGGAATTCCGGACAATGATATAGGCCATGGGCCTCGACCCCACATGCTTCACATGGCGCTCTCACCACTGGCGTCGTCGAATTTGGTGCTCCTGTCCTCCTTGGATTCCCTGGTCTTCCTGACGGTCCTGCCACGGGTGCTCCTGCAGCCCTTACCATCCTGGTGTCTTCCAGCGATCCTGCTTGTTTATCGAGAAAGTTCAACATCTCGGTCACTTCCGGTGCCTCCGAAGACCGTTGCAGTTCCCACTGTCTCTTGGTGTCTGGATCTAATCGTTCGTGTAGACCGAACACAAATACCAGTCCCCAGTGTTCTACTGGCACCTCCAGGGCCTTCAGCTGTCGGATGACCTCATATGTCTCGTTTGACATTTTTTGCAGTTCCTTGGCCGTTGGTCTTCCTGACAGGAACGGCAACCTATTGAATTTGCCTAATTGTTCCTTGGCAATATGGTAAGGCTTGTGATAGAGTTGGTTGAGGCGTTCCCAAGCCTCCTGGTAGCTTCCTTCCGCCAAGTTGCTCTGTCCTAGAGCTTTCTCCGCGTCTCCTGTCAGAGAATTCCTTAGATAGGAATACTTGTAGGCTGTAGACACCTCCGGGTTGTCATGGATGGCAGCCTTAAACCGGTCCCTGAAGCTCATCGAATCCGACAGGGCTCCTCCGAATTTCCCCCATGTAGGCCTCAGATCATGCAGCTGCATTGGCAATGTCAGGCTCACATTGACTTGGGGCGCATTTCCATTTCCACCTCCTGTGGCAGCTCCTGCCGCCTCCTGGCCATCCTTGGCCGTGTTCCGCAAATGCTGGCGTAATATCTCGGCCGTCTCATAGTATTCCATCTCGGCTGCTTCCATTAACTCTTCCAAATCCGACAAAGACTCCTCCTCTGCGGTTTCCACTAGTGTTTGGAATTGTTCGTTGGCCTTCTCCCAAAGCCGTATCAGCCTTTCACTCCTCAACAATATCCCATCCCGGGATGCCGTGGTCGCCTCCTGCGATTTGGCATAGCTTGCCAGCCTCGCTATCCCCCTCCTGGTCGACTGGAATAGCTTGTGCCCGACCTCATGGTCTTCCTGGCCTTGCTTTTCAGTTGTCTTCCTAGACTCCACGTTTTTCTTTCTATTGGCAGATAAATTTGTTCCTGCAATGAAATGTGTATTACTTTTTTGACCAATGCATAATTAACGCCTGCCTAATTGTATCCTAAATTCCCCCTAATTGCATTCTCAATGCTCGCAAAATTGTATTCTCAATGCCCGCAAAATTCCCAACTACATTCTGTGTGGTGCAACTCGAATTCTCTTCCGGAGAAAAAATAAAAAATTTTATATTCCAAGTCCCTTCCTGAGAAAAACAAATTTTTCATTTCCAGTCCCCCAGGAAAATTTGTAAAATTGCACATCCTGTGCTATTCAAATCCAACTCTCTTCCTGAGAAAGATAAATTTCTTATTCCAAGTCCCCCCGGAAATTTGTAAAATTTATAAAAGTGCACATCCTATGCTAGGCAAATCCAAAATAAGTTTTCCCAATGAACCTTTTATCAGACCCCTCAAAAAAATTAAAATTTCCTATGTGTATGTCCTATCCCAAATACCTTCAAATTCTGTCATATTCCTTTTATGTTGCAGCCAAGTCCTCCTGGTAAATTCCATACAATTCTGCACATCCTGTGCTAGATATTTAATAAAAGGTTTGCACATCCTGTGCTAGCAAGATTCCAAAATTCTGCACTTCTTGTGTCAGAAAATCTGCACGACCTGTGCTGATAAAAATCCAAAATGTGCATATCCTATGGTAGAAAAATTAAAAATCTGCACGTCCGGTGCTGGTAAAATTCCAAAATCTGCATATCCTATGCTAGAAAAATTAAAAATCTGCACGTCCGTTGCTGGTAGAATTCCAAAATCTGCATATCCTATGCTAAAAAAATTAAAAATCTGCACGTCCTGTGCTGATAAAAATTCCAAATTCCCATCTCCTATGCTAGAGAAAAATTCCAAATAATTAAATTATATAAGGTCCTTTTTCTTTCTAAGAAATCCCAAATTAGTTTTGTACCCATTAGCGTGGACACCATTGTAAATTAAATTTCCTTCCCAAGACAAAAATTATCCCAACAATAGCATCTACCTTAGACACAATCCCTCTATCCAAGACACAACCAAAATTTGTTCACCATAATATTTCCTTTATCCTATATCCACACCCAAATATTTCCTATCATTTAATATCCCCACCAAATTATTCCTATAATTTTATATCTACCCAAAATATTTCCTATAATTTTATACACCAAATTATTTCCTATAATTTTATATCCCCGCCAAATTTTACTGTGTACCTCCAATTCTTTTCCTCATTTCCCTGACCAAACTTTCACCACACAACACAAACACTATTTATTCCTCCATTTTATTTTCGTTAATCCACTCACCTTTTTTATCAGCCATCTTTCTGTTTTGTTTTTTCTCCAGATCCTCCTTTTTTTCCTTTTTAATTTCCAAAATTATTTTGCTTTTAAATTCCAATTATTTTTACTTTTAATTTCCAATTATTTTTACTTTTGGTTGTTCTTCACTGTATATTTTTCCTTGCTTCTTAGCTCACTTCTTGTATGCAACTGACTAGGTACCTAGAGGAAAAATTTGCACCGAGCGACGCCCGTCGCTGCTGCCGTTCTCGTTTGACGTGATATTTTTTTCTCCCTCTTTCTAGTGCGATGGATGGCTGATTCGATGGTGGTGGTTTGTTTTAGTATTTTATACTAAGTCGAAGCATTGACGCTCGACCGGTTTTGTGTTGTTGGTGGTGGTGGTCTGGTGGTTGAAATTTGTTTTCCCCCACCTATTTCTGTGATGTGTCGTTGGGTTTCTTGTTTAATGCAAGCTACCGACACAGCCCAAACAAGTCTGACCACGCAAACAAAGAAACGTGGGTATTTCCCCGTGATGTATGTTATACATCCTTCGTCACCCATTCCAGATACACAAACGCAATAATTCAAAATAAAATAATATTTAGCCGAAAATAACGCAAGAACGCAAAAAAGATATTATTTCGACCAATCTGTGTGGTTGTAAGGCACACAGACTGACAAAATAGACGTAAATAAACGCAATGAAAGTAGTACTTTGACCAATCTGTGTGGTTGTAAGGCACACAGACGGACAAAATAGCCGCAAATAACGCAAAAAAAATTATATTTTGACAAATCTGTGTGGTTGTAAGGCACACAGACTGACAAAATAAACGCAATAAAAGTAATATTTTGCCCAATCTGTGTGGTTGTAAGGCACACAGACGGACAAAATAGCCGCAAATAACGCAAAAAAAATTATATTTTGACAAATCTGTGTGGTTGTAAGGCACACAGACTGACAAAATAGACGCAAATAAACGCAATGAAAGTAGTACTTTGACCAATCTGTGTGGTTGTAAGGCACACAGACGCACAAAATAGCCGCAAATAACGCAAAAAAAATATATTTTGACAAATCTGTGTGGTTGTAAGGCACACAGACTGACAAAATAAACGCAATAAACGTAATATTTTGCCCAATCTGTGTGGTTGTAAGGCACACAGACGGACAAAAATAGACGCAAATAACTCTAAAACATAACGGAATTTCCCAATTCATGCGTTATGTATGATATATAGATTTATATTTTCTTCATGATCAAACTGTACAATTTCCAGTTGTACAGCCGACCATGTTACCTTAAATTTACACGCTCCTGCTTCGTCCTTGCTCCTCCTGGGCTGGTTTTCCTTGACTTTATTCTCCTAGATGGATTCCTTTTGCCCGATAGATCCTTCTGGTCCTGGTCTGCCTCCTTTTTCCACTACCGCGTTCCTCGCACTGTATTTTTATTTTTCACTCCCGTGTTCCATCCATACGTCGCTTTTTTTCTCTTTTTTTTTTATATAATCGCGGCTCGATTGACCATAATGTTCCGCACCATTATGAGACCGATCGAAATAAAACTCGGTAACTTTTTGTGTGGGAAAAAGTATATAAAAAAACCCACATTTATTCTCCAGAATAATGGCGCACAACAACCTCTCTTCCCTAGTGGTCGAGAGCAACTAACTTATTCTAACTTATTATTTGTATAGAATACAAATATATTGGTAACAAAGACTACACGTATGGCCAGTGTTGCCATACGTAACATCGTCCACAACTTTGCAAAGATGTTCTTTCAGGGTTCGGTTGAATCGTTCGACCATGCCATCAGATTGTGGGTGAAGTGGTGTTGTTCTTGTCTTCTTGATGTCAAGAAGCCCACAAACTTCCTGAAATATGTTTGATTCGAAATTCCTTCCCTGGTCGGAATGCAGTTCTAATGGAACGCCGAATCTGCTCACCCAGTTGAAGACAATTAGGTCTGCGACTGTTTTAGCTTCTTGATTTGGAATGGCGTATGCTTCAGGCCACTTGCTAAAGTAATCCATGACGACCAGAATATAACGATTTCCATTATTTGTTTCCGGAAATGGACCCGCCACGTCTACTGCAATCCTTTCGAAGGGTGCTCCAACATTATCCTGCTGCATTTGGCTGTGGTTCTTTTTGTTCGAGCCTTTGGTGGCAGCACAGGAATCGCATTTTCGGCACCACTTCTCGACATCTTCTCTTGCATGTAGCCAGTAAAATCGTTGTCGAACCTTTTCTAGCGTCTTGTTCACTCCTAGATGGCCTCCCGAAACCCCGCCATGCATCTCTCGCAGAACGTCCATAACCTTCGATCTCGGTAGGACTAGCTGCATTATATATACAAGACTTTCCATCTGCTGATTCCCATTTACGTCGAAGGACACCCTCTTGGACATGAAACGAGTCCCACTGTGCCCAATAGGCCTTCAGAGTCGGACTTCTATCGAAGATATCAGCTCATTCTGGTTTTTCCTGGTGTTCCTTCCAAGCTAGGATGGGTTCGATATCTGAGTCTTCTTGTTGAGCCTTCCTCAACTCGTCGTTGCTCCAGCCATAAATGGGATCGGCTCTGGTTCGTTTGACAGTAACCACTTTTTTTCTTCTTGTCGTCTGCAATGCTTACAATCTTTCTTGCATGGTCTCCGAGACAGTGCATCTGCATTTGAGTGAAGCTTCCCTTTCCGATGTTGAATTTCGTAATCGTACGTCTGCAGTCTCTCAATCCGCCTTGCCACTTGACCCTCTGGATTCTTGAAATTCAAAAGCCAGTTAAGTGCTCCATGGTCAGTTCGGAGAAGAAACTTCTGTCCATAGAGGTACTTATGGAAGTGCTTTGTTGCCAAAATCAGTGCAAGAAGTTCTCTTCTGGTCACACAATAGTTTCTTTCCGACTTCGAGAGTACCTTGCTGTAATAGGCAATCACCTTTTCTTCGCCATTATGCACCTGCGATAGGGCAGCACCTATCCCGACATTGCTCGCATCAGCATCAATTATGAACGGTTTTCCTGGAGTTGGGTAGGTCAGCACTGGTGCATTACACAAGCGTTGCTTGAGCTCTTGAAAGCTGCGCTCGCATTCACCTGACCATTTAAACTGCTTTCCCTTTTCCGTTAGCTGATGTAGACTCTTGGCGATTCCAGCAAAGTCCTTCACAAAGCGCCTATAGTAGGTGGCTAGACCCAGAAAGCTTCGGAGTTGGTGTTTGTCCTGTGGTGTAGGCCAATTCTTCACGGTGTCAACCTTATCAGGATCCGTTTTTACTCCTTGGGATGAGATGATATGTCCCAGATATATCACTTCGGTTTTGAAGAGTGAACACTTTTCTGGGTTAAGCTTTAGGTGGGCTTCTCGAAGTCTTTGAAACACGGCTCTCAGATTTGTACAGTGTTCGTCAAATGTTTTCCCGTATACTATGACGTCATCCAAATAGACCAGGCAAGATTTCCATGTGAGTCCTTGCAGGACGCATTCCATTAGGCGCTCAAAAGTCGCTGGAGCATTACAAAGTCCAAAAGGCATCACTTTGAACTGCCACAATCCGTTTCCTGTTGAGAATGCTGTCTTTTCTTTGTCTTCAGGATGGATTTCGACTTGCCAGTAACCACTTTTCAAGTCCAAAGTTGAGAACCATTGTGCTCCTTCCATTGCATCCAGAGTATCACTGATCCTAGGCAGAGGGTAGCTATCCTTCTTGGTCACATCATTCAACCTTCGATAGTCCACGCAAAAGCGGGTTGATCCGTCTTTCTTCTTTACCAGGACCACTGGAGACGCCCAAGGGCTTTTAGAGTTTTCGATCAGACCTTCTCCCTTCATGGTGGTTATCAGTTCTTCAACCTCACCTTGTTTGGCTAGTGGAAGGCGTCTTGCAGGTTGACGAATCGGCCTTGCATCCCCGGTATTGATTCGATGTTGCACCAGTTGCGTTCTGCCATATTTCCCTTTCGATGACGAAAAGATGTCTGCAAATTCTTCGAGGAGACCTTCTGCAGTTCTTCGTTGTTGGTGGCCAAGATTAGATGACTTGAGAATGTTCGTCTTTATGGATTTCAGCTCTTCGGACTTCAAGGATTGCCTTGACTCTTCTTCGTTGATCCTTGTTATCGCTGATACAGATTCGCATTGTCCGACAATCTAACCTTTTCTAAGCTTAACTTCATACGGCTCGATGTTCAGTATTCGTACCGGAACCATGTTCTTTAAAGGTCTCACAAGAGTCTTCCCAATGGTGACGTTTTGGGAGGACTTTGCAGATGCTGGTTCGACCATGAGATATCGATGGCTGCCAGGCTTACCGTTCAATTTCGTCCACACGAATACCTCTGAAGAAGCAAGCAAAGTGAGATCTTCTTTGATGACGATGACGAGGTCTCATATGAGTTGGTCCCATAGATCATCGGAATCTCCATGTTTCGATATTTCAGGACTTGGTTCCCGATGTCCAATATCACTCCATGATCTTTCATGAAATCGACGCCGACAATGCACTCGTCGCATATATCTGCTACCAGGAACAGGTGAGAGAATTCCAACTCTGCCATCCGGATCGTACCTCACCATAAACTTTTGCGGCCTCTCCAGTTGCAGTCCTTAGACGATAGCTGTTGGTGTTGTGAAGCCATGCCTTCTTAACGAGGTCTTGCCCTATGATGGATGCCGTGGCACCGGTGTCAATGGTAGCCACACATTTGTTGCCATTTATACTTGCTTCCACGGTCAGGCTCTTGTTGTCACGTTTCGTTTGAGAAACCTGAATGTTGTTTCTGGGGCCATCGATACCAGAAACCAGCTTCTGCCCCTCGAAGTTGGTTCTTATTCGTTTCCCGGGTGGGAAACAACTTCGGAAGCAACGTTGTTGATGTTGCTTTGAACGGTTGAATTACTTCTATTTCCACAGTGTTGGCATGTGGTTCTTCTTCGTGGTAATCTGCACTGTCGCTGTAGATGCCCAGTCTTATTGCAGTTCCAGCATCGTGCTGGTCCGCCTCGCTGACTCCTTTCCACAGTAGTCTTCTGACAAGAGCATTCTTGGACTTCTAATTTTCTTACGCGATGCACGTTTTGGGAAGCTTATTCTGCAGCTTCCATCGTCAGAGCGAAAGCCAATGCTTCTGGTTCAGGCTTACCGTTCAATTTCGTCCACACGAATACCTCTGAAGAAGCAAGCAAAGTGAGATCTTCTTTGATGACGATGACGAGGTCTCATATGAGTTGGTCCCATAGATCATCGGAATCTCCATGTTTCGATATTTCAGGACTTGGTTCCCGATGTCCAATATCACTCCATGATCTTTCATGAAATCGACGCCGACAATGCACTCGTCGCATATATCTGCTACCAGGAACAGGTGAGAGAATTCCAACTCTGCCATCCGGATCGTACCTCACCATAAACTTTTGCGGCCTCTCCAGTTGCAGTCCTTAGACGATAGCTGTTGGTGTTGTGAAGCCATGCCTTCTTAACGAGGTCTTGCCCTATGATGGATGCCGTGGCACCGGTGTCAATGGTAGCCACACATTTGTTGCCATTTATACTTGCTTCCACGGTCAGGCTCTTGTTGTCACGTTTCGTTTGAGAAACCTGAATGTTGTTTCTGGGGCCATCGATACCAGAAACCAGCTTCTGCCCCTCGAAGTTGGTTCTTATTCGTTTCCCGGGTGGGAAACAACTTCGGAAGCAACGTTGTTGATGTTGCTTTGAACGGTTGAATTACTTCTATTTCCACAGTGTTGGCATGTGGTTCTTCTTCGTGGTAATCTGCACTGTCGCTGTAGATGCCCAGTCTTATTGCAGTTCCAGCATCGTGCTGGTCCGCCTCGCTGACTCCTTTCCACAGTAGTCTTCTGACAAGAGCATTCTTGGACTTCTAATTTTCTTACGCGATGCACGTTTTGGGAAGCTTATTCTGCAGCTTCCATCGTCAGAGCGAAAGCCAATGCTTCTGGTAGTGTTCGCTTTCCGGCAGTGCGGATAGCCCTTTGGAAATTTATATCGCCCACAGCTCTCACAAAGGCTTCAACAGCAAGTTGATTTATTATCTCGTTACCAGCTGTTGGATATGCCAGATGAACCAATCGCTCGATATCTACCTGAAGCTGCTGCAGAGTTTCACCTCTTTTCTGTATCCTATTGTTAAGCTGAACTCGGAAGACTTCTGTCATGTGGCTATCCCCAAACCGCTGTTCGATTGCGTTTACCAGAACTTTGAAGTCACCACTCTTCTCTGCTGGGATGGTTTGTAGCAGTTCAGCAGCAGATCCTCTTAAAGCAAGCGTAAGAGCAATGTATTTTTCTTCATAGTCCCAGCCGTTTGTTAACGCTGCTGCTTCAAACTGTTTCTTGTAGATTGACCACGGAATCTGCCCATCAAAGCTTGGAGGATTCACTTCTCTCTTCCTTGAGCACTCACCAGAAGGTTCTCGAGCTTTCATCTTTCGCACTTTTTCTAGTTGAATTGTGATGGTTTCAATTTGTTCGTCGATTTTCTCGAAACGTGCATTTTGTTTTTCGACGCGCTCGTCGACAGTTTTGATTTTCTCTTCGAAATCCGCAAACCTGCTTTCTAAAAGGTTTTTCTGTTCGTCGAATCGCTCTAGAATATTCTGCTGTTCCTGCTTTTGGTCACTTCTTTGGGCTTCTAGTTGTTGGAGAACATTCTGCTGTTCTTGCTTTTGGTCGCTTCTTTGGGCTTCTAGTTGTTTCAGGACATCATTCCTTTGAGTTTCTAGTTGTTTGAGAACATTCTTTTCATTCTCTTTAAATTTGGCTAAAAGAACTGACACCATGTTAGATAAGGCAACATTTGCATTTACCTCTTCCACTTTTGCTTCTAATTCGAAAGCAAACGTACCTGGATCTTCATTTTGCTGCTCCAGATATTCCTGCAGCCGTTTAACGAGTTCGGTTTTTACGCCTGTCCCACTTAAGCCACGTTTGCTTAGTTCGGCCTTTAGCTCAGGGACAGTTAAGTCTTTCAAAACTTTACTCATTTTTTTTTTCTTTTTAAAACTTCACTACTTTACACAAAATATTTCAATCACTGTTTTTATTCTCAATAAGTTTTAATCCCTTATTCTGACACCAATGTAATATTCGGCTTGGTCCGACAATTAAAACTTTTTCGCACTTGTAAATAAAACACGATTTTTACTTTATTTAAATTGTTCCACTTATTTATTGAACACTCAATTATTACGTTTCAAACACAGTCTTTACTTTCAATTATTACTTTTTATACACAGTCTTTACTTATCGCAGTTTACAACCAATAATAAGGTTGTTCTCGATGCTTAACGAAGTTCTCCTCTCTATCACTAGATGCTTAACGAAGCTAGTTCTCCTCTTAATCCCTAGATGTTGCCCCTTTCGAGGTTCTTGTATGCGCTGCGCTGAATGTTTTCGAATTGAGTTCCCCTCTTAGCCACTAGATGTTTCTCGATGCTTAAAGAAGCGAGTTCTCCTATTAATCCGATATTAAAAGAGATAGAGAGTGTATACACATTACAATACTGTAATGTGTATACACTCTTTATTTCTTTCAATAGTAAGGGGCAATATCTAGTGGTAGTAATAGGAGAACTCGCTTCTTTAAGCATCGAGAAACCTCTAGTGGCTAATAGGAGAACTCGCTTCTTAAGCATCGAGAAACATCTAGTGGCTTAGAGGGGAACTCATTCAGCGCATACAAGAACCTCGAAAGGGGTAAGCATCTAGTGATAAAGTGGAGAACTTCGTTAAGCATCGAGAACAACCTCGTAGATTCTCGAACCGATTGGAGGTATATAAATAGGCGCTTGGAAGCGAAGCGGTTCATTATGGATTGTGAATTGCTGTAAAGTAAAGACTGTGTTTGAAAAGTAAAGACTGTGTTTGAAACGTAATAATTGAGTGTTCAATAAATAAGTTTATATCGATTTAAATAAAGAAAATTTGTGTTTTTATTTACGAAGTGTGAATAAGTTTTAATTATCGGACCAAGCCGAATATTACATTGGTGTCAGAATAAGGGATTAAAACTTATTGAGAATAAAAACAGTGAGCAGTGATTGAACTATTTTGTGTGAATTAGTGAAGTTAAAAATAAATAAAAAATGAGTAAAGTTTTGAAAGACTTAACTGTCCCTGAGCTAAAGGCCGAACTAAGCAAACGTAGCTTAAGTGGGACAGGCGTAAAAACCGAACTCGTTAAACGGCTGCAGGAATATCTGGAGCAGCAAAATGAAGACCCAGATACGTTTGCTTTCGAATTAGAAGCAAAAGTGGAAGAGGTAAATGCAAATGTTGCTTTATCTAACATGATGTCACTTCTTTTAACCAAATTTGAAGAGAATGAAAGGAATGTCCTGAAAGAAAAGCAGAACGTGCTCAAACAATTAGAAGCTCAAAGAAGTGACCAAAAACAAGAGCAGCAGAATGTTCTCAAACAACTAGAAGCTCAAAGAAGTGACCAAAAGCAAGAACAGCAGAATGTTCTCAAACAACTAGAAGCCCAAAGGAATGATAGCCTAGAGCGATTCGACGAACAGAAAAACCTTTTAGAAGGCAGGTTTGCGGACTTCGAAGAGAAAATCAATACTCTCGAAGAGCGCGTCGAAAAGCAAAATGCACGTTTCGAGAAAATGAACAAACAAATCGAAACCATCGCAAATGAACTAGAAAAAGTGCGAAAGATGAAAGCTCGAGAACCTTCTGGTGAGTGCTCAAGGAAGAGAGAAGTGAATCCTCCAAGCTTTGATGGGCAGATTCCGTGGTCAATCTACAAGAAACAGTTTGAAGCAGCAGCGTTAACAAACGGCTGGGACGATCACGAAAAATGCATTGCTCTTACGCTTGCTTTAAGAGGATCTGCTGCTGAACTGCTACAAACCATCCCAGCAGAGAAAAGTGGTGACTTCACAGTTCTGGTAAACGCAATCGAACAGCGGTTTGGGGATAGCCACATGACAGAAGTCTTCCGAGTTCAGCTTAACAATAGGACACAGAAAAGAGGTGAAACTCTGCAGCAGCTTCAGGCAGATATCGAGCGATTGGTTCACCTGGCATATCCAACAGCTGGTAACGAGATAATAAATCAACTTGCTGTTGAAGCCTTTGTGAGAGCTGTGGGCGATATAAATCTCCAAAGGGCTATCCGCACTGCCGGAAAGCGAACATTACCAGAAGCATTGGCTTTCGCTCTGACGATGGAAGCTGCAGAACAAGCTTCCCAAAACGTGCATCGCATAAGAGAAATAGAAGTCCAAGAATGTTCTTGTCAGAAGGCTACTGTGGAAAGGAGTCAGCGAGACGGACCAGCACGATGCTGGAACTGCAATAAGACTGGGCATCTACAGCGACAGTGCAGATTACCACGAAGAAGAACCACATGCCAACACTGTGGAAATAGAAGTAATTCAACCGTTCAAAGCAACACCAACAACGTTGCTTCCGAAGTTGTTTCCCACCCGGGAAACGAATAAGAACCAACTTCGAGGGGCAGAAACTGGTTTCTGGTATCGATGGCCCCAGAAACAACATCCAGGTTTCTCAAACGAAACGTGACAACAAGAGCCTGACCGTGGAAGCAAGTATAAACGGCAACAAATGTGTGGCTACCATTGACACCGGTGCCACGGCGTCCATCGTACGGCAAGACCTCGTCAAGAAGGCATGGCTCCACAACACCAACAGCTATCGTCTAAGGACTGCAACTGGAGAGGCCGCAAAAGTTTATGGTGAGGTACGTCTTAAGATTCGGATAGCAGAGTTGGAATTCTCTCACCCGTTCCTGGTAGCAGATATATGCGACGAGTGCATTGTCGGCATCGATTTCATGAAAGATCATGGAGTGATATTGGACATCGGGAACCAAGTCCTGAAATATCGAAACATCGAGATTCCGATGATCTATGGGACTAACTCGTATGAGACCTCGTCATCTGTGAAAACCGTCATCAAAGAAGATCTCACTTTGCCTGCTTCTTCAGAAGTATTCGTGTGGACGAAATTGAAGGGTAAACCTGGCAGCCATCGATACCTCATGGTTGAACCAGCATCTGTAAAGTCCTCCCAAAACGTCACCATTGGGAAGACTCTTGTGAGACCATTAAAGAACATGGTTCCGGTACGAATACTGAACATCAAGCCGTATGAAGTTAAGCTTAGAAAAGGTGAGATTGTCGGACAATGCGAATCTGTATCAGCGATAACAAGGATCAACGAAGAAGAGTCAAGGCAATCCTTGAAGTCCGAAGAGCTGAACTCCATAAAGACGAACATTCTCAAGTCATCTAATCTTGGCCACCAACAACGAAGAACTGCAGAAGGTCTCCTCGAAGAATTTGCAGACATCTTTTCGTCATCGAAAGGGAAATATGGCAGAACGCAACTGGTGCAACATCGAATCAATACCGGGGATGCAAGGCCGATTCGTCAACCTGCAAGACGCCTTCCACTAGCCAAACAAGGTGAGGTTGAAGAACTGATAACCACCATGAAGGGAGAAGGTCTGATCGAAAACTCTAAAAGCCCTTGGGCGTCTCCAGTGGTCCTGGTAAAGAAGAAAGACGGATCAACCCGCTTTTGCGTGGACTATCGAAGGTTGAATGATGTGACCAAGAAGGATAGCTACCCTCTGCCTAGGATCAGTGATACTCTGGATGCAATGGAAGGAGCACAATGGTTCTCAACTTTGGACTTGAAAAGTGGTTACTGGCAAGTCGAAATCCATCCTGAAGACAAAGAAAAGACAGCATTCTCAACAGGAAACGGATTGTGGCAGTTCAAAGTGATGCCTTTTGGACTTTGCAATGCTCCAGCGACTTTTGAGCGCCTAATAGAATGCGTCCTGCAAGGACTCACATGGAAATCTTGCCTGGTCTATTTGGATGACGTCATAGTATACGGGGAAACATTTCACGAACACTGCACAAATCTGAGAGCCGTGTTTCAAAGACTTCGAGAAGCCCACCTCAAGCTTAACCCAGAAAAGTGTTCACTCTTCAAAACCGAAGTAAAATATCTGGGACATATCATCTCATCCCAAGGAGTAAAAACGGATCCTGATAAGGTTGACACCGTGAAGAATTGGCCAACACCACAGGACAAACACCAACTCCGAAGCTTTCTGGGTCTAGCCACCTACTATAGGCGCTTTGTGAAGGACTTTGCTGGAATCGCCAAGAGTCTACATCAGCTAACGGAAAAGGGAAAGCAGTTTAGATGGTCAGGTGAATGCGAGCGCAGCTTTCAAGAGCTCAAGCAACGCTTGTGTAATGCACCAGTGCTGACCTACCCAACTCCAGGAAAACCGTTCATAATTGATGCTGATGCGAGCAATGTCGGGATAGGTGCTGTACTACCGCAAGTGCATAATGGCGAAGAAAAGGTGATTGCCTATTACAGCAAGGTACTCTCGAAGTCGGAAAGAAATTATTGTGTGACCAGAAGAGAACTTCTTGCACTGATTTTGGCAACAAAGCACTTCCATAAGTATCTCTATGGACAGAAGTTTCTTCTCCGAACTGACCATGGAGCACTTAACTGGCTTTTGAATTTCAAGAATCCAGAGGGTCAAGTGGCAAGGTGGATTGAGAGGCTGCAGACGTACGATTACGAAATTCAACATCGGAAGGGGAAGCTTCACTCAAATGCAGATGCACTGTCTCGGAGACCATGTAAACAAGACTGTAAGCATTGTAGACGACAAGAAGAAAAAGAAGTGGTTACTGTCCAACGAACCAGAGCCGATCCCATTTATGGCTGGAGCAACGACGAGTTGAGGAAGGCTCAACAAGAAGACTCAGATATCGAACCCATCCTCGCTTGGAAGGAACACCAGGGAACACCAGAATGGGCTGATATCTCCGATAGAAGTCCGACTCTGAAGGCCTATTGGGCACAGTGGGACTCGTTTCATGTCCAAGAGGGTGTCCTTCGACGTAAATGGAAATCAGCAGAAGGAAAGTCTTATGTAATGCAGCTAGTCTTACCGAGATCGAAGGTTATGGATGTTCTGCGAGAGATGCATGGTGGAGTTTCGGAGGTCATCTAGGAGTGAACAAGACGCTAGAAAAGGTTCGTCGAGAAGTGGTGCCGAAAATGTGATACCTGTGCTGCCACCAAAGGCCCGAACAAAAAGAACCACAGCCAAATGCAGCAGTATAATGTCGGAGCACCCTTCGAAAGGATTGCAGTAGACGTGGCGGGTCCATTTCCGGAAACAAATAATGGAAATCGTTATATTCTGGTCGTCATGGATTACTTCAGCAAGTGGCCTGAAGCATACGCCATTCCAAATCAAGAAGCTAAAACAGTCGCAGACCAAATTGTCTTCAACTGGGTGAGCAGATTCGGCGTTCCATTAGAACTGCATTCCGACCAGGGAAGGAATTTTGAATCAAACATATTTCAGGAAGTTTGTGGGCTTCTTGACATCAAGAAGACAAGAACAACACCACTTCACCCACAATCTGATGGCATGGTCGAACGATTCAACCGAACCCTGAAGGAACATCTTTGCAAAGTTGTGGACGACAACCAGCGAGATTGGGATCGACACATTCCACTGTTTTTGATGGCGTATCGAAGTGCAAGACATAGCTCAACTGGCCATACACCGTCTGAGATTTTGATGGGAAGGAACATCAGACTGCCGAGCGAAATAAAATTTGGATGCCCCACATCGGAACCGCAAGCCGAGGATGACTACATTGATGACCTCAGAGAAAGACTCCTTCAGATCCACGACAATACCAGGTTGAAAATAAAGATGTTCAGTGACCGAATGAAGACACGCTACGATATACGAGCGACAACAACAGAGTTCCAAGCTGGGGATCGGGTGTGGCTTTACAATCCCCATCGACAAAAAGGATTGTCACCGAAACTTCAACGGGACTGGGAAGGTCCATATACAGTCATTACAAAAATCAACGATGTCGTGTACCGGATACAAAAGGGAGTCAGAGGAAAACCTAAAGTTGTACATCGCGACCGGCTACATCGCTACAGTGGTGATGAGAACGATGGATTTGTTCGGGACGATCAATCCTAAGGAGGGGGCAATGTAATGTGTATACACTCTTTATTTCTTTCAATAGTAAGGGGCAACATCTTCTACCTGAGCGTCGAACTTGTCGAGTTGTAGAAGCTGAGTAAGGTCAATGATTCTCGGGAATTATTTCTCCAGAAGAGTCCTGAAACCAAAGGTCGCTCGCCCCTCCCCTTCCCAATCCTTTACCCCCCTCCTCCGTCAGCTCTGTGCTATTATACTGGCTGATGTCTCCTTATCCCCTGACTGTATGGTGTATAACTGTCTGTCATGCCTAGTTTCCTTCCTGGGACGCTTATGGCTTAATTGCTGTTCGTCTCTCCTTTTCCAAAACATATCCTTCCCTTAAACTTCCCAATTGGGCTGGATCTAAGGTGTTATACGACCCGTGCCGATGATCGGCCAGGCTGAGGGCCCAATTTCTAAAAATAGCTCAGTCGTTAACGGAGTATCCGGATACCTGGCGACCTCCGGATTAATCAGCCTTATCTGTATACACGGATCTCTGTACAGATGGACCACCCTTTATCCGCTACTCGTGGGATTCAAATGAACAACTTAAAAACAAAACAAACAAAACAAAAGTCAAAGACCGAACCGGCCAGCAGTACGACGGCAAAGTTGTCTGCTGCTCATCGCTCTTCCACTGGTGCTGACATGGCTATGGACACTCACATCCCTGTTGTCGCCAGTGGAATATCGGATAATCAGGTAATATTACCTGAAGTTGCAGTTGTGAAGAACGGCTCCTCTACTACCACAGAGAGTAAACCTCTCAAATCTTCAACACCGCGAGTCGGAAGTAGTAGGGCTATGGTGCCAGGTCCTTCTACCACCAAAGACAAGAATCCTAAAGAAGGTCCTGGGGGAGATGGACGCAAGCTCAGACCCTCCAAGGCCTTCTACAAGGACTTGCGTAGTGCTAAGAGGATTCTCCAGACGTTTGGTGAACAACTAGGCGCTGGAGGAAACTCTCAGCACGACGCCAAAATAAAATGGGCCAATAGCTTCCTGGCCAAAGCTAACATAAAGACCAGCCAAGACTCAACGTCGAAGCGACAAAGGTCTATGGAAGGTAGTGTTTCACTACCCAAACGCCCTAAAGTGCTAAACATCAGCACTTCTCTTGACCCTCGCAAGGCAAAAATGTCCTTCAGTGACGTTCTGAAGGATAAAATGGTAGTCGCGATTATCGACAAAAGTGACGTAGATGGCACGATCTCTGCCGAGAACTGGACATTGGCCAAAGGACAGCTGGCCTTCAGTTTTGTCGAGATTATGTCTGACAATCCGGGACCACCGCCCATCACAAAAGATGGCGGTTGGCATCAGGGACACATCAAGTTGATGGTCTGTGATGATCGGAGGTCGTGCGATCTGCTGACGCTAGCGGTTAGTCGACTTGGGGAGGTCTGGCCTGGTGCTAAGCTGGAGGTTGTCGCAAAGGAGGACATTCCTTGCAGACCAAGAGCTCGCATCACGGTTCCGGACATATTCAAGGAAGCTGACCATGTTATGAAGGTAATCCGGCTCTCCAATCCAACCCTTCCTACTCACAACTGGAAGGTTGCGAAATTGGAGGATCCAAAGGGACCCTACAAGGGTGCAATTGTAATCATCAATGCAGAGTCCCTTTCTCCTCTGGCGCAGTCAAAAGGTGTGATTAGGTTCGGGTTCGATGAAATACCGCTGAGAGTCTACAAAAAAGATGGGGCTGAGGCACAAACCCTTCCCCCTTCCCCACCCACACAAGCGGAAACGGTTGCTGAGGAACCTGGTGCATCGGTCACATTCCCTTCATTGGAAGACGATGCATCCCAGGTATCCCCAGTAGCAGTGGAAGCTCCTAACACCGACCAAGGTTTTTCCGCAATGGAGGCCGAGGTCTGCGACAGCGGAGATGAGGACATTCTTTTAGAATCGTCCTCTGATATGGATGACTCCGACATCACTGTGTTGGAGGCTGATCGGGAGTACGGTAGCGAAAATGCTGCGGTTACTCCAGATTAACCTCCAACACTCCATAAAGGCTTCGGCCTCCCTTCTTCTTCGCTTATCCAGCAGCGATGAAGATATTGTCCTGATTCAAGAACCCTGGATTGTTAAATCTATTGTTCGAGGAATCAGGACTCCCAAATACTGCGTGCTATATGCATCAGGTGAGGATGAACCCAGATCTTGCATATTAGTAAAACGTAGCCTAAATGTATATTTACTCCCTAATTTCAGCAATCGAGATATCACCGCCGCAAGTCTGGAAACAGCCAGAGGAACATTCTGGTTGGCGTCGGCGTATCTCGGCCACGACCATCTTGGCCCTCTCCCGGGTGACACTCTGGAGAGATTAATAGCTGAAGCGCAAAGGCTCAACATCGGCCTCATCATCGGAAGTGACGCTAACGCCCACCATACAGTGTGGGGTAGCACAGATATAAACGACAGGGGTGAGTCTCTTTTCGACTATATTCTAAGCACTAACCTACTCATAAGTAACGTTGGCAAAGAGCCAACCTTTATTACTAAAAATCGACAAGAAGTTTTAGATATAACTCTTGTCTCCGACTTCATTTATAATAATATTTTGAACTGGAAAGTATCTAAAGATCACTCCTTTTTTGATCATAGATACATCCAATTTAACTTTTTAAATGATCCACCTTGCCAATCGATCTTCCGAAACCTAAAAAGAACAAATTGGCCAAAATACAAGAGAATGTTAAATAGTTTAGTAAAACCAGAACTTTTTAACACCCCTCTAACACTGAAGATCTTGACAACAAAGTCAACAATCTAACATTAGCCCTAAACAAAGCTCTAGATACGGCATGTCCTCTTATACAAGTAAGAGGTAAAAAGAAACCACACTGGTGGAACTCAGGGCTGGATCCACTTCGAAAAGAATGCAGAAAACTCTTTAACAGAGCGAAAGCTTCTAGAGACATGTCTGACTGGGATTCATATAAAGAATCACTGAAGATATATAAAAAAGAGCTGAGGAAAACCAAACGATCGTCCTGGAGAAACTTCTGCAGCAACGTGGAAGATTGCTCTGAAGCATCCAGGTTGCGCAAAATCCTCTCCAAAAATCCAATCATGCCAAGCTGCTTGAAAAACGCCTCTGGCCTCTGGACCAATTCAAGCGAAGAATCGCTCAATTTGCTACTAGACGTTCACTTTCCTGGTAGCTCTAATATTATTAATAACATTGCACCTAATAATGGTGGCAATACTTTACAACCCCCACAAGGTCTAGTCACTAGGGAAAAACTCAAATGGGCTATTAACAGCTTTAAACCATATAAATCTGCTGGTCCGGATGGTGTAATTCCAGCCGAACTGCAAGAAAATGCAAGTTTTCTAATACCCATCCTAGAAAACATCTTCAAGGGATGCCTTAATTTGGCATACATCCCGATGTCTTGGAGACAAGTTAAAGTTGTTTTTATTCCAAAAGCTGGAAAATCCAGTCACGTAAACCCTAAAGACCTAAGACCTATCAGCTTATCATCATTCCTTCTCAAAACTTTTGAGCGTTTGATCGATATTCACTTAAGGGCAAATATTGATAAGTCCCTCCTTTCAAAGGCTCAACATGCCTACAACAAAGGGAAATCAGTTGAAACGGCTCTACACAGTATAGTACGTACAATCGAATATTCCCTCCATCATAAAGAGTACACCTTAGTTGCCTTCTTAGACATAGAAGGTGCATTTAACAATGTCGACATATCTGCAATTGCACGTGTATTGACATCTCTGAAGGTAGATAAGTCGATCAGCGAATTGATTAATCAGATGCTGATAAGCAGGATTATCAATTCAAAACTAGGCGATTTTACTACACAAAGGGGTGTCAGCAGAGGTACGCCACAAGGTGGTGTCCTATCCCCTCTCCTCTGGAATTTAGTAATAAATGAATTACTAACTACTCTAGAAAGAGAGGGATACAGAGTGTTTGCCTATGCGGACGATGTTGCTATTGCAGTAACGGGTAAACATCCCAATATACTAAAAGAACTCTTACAAAACGCTTTAAATAAGCTCACCAGATGGGCTAATCGGTGTGGACTAGGCGTTAACCCACAAAAAACCGACCTTGTCCTCTTCACAAGGAAATACAAAGTCCCACACATTGACCCTCCCCTCATAAACGGTGTACCACTTAAATTCTCTGAACAAGCAAAATACTTGGGTCTCATTTTAGATAAGAAATTAAGCTGGAAACCTAATATTCAAGAGAGAATAAACAAGGCCACAGTAGCCCTGTTCTCCTGTAAAAAGGCCATTGGTAATAAATGGGGCCTACAGCCCCGCATTACACACTGGCTATACATCTCGGTCATAAGACCGATCCTTACTTATGGAGTAGCGGTATGGTGGACGGCGCTAGATACAGCGACAAATCGCGATAAACTCAGCAAAGTCCAACGAACAGCCTGCCTGTGTATGGGAGGAGCACTTCGCTCCACCCCCTCCGCCTCACTAGATGTTCTGTTCCATCTAATACCGCTGGACATTTTCAGCAAGCAAACGGCCGCTAATACTGCCATACGGCTTCAGGCCTCCTCTCTGTGGATCAATAATGGAATTGGCCACACCACTATTTTGAACTCGTTCAGAACTATAAACAGTAATATTGACTACACCATACCCCATCCTCAGTTTAATAACTATAGCTCCAAAGTGACTATACCTCCCAGGTCTTCTTGGGAGAATGCATCATTTTTGAACGATGGTCCTATAAACTTCTATACAGACGGATCAAAAACGGAGGATGGGGTTGGTGGAGGCGTATACTCAGATAGACTAAACTTAAGTCTCTCCTTTCGTCTACCCGATCATTGTAGCGTGTTCCAAGCTGAAATCCTGGCTATAAAAGAAGTCCTATCCTGGCTTAGAGAAAACGTTATATCAACTAATGATATACGCATCTTCTCGGATAGCCAAGCCGCGTTAAAGTCCCTAGACTCAGTCTCCACAAATTCATTAACAGCCCTAAATTGTCGATCATCTCTTACGGAGATGGCTACACAGTTCAACATTCACCTTTTCTGGGTGCCGGGCCATAGAGACATTCCAGGAAATTGCAAAGCTGACGAACTTGCAAAAAGCGGAACAACTTTACCTCTGCTGGCTCACAATGCTAGCATAGGTATCCCCTTAGCTACATGTAAGCTCATGCTAAAGCAAGATACCATAGAGAAAACAAACTCCAGGTGGAATAACACCACCACTTGTGTCGCAACTAAACTAATTTGGCCTATTCTTAGTGCCAGGCGCTCAAAACAATTAATCTCTCTGAGTAGATTGCACATTAGCTACGTTATAGGTGTCCTGACTGGGCACTGCTTAATAGGAAGGCATGCTATTCGACTCGGAACCCCTGCAAATGATTTTTGTAGGAGTTGCATGGACGAAGAAGAAGAAGAGACAATCTCTCATCTTTTGTGCACATGCCCTGCCTTATCACAAAGACGTAGAATCCACCTTGGAGACTACTACTTTAACGATACCAGTGATCTAAAGAATTCAGACATCACTTGTCTCCTACGCTTCATTCGAAGCTCCAACTGGTTCAACGAGTTAAGCTGATTAACTGATCCATGTGGATCCAACGGACCATACTTTGGTCTAAGTGTGTTGGACGTCCCAACCAACAGCCACTTTAACCTAAGCTAACCTAACCTAAGGGGCAACATCTAGTGGTAGTAATAGGAGAACTCGCTTCTTTAAGCATCGAGAAACCTCTAGTGGCTAATAGGAGAACTCGCTTCTTAAGCAGCGAGAAACATCTAGTGGCTTAGAGGGGAACTCATTCAGCGCATACAAGAACCTCGAAAGGGGTAAGCATCTAGTGATAAAGTGGAGAACTTCGTTAAGCATCGAGAACAACCTCGTAGATTCTCGAACCGATTGGAGGTATATAAATAGGCGCTTGGAAGCGAAGCGGTTCATTATGGATTGTGAATTGCTGTAAAGTAAAGACTGTATTTGAAAAGTAAAGACTGTGTTTGAAACGTAATAATTGAGTGTTCAATAAATAAGTTTATATCGATTTAAATAAAGAAAATTTGTGTTTTTATTTACGAAGTGTGAATAAGTTTTAATTATCGGACCAAGCCGAATATTACAATACATTAAAAATCTGTACTTTCAACGTCAGGACACTCTCTTCGGACGAAAAACAGGAGGAATTAAGACTAGCATTAAAAGACATAAATTGGGATATAATAGGACTAGCTGAAGTAAGATTGCTTGGACAAAGAATAATTAATAATGATAATGATATCTTCTGCTACATTGGTGAAACAAAAGGACTATACGGAGTTGGATTTCTAATTAAAAAAGAATTAAAAGACAAAATAATTAATATCCGATTCCATAATGAGAGGATATGTAGCATACAACTTAAAATTCAAAACACAAAAATGACTATAATACAAGTATATGCACCTACAGAAAAAGCTGAGGAAGAAGAAATGATAAAATTCTACGATAATCTTGAAGAAACATTCAACAACCAAAAAACAGAACTAATGTACGTGATAGGAGATTTTAACGCAAGACTTGGAAAAAGATTAAATGAAGAAGAAAACTCAGTTTTAGGACCTCATGGATATGGACTAAGAAATGAAAGAGGGGAGAGACTCATCAAGTGGCTGGAAGAAATGAACTTAAAATTTGGGAACTCATTCTTCAAAAAGAAAGATAGCAGAAAATGGACGTGGATCTCACCAAATAGAAAGACAAAAAATGAAATAGACATCATACTCACAAACAAAATTGAAACAATCCAAGGCATTACTGCCCTTAATAATGTAAATTTTGACAGCGATCACAGACTAGTAAGAATAAAGATAAAAATAAACCATAAAACATTAAGAAGAAATCGACAAATCTATTACATCCCTAAAATAATACCAGAACAAAAATTTATCAACTACAACGAAACAATAAAGACAAAGATCAACCAACTTTTAGAACCATCAAATAACGACCTTCAAAATACATATGACAAGTTAGAAAATATCATAAAGACTACAGCAAAAATCTCAATAACGAACATTAAGACTTCCAAAGAAAAAATATCAGACGAAACCAAAGCCGTTATATCAAGAAGAGAACATTTAAGAACAAAAACACAACTACTCAACCAAGAAAAAACAGAACTAAGTGAACTCAGGAAAACAATAAAATCTAAAATAACGAATGATATTCGTGCATATAATGAAAAAATTATAAAAGATACACTAAGCCAAACAAAATCAATAAACAAAGCAAAACGATATTTGAATAATAAACAAGAATGGATAGTAAATATGAAGGATGAAATGCAGTTAATATAACAAACCGAAGAGACATAAATGAAAACGCTACATTATTTTTGTGAAAAACTGTTCACCTCGACTAAAATCAACACAGAAGAAGAAACAATAGAGAACAATGATTCAATATCGACACAAACCCATATATTCAGCAAAGAAACTAACGAAAGGACCATAGACGATCTGAAGAAAGATAAATGCACTGGAAATGACGGAATATCAGCGGAAATGTTAATATACGCAAAAAACTCACTATCCAACATTCTTACAAACATTTTCAACGAAATCGTTCTAACAAAACAAATCCCTGAACAATGGAAAGAAACAACAATAACACTAATACATAAAAAAGGAAATAAGGACGATATCAACAACTATAGACCAATAAGTAACATTTCGACAATTTACAAGCTGTTCTCCAAAGCACTTTACAGGACCATAAAGGGAGATTTCAATAACAAACAACCAAGAGAACAGGCTGGATTTAGAGAAGGATTCTCCACAACAGACCACCTACAGACAATGAATCAGCTAATAGAAAAGTGCAACGAATTTAAACAACCTGTTTATTTTCTTTTTATTGACTTTAGTAAAGCTTTTGACTCCGTTGAACATGAAATGATATGGTCCGCCCTAAGAAATCAAAACATAAACCCAGATTTAATAGAAACAGTTAAAAACATATACAAAAATAACACAGCACGAATAAAAACAGAGAAAATTGGACGAAAATTTAACGTAAAAAGAGGAGTCAGACAAGGAGATCCACTTTCACCACCTGTATTTAATGCTGTCCTGGAAGACATTTTTCAAAAAACTAACTGGAAGAACTATGGAATAACGATATGTGGACAGGTCCTTAACAATTTAAGATTTGCAGACGATATAGTTCTTATTTCTACAAAATCTTTACATATTCAAAAAATGTTGACGGAACTAACTAGCTTGTGCAGAAATTATGGACTACAAATAAACAAATCAAAAACTAAAGTCATGACAAATCACACTAAAGATGATATAACTTTGGACAGAAAAAAAATCGAGTACGTAGAAGATTATATATATTTGGGACAAATAAAATCATTCAAAGACCAAGAAAATAAAGAAATAAACAGACGCATCACGAACAGCTGGAGACAATTCTGGAGCCTGAAAGAAATCTTACAATTGGACCAAAGTGCAGACACAAGGAAAAATATCTTCGACTCTGCTATTCTGCCAATTCTAACTTATGGACTACAAACAATGAGCTTGACTACAAAAACACTTGACCAGCTTAGAATATGCCAAACCAAAATGGGAAGGAAAATTCTAAACATACGACCGCGAGATAGGATTAGAAATGAAGATATCCGCACAAGAACTGGAATTATAGACGTCATAAATAGAACAAGAAGACTGAAGTGGAGTTGGGCAGGACATTTATCTAGACTTCCGGATCAAAGATGGACAAAACTGACGACGAAATGGAAACCAGATAACAAGAGACCAGCAGGACGACCCAATAAAAGATGGAGTGACGATTTATCCCATTTAACAACAAATTGGTACAACGAGGCCAAAAATAGAGATACATGGGCAGCCCTGGGGGTAGGGTTACCATTTCCAAAAATGAGAAAATGGGGACATTTTGATTAATTTGGGGGGGCATTTTAAATCCATATGTTTAGACATGAAATAAAACCGAAATAAAATAATTAATAAAAAGGAACATAAAGTACAGGTATTGTTGTTTCCATATTAACATTCAGTAATTTAAAGGTACATAAGTAAAATACATTAGTAAGTCTTATTAGGCATATTTTTCGCCTGATTTAACTTTTTTTAACAATATGTCATTTTTATAAATGAATTTGTAAAACTCTTTACAGTTAAAATTATAATTATTCTTCACCATCAATTCTGTTTCAACTGATTCTACAACTAAACGATTTCTTTCTTTTCGCCAAGTGTTAAACATTATACTAAAAATTCTTTCACTTTGAGCATTTGAGTGTGGAATTGAAAAAACAAAATTGATAATTCTTTCAAAGTTTGGAACATTGCAAGCTTTTAACAAAATCTGCCATTTTACTTCAAAAGAACACTCTTTTTCCTGCATCGATACAAAACTTTGCTTCAGAGTAATATATTCTTGAAAAAGATTATCTTCATTAATACCACTAATGTTGAAAGAATTAACAATTTTTCAAAAAATCATGAAATGAAGAAAAAGTTTTCAACTGAAAAACTTTCAATTTTTCAAAATGCTTATACTCAGAAAGAAAACGAGTTTCAATATAATTTATTAAGTTTTCCAAAAAAGCATTGGCTGTTTTAATAAAAATAAATTTTTGATCAGCGTTGTCACAGATTTTTAATTTCTGTTGTGCAATTGAACCGTAAAACTTTTCGGATAGCCTTACATTTAACGATGACCGTAGCTGTTCAATAATTTCAAACAATTCAACAATTAATGGGCCTTCAGATTCTAATTTTTTAATAGCAGCGTTTACTTCCGATCCTATGCTAGAAAATAACCCAAGATATGCTTCAGCTAACTCGTTTTCTAAAAACTTTCTTAACAATGGGGAGCACATCTCTTTTTGTAAAAAGTATTCCTTGACTGGTTGGAATCCTTTATAAAGCCTTTCGACTGCAGGAACTAAACTCAGCCACCTGGTTGGAACATGTCGCAAAAGTTCGTTGTATTCAACATCACAAAAATCATATATTTTAATTAATTCCTATCGTCGTTTTGTATGCGATGCAAATTCATTAATAATTTTTATAATTATAACTTCAACATCAAAAATTAAATAGCTGGAAGCTTTTTTTACTGCGTTGTGCAGTATATGACAAACACAGCCTATTTTCAAAAGGTTTGGACTAAACTTTTTTAGCTCGGTAAACACACTTTGGTTAACCCCAAAATTTACGCTTGCGTTGGTTGTCGGCGCAGTAACTTACAATATTTTTAGGCAGAATACTTGCTTCTTCAAGATTATTTAGGATACTTTTTGCAAGTGATTGATGTTTCGGATGGTAAATCATAAAACTTGAGAAGCTTGGTTTCTATACCATTTTCTTTGGTAAAATATTGAACAATCAGAGGAAACGTTTTTATGTTTCCTTTATTTGATGCATCCGTAGCTATTGAAAAAGGGTAGTTTTGCGATAATTGTCCAGCAATTATTCTTTGTGATTCAGTTGCGAGAACCTTCCCAATTTTTTGGCACTTTGTGCGTCCGCAGAAAAATGTATCTTTTCAAAAAAAGTGTATCTAAGTTAAAAAATACATTTACATATGTACATATATTCTATGTTTTTATAATACACACCTGCAATTTTTGAATCAGGAAAGATGGTAGCGAAAAGGGAACTTGTGCAAGCGGCAGAGTTATAGCTGTGAGCGTGAATTATCGTATGGTATGATAATTTTGCCTCTGCAGCAAATTGTTTTCTTTCTTCTTCCGACAGGATAGAACTTGGTTTCCCCAATTTGTTTAGAAAAGTGACTATTTTATCACGCTGAAGTTGACTTGTTTTTGTCTGATGTTTTATTTGTTTTTTGTGGCTTTTTGCATCGTATTGGCCTCCGTTAGAAATTTTAAAATCGCATTTGCAAAAAACACATTTGGCATACTCTTGGCCTTCCGCACTTTTTGTTATCCAATTAAATGTTTTTTCCCATGACTTGTTGTAAAACACTTTTCGTTTTTTATATTTTTTCTGCTTTTTTTCCTCTTCAGTGTCGTAGGAAACATTTGAGTCCGACATTTTAACAAATTTAATTTTGTTTAGACACAACTGAACTGTTTTGAAATGAAAAACGAAGTGACAGATGGAAAACAACTTTTTGCGAGTGAAGTTGGTAACGTTTTGTTAAAAGAATGGATGCTGTGAAAATTTAAATAACTATGATGGAAGTATTCACTTTTTTTTAAATTAAAGAATAAAAAAAGTGGAAAAAGTTTTTGTGATAGAAAAATATTGCTTGAAAATAAAAATAATTTGTGGATGTTTAAAAAAGGGGGACATTTTGTCCCCCTTTCACGTTTTATGTCTTGAGGGTCAAAACATCTCCTGAGATCTTAAAGTGGGACAATCCCCCCGAAATGGGGAGGAATGGTAACCCTACCTGGGGGAGGCTTATGCCAATATTCGACCGACATAATAAACTTTTTGATTTCAATTTATTTATTAAGCTTTAATTTATTATATTTTAATTGCAATTCAATTTTAACTTAAAAGTATACATGTATGTAATATTAGATGTAATTTTATGTTAAGTAAAATCTAAATGAAAATTAAATGTAATAGGTAATAGGTATCAATTAATGTATATATCAAACTTAAGGCAATAAAAAGCTTATAATAATAATAATAGTACATAAATGAATATGCATAACAACATATCGCACCTCCGGTGGTACAATGACGTAAATGCAAAAAATTCGGTTCTTCGGAAAACACGATTTAACATTTTGAAAACGGGTTTTATTAAAAAAAGCATAAATTTTTTTTTTATGAAAAAAAACTCTTTATTCAAGGGTATTTAAACTCAGTTTTTGGAAGTTCAATCATTTTTGTCTGCTTCTAGCAGTGTTAATAATAATTTTAGTACAAATAAACAAAATAGTGATTTGTAATAAATAAACTTAACACTTGTGTCGATGTCTCACTGAAATATTAGGAAAATATTTAAAAAATTCAACAGAAAACTGTCATAACGTGCACTTACGACTTTGTTCGACCGAAAATAAAAAAACAATTGTACAAAAAGTTTTGGAACTCATACAAATAGGTCTGACTAATCAAAGCGTTGTTCGTTGCAGATTTGAAACATAAGTGACAGATAAGTCAATGTACTTGCGATACTTTAGTTTGAAAACATTGTAACGGTACAAAGACATATCTGTCCTTTGGACACAAATAGAACAATTTCAATTAGGTCTTTGTTTTATTGGAAGCAAATACCTTTTTTAAAAGTTGTGACATACTTAACTGAGAAAATTCAAAATTTACACTTACGTCGTTGTACCACCGGAGGTGCGATATGTACTTTTTTCTAATTGAATTTACCTTTTTAATCATGCGCTTTATATGCGCCAGTTAATCTTTATAACTCTAACGAAGCGGACTAATAAAACTTATATTTTCTCTGAATTAATTCTCGGTCTTTTGGTCATTAAAGTTTTCTGCTGGGTTCTTTTTTCAACATTTATTTTCATGGTGCCGAAACCCGGGACCTTTAAGTCGTACAGAGATAGAGATAATATTTAACGTAACGTAAAGTCAAAAGAATTTAATTAAATCCGCTTCCCGCGTTTGAGGTTCACAAAATGGAAATCTCCGCTCGTGCTGCCTACCGAGGGCAAGTAACAAAAATCATGAAGTCTGCCACGGAATATTTGGGTTCCCCAGAGTCCCAAATTAAAGAGGAGGATAAATTCGATGACATTGAAGAGGAATTAATTTCCTATATCCAGCGATTGACAGCAGCTCACGAGAGTCTTCTTTCTTCTTACCAGGAGATAAAAAGCAGAAACCTCATCAAGGAAGAAGATCTAGAAAGAGAATGCGAAAAGGTTGCAGAGACCAAGATTCTGCCATAGGAACCCTTGCTAAACTCAATTCGCGTTTGACTAAAATTAACAAGATGCAAACACCTAGAACTAATGTAAACCTAAACGAATCATCAAGTGCTATCCATATGCGCAGTTCAGTCAAGCTGTCGGTGTTAACGTTAAAAAATTTTGATGGAAATTTCCAGGAATGGTTACCGTTTTGGGACCAGTTCCGTACCAAAGTTCATGAAAATATCGGTTTGACATCATCTGATAAGTTCAGTTACCTTGAAAGTGTATTGGTGGGTAACGCTAAAAGGGTAATCGAAGATTTCTCTGCAACGGAGATGTGCTACGACGCAGCTATCTCGCTCTTAACAGAACAGTTCGGAGATACTGAGCGTTTAGTCGATCAACACATGCAACAACTAATTGCTCTTCGACCAGTAAACTCTCATGCAGTCGCACCCTCACTGCCTTACAAATCCTGTCACACCAATATTATGTCATGCTCAAGTCAATTTTACTTCGTTGTCTACCAGAGGAGCTTCGTGTTAACTACCACCGTGCTGTTGAAAAGGAAAATGAACATGAAGAGCGAGACAAATCTGGACAATCAAGTAGTTCGACTCTTTCAAAAATTGGCGACAAACAGGTGCAGGGCATTATGCGATTCTTGAAGCGAGAGGTGGAATCGCTGGAAAAGAGTCGGGTTGTCTCTGTTTCTACTAATGCAAAAATCCATCTCCCACAACAGCGAACGGCAACAAGTTTAGTTTCACTAAACGAAAAATAACAATGTTTATTTTGTGCATCGAAAATTCACTGTACGAAAGACTGCGATAGCAACATATCTATTGCAGATAAAAAAGATTTGCTGCGCAAAAATAATCGTTGTTTTCGCTGTACAAATGGGGACATTCAGCCAGAAACTGTAAAAGTTCAAAGTGGATTTCTTGCAGAAAGTGTAAAGGTAAACATTTGACGTCATTGTGTGACCCTTCTTTCGTCAAAACTAAAGTCATTTATGTGCCAATTCTGTATTGGAGAATTCAAATGTCTTCCTTAAAACAGCACGAGGAATTGCCGCAGCCCCAAGCAAAGATAAAAACATTTTAATCCGTTTCATTATTGATGGTGGCAGTCAACATACACATATTCGGGAGAGCCTCGTGCAAAAGCTTAACCTTATCCCTATAGGAAAAGTGAAAATATCTGTTATTTCGTTTGGAAGCAAGGAGCAGTGCCCATTTCAAGTTCTGGAGAAAGTGAGAGTTGCAATTCTAAGCCAATTCAGCAACAAAAGCGTTTACTTAGAGGCAGTTGTGGTTCCTGAAATTTGTGTAGACGTTCTTCCAGCACCCGAGTCGTCATGCCCCTCATCCAGTTCGCAGACACACAAATTGTTTCAATGGACTTAGAAGAAGGTTTAAGTGTGCTGGTAGGTTCAGATTTTTACTGGACCATAGTAACTGGGAAACAAAGGCGCATTTCATCATGCTTGCGAGCAATAGAGACCATATTCGGATGGACGATCCAAGGCCCACATACATCTTCTGGTGAGCACGTTGTTTCAAATACTAACTTGAGTCTCTCTTCTATTTTAAGCACAAACTTAACTCTGCCTGCCTTAATGGCAAGTGACGTTTCTGCCTTCTGGTCACTTGAATCTATTGGTATCCGCAGCGAAGTAGCTGAGAATAACCAACTTGCAGAAGATCTCATCTCCGTATGTATCAAAAGAAATGGTTCTCGCTACGAAGCATCTTTGCCCTGGAAAGATTCTCAAGTTTGTACCGATAACAACAGAAACCAAGCTACTAAACGACTTTTTTACCTTTCTACACGCTTGTCACGGAATCCGGATCGATTAAAAGAATATGATAATGCTATACCAGTTCCAAAAGGCAGCTGTGATGTTTCAAAAAGGGTGTTTTATCTACCTCGCCGACCCGTTTATAAGGGTGAAAGCACCACAACAAAGATGCGTATCGTATTTGATGCATCGGCCCGCTCAGATGATAACCCATCGCTTAACGATATGCTTCATGTTGGTGCGAACTTACTTCCGGATGTATTAAAAGTTCTGCTTAATTTCAGTCTTCGTCGAATTGGAATAGTTGCTAATGTAGAAAAGGCTTTTCTACAAATTTTGTTAAGCGAAGAGGATCGAGACAGCCATCGTTTCATTTGGTTATCTCTTCAAAATTCTTTAGATAAGACATCGAAATTGGAGGAGCTGAGGATGACAAGGGTGCACTGAAAAAACAAACGTGCATTAATATAAAAAACGGCGTTTATTGACTGGTTATATATTGTCACAACAAACTTTTTCTTGTCAGAGTGAACGGTTTATTAAAAAAAAATTCAGCGTTTGATAATCGTTTGTTAATACTATTAACGGCCGTTTATTAAATGAAAAATAAAGCTCTTAATCACCGTTTATTAAAATTAATAACTCTATTAATTGCCGCAAACATCTTAGCTATTAAAAATGATTAATCGTTCATTGCGACAATAAACAAGATGTTTGAAAAGGGATTGTTAAAGATTATATCCCAACCTTCATCCAATATCACAACCAATTCTCAAATTTACAAATAGTTTATTATTTTTTATAACCTTATTCACTGAGACATACAAATTTGTCAATTAAAAAATAATAAACCGTTTATTGTTGCAATGAACAACATTATTAAGAGACGAATTGGAAAATTTACAAGCAGTTTATTGTTTTTTATAACCTTATTCACAGACACAATAAACTTTGGTAATTGGAAAATAGTGAACCATTTATTGTGGCTATGAACAACATTATTAAGAGGCAAATTGTTAAATATTATATCCCAACCTCCATCCTACATACATATAAAAAAATGTATGCGGAAGATTGGGCAAAAATAAAATTGATTCCTTGACAAAAAAAAAATTAAATCATAAAGATAACACTGCATTCAAATTCAGCGGAACTAAACTGACACCGAAAAGCATTATTTGTATGAAATTGTATGAGGTATATCGCTAAACTTCATATCATTTCATACGAATTCTTGTGAATCGCAGTAACGCTGCAGTCAAAATAAGTAAAATGATCAGTGATGAGTTTTAGTTATATTTATAACTCATTCTATAAGAGTAAAAGGCCTAGAGCTTAATATATCTATCTTTTATAATTGTTTTTAATTCTATAAAGGTAATAATTTTGGCTAAGTACTTTTATAAATAAATAAATACTGTTATGACGCATTACAAATCTACAACGAAAACACGAACAAATTACATGCATTCTGTCACTGCACCGAGCATTGTGTTCACACTCAGCTCAACTTGGCCAGAACTCGGTGACATTAATTTGCAAAGGTTATTTTGTCATTCGCAAGGATATAATTCACACTATGTTGTTACCAAAAGGTTGCCTAGTAGAACCGAACAAGACCAACAAAAAAGTAGTAGAAGCAGAAAAAGAGAAGTAGAAGCAAAAGAAATAGAAGTAAGGAAGTTGAAAAGAGTGAAACAGACCGCAGAAACCAGTTGGACTTCGATCGCCGCTAAGCAAGGATCAGTGGTAAGTAAGTTGGATATTAACAGAGGCTTCCCCCACCAGAGGTATAAGCGGAAATAATAAACATTTGTTTATATTTATGAACGCATTTATTAAAATTAATAAATTCTGTTCATTGGGATTATAAACAGGTTTATTAATATTATAAACGGAAATAATAAACGGTTGCTTATATTTATGAACGCATTTATTATAATTAATAAACTATGTTCATTAAGGCTAAAAACGGGTTTATTAATATAATTAACGGAAATAATAAACGGTTGTTTATATTTATGAACGCATTTATTAAAATTAATAAACTCTGTTCATTAAGGCTATAAACGGGTTGATTAATATTACAAACGAAAATATAAACGGTTGTTTATGTTTATTAATGGATTTATTAAAATCAATAAACTCAGTTTATTGTGGTTATAAACGAAAATTTTAAATTGTTTGTAAATTTTCACCCGGAAATGGAGAATAATAAACGATAGTTCACTGACACAATTAATATGTTTATTGGACAAACTCAATCATTTTATTTATTGTCTCAAACAACTTTTTAATTATATTTACGTACCTTTTTGGTTCAGTGTGACTTTCGGAGTGAACTGTTGCCCTTTCCTATTAATAGCAACGCTTCGTCATCACTTTGCTGAAGAGAGGCTTCGTTTTCCATCGACGTGTGATGTTCTTAAAGACGGGTTTTATATGGACGACTTGGTGATAAGCGTAGATGACGAAGATGAAGGTATGAAAATTTGCCAGGAAGCTAAAAAAATCATGAGCAATGCAAGTATGAATTTGAGAAAATGGAACTCGAATAATTCTCTGATTCGGGAAAGTTTTGGCTCCGTTGGTGTCCCACCAGTGCAGAAGCTTTTAGGGCTCGCTTGGTTCGTCTACAGCGATGAGATAGCAGTACCTTTCACAGCTCTGGAAAGTTTGTTTACCTGCAATTTAGCACAAAATACAAAACGCACCGTGCTCCAGGCAATAGCAAGAATTTACGATCCTATAGGAATGCTTGCACCTACAGTTATTAAAGTGAAGATTCTATTTCAGGATATATGGAGAAAGAAAGTGTCATGGGATAAATCTTTACCTTCTGAGATGTTGGCTGTATGGGACGAGTGCGTCAAGAATCTGTTGCAGTTAAAGGATGTTACCATACCAAGGTCCGTTGTAACGTTCTCTCCATACAAAATTCACGTTCACATTTTTGCTGACGCCAGCATGAAAGCTTATGGTACGGTGGCCTACCTTAAGAACATCAACTTCAAAAACGAATGCAGCTTCGGTTTTTTGTGTGCGAAAAGCAGAGTGGCTCCCATTAAAGAAGATGGAACAAAAGAACTTACGTTACCCAAGCTTGAGCTTACTGCTGCCTTGATAGCAGCTCGTTTGTGCTGCTACCTGACCAAATGTCTTAATGTACCAATTGAACGAGTTTTCATGTGGACGGACTCCAAAATCGCACTTTATTGGATACAAGGAGAGCAGGGCCGCTGGAAACCTTACGTGTGCCCAAAGTCGGGTTTCTGAGATTCGTCGTCACACATCATCGTCCGACTGGAGTCATTGTGCTGGAAAAGAAAATCCTGCCGATCTTCTTACAAGAGGAATTACCGCTGAATGCTTGCGCTCGTCTCAACTGTGGGCTCAAGGACCCTCTTGGCTAAAAGATGACAACTACCAGACTGAAGACACCTGTGTAACACCAACGACTGTGGTCCCATTGTTATTGCTTGAAGGAGTTCCATGCTCAACACAGCGTGAACCAGTTTTGTCCTTTGAAGACTTTAGTACCTGGGATCGTTTGCTGCGAGTTACTTGCTTTATATATCGCATTGCACATAACCGCAAAAAGGATATGCGGAAGAGGTCTTTACATTTGACTGCGGATGAGCTCATAGCAGCGGAATATTATGTGATCATGTACATACAGTGTAATAAATTTACTAATGAAATTTGTTTATTACAGAAAGCGAAATCTGTACCTGGGTCTTTCAATATTGCCCAATTTTTTCCCTTTCTGGACAATGAGGGTTTGATGCGCTTAGGTGGGCGATTCCAGTCTTTACAAGAGTCAGTGGACTTCAAACACCCTATCATATTGCCAACGAAGTCTCATATCACAAACCTGATTGTTCTTGACTGTCATAAAAGATCTCTGCTCGGAGTCGTCAACACAGTTCTTTCTCAACTACGGCGGTTTTGGATTTCTAAAGGAGGACAACTCGTTAAGAAGCTGCTACAAAAATGCGTCGTTTGCAAAAAATTATGGGGATAACCTGCTTCGCAACCATTTGGCCCTCTGCCCATCGATAGAATTATATTGTCAAGGCCATTTGACGCTGTTGGGATTGACTTTGCGGGTGCTCTTTATATTTTCGACAACGATGCTGCTGGTATGACTAAAACTTACCTTATGGTCTTTACATGCGCTGCTGTTCGTGCCGTCCACCTGGAGATAACAACAACTATGTCAACAGAAAGTTGTTTGATGGGTCTTCGCCGTTTCATAGCCAGGAGAGGCATACCGTCTGTTATTTATTACGATAATGCTCAATCTTTCCGCCGTGCCGCCCTGGAACTTAACAAATTCGTTTTCGAAGATGAAGCAATCCGTGATTTCGTATCAAACAAGCGAATTGATTGGAAATTTATAGTAGAACGTGCACCATGGTGGGGTGGTTTTTGGGAAAATTTAATACGAACTGTAAAGAACGTTCAAAGTCGTCATAGGAAGAGCAAAACTAAATTTCGAGCAATTAAGAACGATAGTCGTGGAAGCGGAGGGAATTGTGAACGCTCGGCCGCTCACATATATAAGCAACGACTCTACTCCCTTGACCCCAGGTGATTTCTTGACGAATCAAGGAAATTTTCTCAACCTAAGTGAATCGGCTCCTGGCTCAAATAACATTCAGCTTCTCTGGAAGCAAAGAATGCGTCATGTAAACGTTTTATGCAAGCGATGGCGTTTAGAGTATATGCAACTACTGCGTTCGTTTCACCATGGTAAATATGCATCTACTAATCAACTCAAGAAAGATGACGTCGTACTTGTTTTCGATTCTGGTAAGCCATGAATTCACTGGAGAATGGCCATTATTGACAATGTTTTTACTGGTCGTGATGGCAGAGTGAGAGCATGTGAAATTCGTTATGCTGACGGATCAAGAACAAGGAGGCCTATTCAGTTACTATACCCATTGGAGACCAACTCTGTTGCCTCGGTCGGAGGATGTTAAAAATTATATAATGAAGTACCTAACTTATAAATATGTACAACTATTTAATTTGAATTATTTTCTTGAATCTATTTATCTCTTTCTAATTCATACATTATTACTTGTCTTAGTACATAAATGATGCAAACAACATATGTACTTTTTTCTAATTGAATTTACCTTTTTAATCATGCGCTTTATATGCGCCAGTTAATCTTTATAACTCTAACGAAGCGGACTAATAAAACTTATATTTTCTCTGAATTAATTCTCGGTCTTTTGGTCATTAAAGTTTTCTGCTGGGTTCTTTTTTCAACATTTATTTTCAAGCATCACTGAAACAAACTAAGGAATAATATTTAGTTTTTTTGAAAAGAATACCCATTTTTCTTGTCCCACTGATATATTTCAGAATTCTTTTAACGGCATTAACGTGATCATTATTTGGTGCTTCTAGATATCGAGACACCACTCCCACTGCGAACGTACAAGTACATTAGAGAACCCACTGTACATTAGAGAACCCACTGTACATTAGAGAACCCACTGCTTCTCTGTAGGGAAATTTAACTGCTTCCGAAGGCACGAGTGACTGATGGATAAGATTCGGCTGGAGTCGAAACTGGCTTGCAATAACTCATGTTGAATCGATTTAATATTCGCTCGATGTACAGTGATTGCCCAACATGTATTACACCTCCCGGTTTTACTGAGATTTCCATCCCAAAAAAACATCCAGCCTCCAAAACTGTTACTTCAAACTTCATTTGCAGAAACTTCACTAGCTCAATCGCATCATCTTCACTTTCTGTAGCCACCAACCCATCATCTATGTATATAGCAAGTATAATCCTGCGTTTACTGTCTGATGATAAAAAAATGCAAGGATCCATTTTGCTCGGCTTCAGATTAAATTCATGGAGAACTCCAGTCAGCTTCTCATTCCAACAGCGGGACGCCTGCTTCAGTCCGTATAAGCTCTTTTGCAACTTGCAAACTTTGTTCGTCCCATCGTTGAAACCCTTCGGCTGATGCATGTAGATATCCTCAGTGAGATCGCCATGCAAAAACGCAGTTTTAACGTCAAACTGAGTCAATACAAACCCTTCGTTTGCTGCTATAGCAAGAATGGACCGAATCGATGTAAACTTCGCTACTGGACTGAACGTCTCTTCATAATCAATCCCATATTCTTGTGTGTAACCCTGCGCAACCAATATCGCCTTATACCTCTGCTTCTCACGGCCTGGATTTTTTATTTTGTAGACCCATCTATTTCCAATAATTTTCCTATCAACAGGACGAGGTACTATTTTCCATGTCAGGTTTTCTTGCAGACTATGCATCTCATCTTCCATCGCTTCTTTCCATTGTACCTTTTCCTTACAAGAAATAGCATCTTTATAAGTTTGTGGCTCTTCCTGCATATGTAAAAAATGCATTTTTTTCCATAAATTTGCAATTCCTTGGTGGTCTGTCAACGTGTATATTCCGAAGTCTGTGCCTAAGTGGAACAGAAACATCATGCACCTCACCTAACTCTTCCTCTGATTCGGCAGCAGATTGGTATTCCTCGTCTTCTACTCGTCCTACCGTTGCTTCATCTTCATTATATTCCTCTTCTTCGTCATTACTCGTGATTTCTATTAATGGCTCATCATTTTGCTCTTCTGATGACACGGACACAATTTCTACATTAGAATCATCGGTTTCACTTAGTATATGAAAAACACCCGAGGTTAGAGATTCCTCGAAGCCACTATTCGAAGGTTTTTTAAGTTGAACCTGATGCTTCATTTCCCTAAAGGAGACATCCCTGACGATCTCTACTTTTCGTCTTGATGGTATCCTAATACGATAGCCTTTTGATGTGTCCGAGTACCCCATGAATATACCTTTTTCGCCTTTCATGTCCCACTTTCGGCGCTTTTGCTTAGGGACGCCGTGCACAAATACCTTAATTCCAAAAGTTTTGAAGCCATCGTTATTGACCTTGGCTCCACACCATAACTCATATGGAGTTTTACCTCCTAAAGAGCTATCAGCAGTGCGGTTTAAAATATAAACTGCCGTGTTGACAGCCTCAGCCCAAAACATTGTTCGAGCTGCCTCGACCACTGTGCGGTTATATCGCTCGATAGTCCCATTTTGCTCTGGTGTATACGCTATACTGACTGGTTTCGTGACGAATATGACGTTCCTTTAGGAGCAAATTAACAGATTCATTTACGAACTCTAACCCATTGTCGGTGCGAAGAGTTTTAACTGCGTGTCGACTATCACAAAGAGCGAGATCAAGAAAATCCTCAACCGACGACCTTACATCTGATTTTTTCTTTAAAAATTTCACAACCCTAAAATGCGAGAAATGATCTTTAAAAAGAAGAAAATACCTGGCACCCCCTAACGATATTCCCTCCATGGGACCGCATAGATCCGCATGGACAAGTTCTCCAGGTTGCTTTGCCAAAAAAGAACTCTTTGGAAAGGGTAGATGATGCTGTTTTCCATAAGCACAGGCATCACAGGAAAAATCTTGACCATCAATAAAACTTATGTTGTGTTCTTTTAGATGAGCACGCACCTTTTGTATGTTCTGATGTGCCATCCTTTCATGCCATACCTTTATTGGCAACGGTTTGGTAGTAGCCAAATTTGCCGTCGGCCCCTGTGTTTGCACACGAAAACACATTTTAAAAAGGTGTGTCTCTCGTTCTCCCACGCAACTACAACACCATCATCTCTTATAAATTCGCATCTCATCTTATCCGATACAAATTTAAGTCCTTTATCCAGACCACGACTTTGGGAAAAAACATGAACTGAAAGCTTTGGTACATACAAAACCTTTGACAAATATTTTTCAGACCATATTTTTCCATTGAAGGACAAAATATTAATATCGCCCATGCCTAAAGCTAGTATTTTGTCACCACTTCCAACTCTAATGTCTATGGGAACAGAAAACGTTTCATAATTTGCAAACCAATCCTTGCGGCAAGTCATATGGTCGCTGGCTCCAGAATCAAGGTACCAATTGTCATTTACCATATGGTTATTTGCCAACAATGCATTTTCCACACTTAATTCCCGTCTCTTAGCCTCACTTCCATTTCCAGTCCCCAAACTATTAGCATTTCCTAGAGTTGTTTTCCTCATGCTTGCTTCCTCACTTTTACTTACAGTCTTCACACGACCAAGATCTATTGTAGTTTTCTTCCGGCTTACCACCTCATCTCTGCTTCCAGTCCTCACACGATCACCAGATGATGGAGTTATTTTCCTCCTGTCAGTCGCCTCACTTTCACTTCCAGACCACACATTAGTTCTCTGCATTACACATTAGCGCATCTCTTACTTTTACCCCACCTCTACTTCCATTCTTCTTATTATCAGAAAGCTTTTTGGGACACTCTCTTTTCCAATGCCCCATTTCATGACATCGATAACACTTTCTAGGTTTGGAAGTTTTTGTCTTTTGCTGTTTCCAATTTCTCCGTTTTGCAATCAATGCCGACGCACTTGTACCCGCAATCGAAGAGCTCGACAGCATTCTTGTTTCCGCCATGACTAAACGTGACGTCAAATTGTCTAAGGTTTGTTGGTCTTTTGTAGTGGATTTCCACGCGGAAAAAAATTGCTTAAAGCTTTCTGGTAGAGTCATCAGAATTTTTGTGATTACCATGCTATCTGTAATCTCTTCCCCTATATCCCGCAACTGCCTAGCTATATTCTCGAGCTTTGAGATATGTGTTGCGATGTCATCATCAAGTTCCATCACAGAAGCATAAAACCTTTGCAGCAGCATGTGCACATTCGCTTTTGATGCCTGCTCATAAACCGACTGAAGCTTAACCCACATTTCTCTTGCAGTAGTGCAATTCACAATATGATGAAGTGGAGTCGGACCAACACTCATTGCAATAATGCGCTGCACCTTACAGTCATTTTTTACCCATGCTGCCAAACGATTGTCAAATACTACCTGAGATTCGGATTCTAATTTAACTGGCTTAATATGTACACCATTTACAAGCTCAAATAGTTCTGAGGCACTTAATAAAATTTTCAGTTGAAATTTCCACACAGAATAGGGGGAGAGTACGATAACTTTGGCGACAAAGTTTAATGACGGATTTGTATAGAACAGCTAAAAACAAGCATTTTTTACTATGGGAGGGGGGGTCTATCTCTCCCCGTTTAGGCGGTAGGGGCAATTTAAAAAAATATGTACATTAAATTAAAAAAAAATAATTAAAAAATAACGGTAATACTTACAATTAAGTATTATACCTTTTTTTAAAGCCAACATTTTTGTCTATTAGCTTGTTTTTAAATCAAGTCAAAACTATGCATAGTTTTTGAAAAAAATTGTTTTAAACTAAAAATGTATGCAAAAAAAATTAAAAAAAAAAGATTTAAAGTGTAGTTTTCCAAAACTTTCAAATTATTTATTGTTTTTTTTTTTTAGAATTCATTGCTCTTATTTGTTTTTGATTAAAAACTGAAAACTAGATAAATTTATGTCTTCTAGTTCTTGAGAAAATTGAAAATTACCAAAATAAATATTTTAATTAAATTACTTTTTCCTTGCTTAAGTATTAACGTAGTCTTATTTTGATAGTAATAATCGAATATGGATTAAGATACACCTAGGGTAAATTAATTTTTCTTAAATCCAGCTTATTTAAATGCAAAAGAAACTTTGCATGCACCCCATCTTGCACCCACCGAACCGTGCCCCCTCCCCCCCTTGCACGCACTCCAACTTGCACCCACCCCAAATCCTATAGTGTTCCCAAGCAGGGGGGTTGCAGATCCCACTGTTGCATACACCCAAATTCGCACACACCTTACTGTTGCATACACCCAAACTCGCACCTACAATTGTTACTATCAAAATAAGACCACTCAAGCAAAAAAAAAAGAATTAAATTAAAATAGTAGTTGTGGTTATTTTTAATTTTCTCAAAAACTAAAAGACATAAAATCATCTAGTTTTCAGTTTTTGATCAAAAACAAATAAGAGCAATAAATTCTGAAATAAAAACAATGGTAGATAATCTTGAAGTATTGAAAAATTACACTTTAAACCTTTTTTTTTTTTAACTTTTTTTACTCAAATTTTGAGTTTAAAATTTAATTTTCAAAAACTACGCACAGTTTTGACTTGAATTAAAAACTGGCTAATAAAACAGAATGTTGGCTTTAAAAAAATGTATAAAACTTAATTGTAAGTATCACCGTTATTTTTTAATTATTTTTTTCCATTTTAAATAATAATTTTTTTAAATTGCCCCTACCGCCTGAACGGGGGGAGATAGACCCCCCCCTCCCATAGTAAAAAATGCTTGTGTTAAGCCCCTCTACCAAAAACCGTTATTATTTCTTGGCGCCAAAGTTATCGTACTCGTGCCCAGAATAGTGCTCAGAGTTGTTTAGCTTATCAACTTTAAACATTTCATTTTAAATTTTTTTATATATGATCGATTAATGAATTACTAAATAAAGAAAATCGATTAAAAAAAAAGCTCTAAGAGATAACGCAAGTTAAAGAATTGACCAGATTTTTCTATGTATAATGACTTTTACTTGTCCTTCACACAATCACGTGTGCCCATAACCTGTTAACTTTCACTAAATAAGGAAAGACGACCGACTTTTTTAAAGTAAACGAGAAAACTCAACTTTTATTTATATCAAAAATACTCCATTACCAAGATCGGAATCTCAGACTGACATTTCGGTTTGCCTACAAGCTAACTACACACTAAATGTGAGAAAGTGTGCGTGAAATGATGCAAAAAACCAAACACATTCTCACATTTAGTGTTTCGGCACATCAATATGCTTCATTATAGTAATCAGCCCCATCTAAATTTTATTTTGAATGTTTTAAGGCCTCGTTCAAAAACTAAACAATCCTTACCAACAGATTCTGAAGTGCTGACATGGTCTTAAATTGGAAGATTTGTATAGCTTTTTAATTTCAATCCAAATAAATGATGTTAATGTATATTAAATAAAATAAAATTGACCAAATACATATTTAATGATTTATTAGTGCTGTATTTTGTTTACTTAAATTATTTGCGAACGCAATATGCGCTGCAACTGGTTAAGTAAAATTGGAAATGGACAAAGTGTAACTCAATACTTTGTAAAACAAGAAAACACACAATTTTTTCAGCTGTAGTTTGCTTAGAGCATTTTTTTGGCGACGTTAGAAGTTCAGGTGGAAACAATAGGCGGGTGTCTCCGTATTTTTTTTTTTGTACAGACAATGCTTCGAGAAACATACTTGTGAAGTTCCATTGCCAACTTTAGCTAGTTCAGATTCCTCAATTAGATTAGTATTTTCATCATTTAAGCAGTTCGATGATTGCAAGACCAAATTTTAGTTTTGTTTGTTACAGAAATATTCCTGAACATTTCTTTTTGAGGGACTATGTTAGAGTTAGAATTTTGTTTGTAGTTAGATTTTGGAATACAAATTTGAGGGAACCATGTTTTAAAAATAAGCTTCTTTGTGTAAAGCATCTTTAAGGAATAGAAATAGGCAATATGGTTACACACAATACCAACTAAATGAGTGCAATAAATAGATTTAAGTAACTTTTTTTCATCCAGTATGGGGAAACCGAACACCCCATAGAAAAAAAATCGGTGAACGCGCCAAAATGCATACTTCTTGACTAAATAATGTTATCTTCTATGCTTACGCATAAAATTACGAATTTTGTAGCATATGAACATAAACGTTTTACAATGTGAACAATTAAATATGCTATGAAATACTTGGCTGCTATTAATCCTAAATTTTTTTCTAAAAAGTTGATGAAGGTTAGCTGAAGCGGAAATTTCTAACCTCTGCTTTATATCTGAAAACTATTGTTTATGTATATTTTCTTCTATGTTCTGCATTTATAAAATGTAATCTACGTATTATTTATTATATTAATAAAAACAAAAACATGTACGTAAAACTCATTAATTTGTTTCATTATTAGTAGCACTTTTACTAAACATACCCTTCAAACAATAATAAGTAAACTTGAACTTTGGTAACTAAACATTTTTAAGGAATGAATGAAAATTATATTTTGCGTTAAACTGTGGGAATTCACTTAAAACAAACTTCTGTACGTCAACAATAAACATTCATGACGATTACATGTTCTATTGAATTAGTTGTGCATGAATTCAGAACGATTTTAAGACGTTTTCATTTTGTGATATAGGTATGTCAAAATTTGCATTTTATTTGCTCTGCATTTGTTCAACAGGTTCGCTATAATCGTTCTGATTACTTTTTTAAAACATTGGTGTTCCTTTGATGCATAGTTTTTTTTTTTTTTTGATAGCAAATACATGTATGCTTCCATCAATCAAGAATGTTATGGATAAGGTTTTTTTCGATTATAACTCTTTTTTTAAATTTAATATTTATTAATCAAAATGGAATTGAAAAATAGTTGCAAGCTTAAATCATTAAAAACAAACTATAAATATACTTGGATTGGTTAAATTTATACAGATTTTAATTACTTGCAAACAAAATATTTGGGCCGATCAGTAATGAAAATTTATTAGAATTCAATAAAAAAATTGCGCTCGCACCCTTAACTTGATGGTTCTTCGAACGCATTTTTGATACAATAATTCAAGGTTAATTATGAAATTTAAAGAATTTCATAGTGATTACTCTAAATTAGTGAATTAATTATAATAAACTGATGTTGAACATGCTTTTTTCAAGACAAAAATTTACATTGGTTCGTTATCAACAAAATTACTGCAAAATTAACTAACAAATATGGAAAATGATTTCCAAACTAATGTTATTTTTACTGATTTTGCTAAGGCATTTGACAGAGTCAACCACCAAATCTTGTTAAATAAGTTAACTTCTCTAGGTATCCACTCTTTTCTATTAAAATGGGTTGAGTCATATTTAGCTGGTAGAGTTCAAATAGTAAAAGTTGATAATTCGCTCTCAAAATTTGTTTCTGTTCCATCTGGTGTTCCGTAAGGAAGCCATTTGGGTCCATTATTTTTTTTGTTATTTGTAAACGATATACCTAATCTATTTCAAAATTCAAACTGCCTTCTTTTCGCGGATGACCTCAAACTATACCGTAAGATTTCTTGTCAAACTGATTGTTTTCTTCTTTTGGAAGATCTGTCGAAGCTTGACAATTGGTGTAAGCAAAATCACCTTCTCTTAAATGTTTCGAAGTGTCAAGTTTTGTCGTGTTTCCGAAATTCTAATCCTATAGTGTTTGACTATTATATCAACTACACAAATTTAGAACGTGTAACTAGGAAGAAAGATCTAGGAGTAATTCTAGATACAAACCTTTCTTTTTTACCGAATTATGATTTTATTATACACAAAGCAAATCAAATGCTTGGTTTTCTTAAAAGAAAAACACAAGAATTCTCAGATTCATATACTTTAAAATCCCTTTACAATTCTCTAGTAAGATCAGTTCTTGAATATTGTAGCATTGTTTGGAACCCTTATTATAATAATTCAATTGACAGAATTGAAAAAGTTCAAAAGAATTTTACAAGATATGCGTTTTATAAGCTTAATTGGAGGATTGCAAAGCCTTCTTATTATAGTAGGTTTTTATTGTTTGGTATGCATTCTCTTTATGATCGTCGGGTTTATTTTTCATTTATGTTTATGAGAGATATAGTTACATTTCATATAAATTGCCCTCCTTTATTAACATTAGTTAATTGTGTTAACGTACCCTCTAGAACTACACGCTATCGGTTTCAATTTTATGAGCAGTTTCATCGTACAAATTATGGCCGTAATGAACCAATCGCGCGTTGCACTAGAAAAGTGAATTTAATTTGCAATAGGATTGATTTTAATGTTGATGTTTCGAGAGATTTATTTAAAAAATATTTGTTAAATAATATTAAACTGTAATTTCCTAATAAATTTAAGGAATTAATCTTTTTTTTCATAAACTTATATTTATTAATTGTAAAATTACGAATAATAATGTATAACTTATAGTAATATTTATTTAATTTATTTATTTACATATATAAGCATACAGCCCCCAACAATTATATTATTTAGTATCTAGTCTATAAAGATTGTAATCTGATTGATGAAATAAAACTAAAACTAAATTAAAGCTTAAAACTGACTTTTTCATCGAAAAAAAGTAAAGAGAAAAACCAGAAAAAAAACTTTTTAACCACCCCATTTTGTTTTTGCTGTGCAAAGTGCCGCTAGCCCACGGCATCGTTTTTTTTTTGTTTGTGCTCACATCTATTCATAGACTAATTGTCAAAATTACAAATACAACAATGTAAACAAACGGGTTTTGGAGAGTGAAACGTACGAAAGATTCCGATCTTGGTAAATGGAGTATTTTTGATTTATATAATCAGTTAGAAGAAAAAACAAATATAGTAGGTTTACAAAAGTGTTATAATTGCTTTAAGTCTAGTGAGAGGAAAAACAGAGTTGCCAATTCAGATAAATTATTTAAATCTAATCCAATTTTACTTAACACCCCCTTTTTTAAAAAAATCAAAGTAAAACAAATGTTTGGAATTTTTTTCTTTCCACAACTAATTTTAAACAAAAATGCTACAATTAATTGCATCGTTACATTTTCGAATATCCTTGTTTTATGCCTGGACTCGAGGTGTCAAGTTAGCACTACATACCCCCTTTTTTAAAAAAATCAAATTAAACAAAATTTTTGGAATTTTTTTCTTTCCACAACTAATTTTAAACAAAAGAGCTACAATTAATTGCATCGTTACATTTTCGAATATCCTTGTTTTATGCCTGGACTCACGGTATCAAGTTAGCACTACATACCCCCTTTTTAAAAAAAATCAAAGTAAAAAAAATGTTTGGATTTTTTTCTTTCCACAACTAATTTTAAACAAAAGAGCTACAATTAATTGCATCGTTACATTTTCGAATATCTTTGTTTTATGCCTGGACTCACGGTGTCAAGTTAGCACTACATACATACAGCGGAAAAACAAAATTGCCAATTCAGATAAATTATTTAAATCTAATCCAATTTTACTTAACACCCCCTTTAAAAAAAAAAAAATCAAAGTAAAAAAATTTTTGGAATTTTTTTCTTTCCACAACTAATTTACAACAAATAATTGTCAACTAATTGCGTACTTAGTTTTAACAAAATCAAAAAGTGTAGTGCTAACTTGATATCAACCTATAGCACTACATACCACTTTTTTGAAAAATCGTCGAGCTACAATTTTTTTTCCACAACTAATTTACAACAAAAAAGGCTACAATTAACTGCATACTCAGTTTTTTTTAATTTCGAAAAATTTAGTGCTATGTCGTTAGAAAAACTTAAGTTTAAGCGGTTTTATGTAAAGATGTATTCGAGGATTTAGATCAACACATTCTTAGGGGAAAACACTGTCTTTAAATATTAGAAAATATAAAAAACAATATTTCTATGTCTTGAAACAACATGGAGGTCAGTATTTCCTTTTATTCTCAAGATATTCAACTCAAAATATAATTTTTAGCTTTACATTTTAGCCTTACAAAATAGAAATAACAATTTTTTGTATAAAATAAAGAAAGACAATACTTGAGTCGAAAATTAATTATTACCATTTCTAAGTTATTTCTTTGCAGGTTTTCGGATTTTGCAAAAAAAAAATCCCAATCGAACTTTTTCTCAAAAATCAAATAATTGTCAAAAACAATATTTTCTGCAGAATCAAATAATTTTGAATGTTTAGAACTGTCATAAAAAGTTATTCTTCATTGTCAGCAATTATTTTGGACTAAATATCATTTCTTGTTCGAAAAATATTCGGGGTGAAATTATTTTTTTTATTTCTAAAAACAACCGTTGTTTTTCGACTAAAAATCTCGTTACCAAAAACAGATTTTGAAATCAAACTATTTAATCATATGCAAAATATTGTTGGTCATGTACTGTAAATTTTTTTAGAAAAATTTAACTGACAACTTTTTTATTAATCTACAAAAACATCAAAAAACTGATAAGAAATGGTTTTCGACTCAAATATTAGCAGAACAAAGTAAGATATTTACTTCAAATATTAATCTCACACAAAATATTGTTATAAAGTGAGGCCTCATTTGATTGTACAACGTCAGAAACGAAAAAGTACCTCGTGTTTTGAAAACTAAATAATGTGTATATATAATAAATAAATTGCACGACTGGATCGCACGAACTTGATTCTGTATTCAATGACTCTGCTTTCAAATAGAACTTATATTTTAAAATTGAGAAATTTAAAAACTTTAAAATTAACCAATAAATAAGTTTGACTACAAAAATTGAAATGCCATTTAATTCATTTAAAAAAACTGATTATTTGGAGCGTTTTTTAAAATTAATTTTGTAAGCATACAATTTTTCAATTTTACTTTGAAAATATTTTTAGTATCCATTTTCTAATAGCTTATTTATATTACATTTAAAATTACATTTTCGATTACAAATTTTGAACCGTTTTTGAGATATAAAAAAAAATAAATTAGGTGGCGCATCAGTCCGTTGAGAACTAGGGCCTAGTGACTTACAACTCTCAACCGTTCCTGTGTGCGGGTAATATTGTCAGGGATGGAAGGACCACTTTTCACCATCATGCCACGGTACTACATTTTGAGTTATAGAAATTTGAAAAAAAGTTAATATTTTTTTAAAAATCCAAATAGTAAAATTTCACATTTTGATCATCAAGTATTACTGATACAGTATACAAACTTGTGCAGAAAAAAATTATTGAAACGGGTTGATTAGTTCTTGAGAAAACCTTAAAAGAAGATAACGGTTGTATGGGGGGTATCCTTCGGCAGCAATACCAAAAATATTTTTTTTATTGTAAGAAGCCATGTTAAGAACAAAAAATTAAGAGAATATTTAATAAAAATCTAACGGTTCGTTTTTGAGAAAATTTTAATTTTTAGCCATTTGTTTGTTTGGGGTAGATTCGAGATTTAAACCAAAGATGACATTAAGATGGTAGAGAAGTAAAAAAAGTGGATCCCCCTGTCTGTGTGTTTTTTTTTCAATTTTTTATGACTAAACAAAACAAAGTTTTTGGTCAAAAATCAAAAATAAAAATTTTCTCAAAAACGAACCGATAGATTTTTTTTTCAATTTTCTCTGGAGTACCCCCATAGAACCGTTATTTTGTTTTAAAGTTTTTTCAAAAAGTAATCAAACGATTTTAATAATTTTTTGTCTGCACAAAGTCTTAAAATGTCTCAATAATATTTGATGATCAAAAATGTCACTGTTTTTATTATATTGTAATGTGTATACACTATTTATCTCTTTTAATATCGTGTTATAGTAGAATAAAATAAGAGGCAATATCTAGTGATTAAGAGGAGAACTCGCTTCTTTAAGCATCTAGTGATTAATAGGAGAACTCGCCTCGTTAAGCATCGAGAAACATCTAGTGGATAAGAGGAGAACTAGCTTCGTTAAGCATCTAGAAACATCTAGTGGCTAAGAGGAGAACTAGCTTCGTTAAGCATCTAGTGATAAAGAGGAGAACTCGCTTCGTTAAGCATCGAGAACAACCTAGTAGATTCTCGAACCGATTTGAGATATATAAATAGGCGCTCGGAAGCGAAGCGGTTGATTATTGGTTGTGAACTGCGATAAAGTAAAGACTGTGTTTGAAAAGTAATAATTGAAAGTGTTCAATAAATAAGTTTGGAACAATTTAAATAAAGTAAAATTGTGTTTTATTTACAAGGTGAATAAGTTTTAATTGTCGGACCAAGCCGAATATTACATTGGTGTCAGAATAAGGGATTAAAACTTATTGAGAATAAAAACAGTGAGCAGTGATTGAACTAAAAACAGAACTCGTTAAACGGCTGCAGGAATATCTGGAGCAGCAAAATGAAGACCCAGATACATACGTTTTCTTTCGAATTAGAAGCAAAAGTGAAAGAGGTAAATGCAAATGTTGCCTTATCTAACATGATGTCACTTCTTTTAACCAAATTTGAAGAGAATGAAAAGAATGTCCTGAAAGAACAGCAGAATGTTCTCAAACAACTAGAAGCTCAAAGAAGTAACCAAAAGCAAGAACAGCAGAATGTTCTCAAACAACTAGAAGCCCAAAGGACTGATGTCCTGAAACAACTAGAAGCCCAAAGAAGCGACCAAAAGCAAGAACAGCAGAATATTCTAGAGCGATTCGACGAACAGAAAAACCTTTAAGAAAGCAGGTTTGCGGACTTCGAAGAGAAAATCAATACTCTCGAAGAGCGCGTCGAAAAGCAAAATGCACGTTTCGAGAAAATGAACAAACAAATCGAAACCATCGCAAATGAACTAGAAAAAGTACAAGAAACAGTTTGAAGCAGCAGCGTTAGCAAACGGCTGGGACGATCACAAAAAATACATTGATCTTACGCTTGCTTTAAGAGGATCTGCTGCTGAACTGCTACAAACCATCCCAGCAGAAAAGAGTGGTGACTTCACAGTTCTGGTAAACGCAATCGAACAGCAGTTTGGGAATAGTCACATGGCAGAAGTCTTCCGAGTTCAGCTTAGCAATAGGACACAGAAAAGAGGTGAAACTCTGCAGCAGCTTCAGGCAGATATCGAGTGATTGATTCACCTGGCATATTCAACAGCTGGTAACGAGATAATAAATCAACTTGCTGTTGAAGCCTTTGTGAGAGCTGTAGGTGATATAAATCTCCAAAGGGCTATCCGCACTGCCGGAAAGCGAACACTACCAGAAGCATTGGCTTTCGCTCTGACGATGGAAGCTGCAGAATAAGCTTCCCAAAACGTGCATAGCGTAAGAAAATTAGAAGTCCAAGAATGCTCTTGTCAGAAGACTACTGTGGAAAGGAGTCAGCGAGGCGGACCAGCACGATGCTGGAACTGCAATAAGACTTGGCATCTACAGCAACAGTGCAGATTACCGCGAAGAAGAACCGCATGGAAACACTTTGGAAACAGAAGTAATTCAATTGGCCAAGTAACACTTACAACATTGTTTCCGAAGTTGTTTCCCACCCGGGAAAACGAATAAGAACCAACTTTAAGCGGCAGAAGCTGGTTTATGGTATCGATGGCCCCAGGAACGACATCCAGGTTTATCAAACGAAACGTGACAACAATAGGAGACCATGCAAGCAAGACTGTAAGCATTGCAGACGACAAGATGGACGTTCTGCGAGAGATGCATGGTGGAGTTTCGGGAGGCCATCTAGGAGTGAACAAGACGCTAGAAAAGGTTCGACAACGATTTTACTAGCCACATGCAAGGGAAGATGTCGAGAAGTTGTGCCGAAAATGCAATACCTGTGCTGCCACCAAAGGCCCGAACAAAAAGAATCACAGCCAAATGCAGCAGTATAATGTCGGAGCACCCTTCGAAAGGATTGCAGTAGACGTGGCGGGTCCATTTCCGGAAACAAATAATGGAAATCGTTATATTCTGGTCGTCATGGATTACTTCAGCAAGTGGCCTGAAGCATACGCCATTCCGAATCAAGAAGCCAAAACAGTCGCAGACCAAATTGTCTTTAACTGGGTGAGCAGATTCGGCGTTCCATTAGAACTGCATTCCGACGAGGGAAGGAATTTTGAATCAAACATATTTCAGGAAGTTTGTGGGCTTCTTGACATCAAGAAGACAAGAACAACACCACTTCACCCACAATCTGATGGCATGGTCGAACGATTCAACCGAACCCTGAAGGAACATCTTTGCAAAGTTGTGGAGGACAACCAGCGAGATTGGGATCGACACATTCCACTGTTTTTGATGGCGTATCGAAGTGCAAGAAATAGCTCAACTGGCCATACACCGTCTGAGATTTTGATGGGAAGGAACATCAGACTGCCAAGCGAAATAAAATTTGCATGTCCCACGTCGGAGCCGCAAGCCGAGGATGACTACATTGATGACCTCAGAGAAAGACTTCTTCAGATCCACGACAATACCAGGTTGATAATAAAGATGTTTAGTGACCGAATGAAGACACGCTACGATATACGAGCGACAACAACAGAGTTCCAAGCAGGAGATCGGGTGTGGCTTTACAATCCCCATCAACAAAAAGGGTTGTCACCGAAACTTCAACGGGACTGGGAAGGTCCATATACAGTCATTACAAGAATCAACGATGTCGTGTACCGGATAAAGTTGTACATCGCGACCGGCTACATCGCTACAGTGGTGATGAGAACAATGGATTTGTTCGGGACGATCAATCCTAAGTAGGGGGCAATGTAATGTGTATACACTATTTATCTCTTTTAATATCGTGTTATAGTAGAATAAAATAAGAGGCAACATCTAGTGATTAAGAGGAGAACTCGCTTCGTTAAGCATCTAGTGATAAAGAGGAGAACTCGCTTCGTTAAGCATCGAGAACAACCTAGTAGATTCTCGAACCGATTTGAGGTATATAAATAGGCGCTCGGAAGCGAAGCGGTTGATTAGTGGTTGTGAACTGAGATAAAGTAAAGACTGTGTTCGAAAAGTAATAATTGGAAGTAAAGACTGTGTTTGAAAAGTAATAATTGAAAGTGTTCAATAAATAAGTTTGGAACAATTTAAATAAAGTAAAAATTGTGTTTTATTTACAAGTGTGAATAAGTTTTAATTATCGGACCAAGCTGAATATTACAATATGTATGAAATTAAAAAAACCTGTTGGAGCAATATGCAGTGAATGTTGTATTTCATTTTTTAATTTTGGAGTTTAGATCGATCTCTTTGTCACTTTTCTTGGATCCTTCTTTAAGACGTGAGTTCTGAAGTTTGTTCTGAAGGACCTAAGGTTTTAAGCCCTGCAGCAATATTTTCCCACTCTGTATTAGCTACAGCTTTTGGTCAAAATCTATTGGCAAGTTCAACATTATTTGGACTAATCTGCATAATTGTGATTTTGCTACTTTGTGTATCCTTTTGAAATAAAATAGTTAACAATTTTATAACCTAATTTATTCTCAACTCACATTTTTAATTATTTCTTAGCTATTACCAACTCATCGACTGCAAATTTAAGGTTCAAAGAAAAATTTACAGCTAACCAAACAATTTATGAACATTTATTTTATTTATTTATACCAATTTTTTTTTATTCAGAAGAGACAATTTTTTTGAACTGTCGCTTCTCAATGAAAAATTTCATATATTTAAAGGTTAACAATATTGGTAATTGACAGTCACAATTACATTTAATTAAGCTGTCGAAAGGTGACTGAAGCATCGGTTGAAAGATTCATCAAAACCCAGACAGAAAGTAGAAAAGCAATGCAGAAATAAGATAGCAGATGTTTTTATTGCCGTGTAATAAAAATATTAATTTAAATATCAGTTTTATTACAGTAAATAAATTCAACATTACTTTATTATCTTTTTAGTTCAAATAACGTTAATAAATTTATTCTGTATGCCTTGCTGTTAAGGACTTTTTTTGAAAATAAAATTTGATTAGTTTAATTTATTTGTTTACAACTTGCTCCTTTACACACACGATTGCCAGATCTGCAAATATTTCCAGATCTGTCACTGAAAAATTTGTCTCGAATGGCTGACAATCGTGTACAGTACACACCAATTTAATTTGCAGACAAATGGTTTGGCTCCTAATTTGCAGACAAATATCTGCCAATTAATTTGTAGATATCTGGCAATCGTGTACACGCAAGCTGACAACCGTGTACATACCAAATTGATTTGCAGAAAAATTTGTTCATCAATCATTTTTAAGACAAATGAATTTGCAGATGTGGCAATCGTGTGTACACAAAATTCATTGGGAGATCACCAAATTTTTTTCATTTTCTGACGTTTCTGCAAACGTCTGACAATGAATAAATTTACAGATGCCGTTTGAGGAACATTTGCAAATTTATTCATTGGCAGACAAATTTGGCGATAACTACAAGGTAAATTTTAAGGTGCTTTTTTTCATTTCAAAGAAAATGTATAAAAACGTTAACATTTATTTTCAGATATGGATGCTTTTATTGAAAATGAAAGTGCTGAACATTTTCAGCCCATTACGGTTGAGGCATTTACACGGTCACCGTTCGCCTGAAAACTTGCCAAAAAAAAATTAAGAAATCGTATCGGAAGAGGGTAGACAAGGAGTGGACCCATGAAGATACGATGAAGCTAATTCAAGAAATTGAGATGAGGCGGAGTTTGTGGGATGTTGGATGTCAAGAATACAAACTGCCAAAAGAATTGTTATGGCAAGAGGTCGCCGACGCCACAAATATGATGCCAAACAATTGTAAAGGCAAGTGGGCTAACTTAAGGATAACATTTAATGCAAACCTTGAAAAACGAAGAAAAAAAAAGTCAGGTCAAGGCACTAGTGAAGCAATACCTATCACCTGGAAATATTTCCATCCAATGTTATTTTTGGAGTCAAATAAGGTTTTAAAATCAACAAAATCAACGTCCTCATTTCAACTTGTAAGAATCCCCAAGTTCACAATATCTAAAGTTGTTGTATAAATGCACTTTTCTTTTTTTTAGAACTCTGCCATTGACGACGCGTCGTTTTTAACGACTTTTGAGGAGGAAGTGCCTGTTCAACAACCAAACAGGCGTAAGACTGACGTCTCTACGCCTTTTAATAGTGACACCAGCCAAAGCCGGGGCTCAAATATCAAGGCAATGGCGGTAGAGGCATTGCAAAGTATGCGTTCCTCTTCTAAAACCCCGAAGACCCCATCCGTCCTCCTTTGCGAGTACATGGCTTCAGAGTTGAATACACTAACAACGAAACAGGCTACACTGGCACGGTTGAAACTGAGAAGAGCGTTCAATGATATAATGGAGGAAGTTATTATGGTGTCTATTTTTTTTATTTATTTTCACTCAGATTTATGTACAATTTTTGTATTTTAGCCATCTTCATCTCAACAGGAGCACTTGCGCAACGTAAATTTCGACACCAACCAGATTCTTTATGTTGCACACGATCCAGCAGACACTAGCGAATCATATTATGAAAATGACGATTCACATGATTACAATAATTATGGACATGGTGAAAACGCAACGAAATGATTATATTTTGTACATGTATCATTAAAAACTATGTCTCAGTTATGAATTTACTTTTTTACTTTTCCAATAAAAAACATTTTTGAAAGCAGGCTTTTTTAAATTTATTTAGTTTTCAAAACACAAAATATTTTGATTTGTTTTTGATGGTTGCTTTGTTTTAGTATGGAGAAGGTATGTATTGGAACTGGACTCCTTCTACTAAAACCAATAAGAACATTGTTGATTGGAAAATAAAACAGTGTAATATTCCACAAAGATAAACAGTTTATATTTAATTTGAAATTGAATTTTAAAATTTTAATATTTGATTTTTTAAATGAATCTGTACCATTCCACCTCACCCTCTTCGATGAAGTACGATTTAAATTCGTCTCGTATATCTTTGGCTTCCAATGGAGGATCAATACGGGATATTTCTAATGGATACAACGTTTTAGTTTCTGGTTCTAAGTCTTGCCGCCAATCACCTAAAATTAGTTCATGATTTTCGTTGTAGCGATCAACATAATTACGAGGTGGGTAATTATTTTTTTTCGTCGTCATCAAAACAGGCAAGTGTAACTTTCTTTGTCTTTTCATCGTTCAAATGTATGGGTTTAAGACTCGGAAGCGTGCAGACATAATATCGAAAACATTTTCGATGATTCGGCGAGCACGGCTCAAACGATAATTAAATACTCTTTGCACCATGGAGAGACCGCGTTCGCCAAATGGCTTCAATATGTTTGGTCGTAAAGCAAACGCGTCGTCTGCGACAAGGACATATGGAACATGCAATTGTCTACCGGGTAGTGGTTTGTATGGTGGCAAGCACAGCTGATTGTTATCCAACCCTTGTCCAAATGTGCAGCGGTTGAACACACTACCACCGTCGGAAAATCGCCCATTGCGGCCGACATGGATGTAAATCAATTTGTAGTTCGCATCGGCTATACCCATTAATATGATACTATGTGTACCTTTATAGTTATAAAAAATGCTGCCAGAATCAGGTGGTGCGACCATGACCACATGCTTCCCATCCACATCATTAATGCAGTTTGGGAATTGCCAAATTTCGTTGAAATCGTTGGCAATAGCGTTCCAAGCCTCTTGTGTTTTCGGGGCCTAAAAATCGCAATTATTATACATTCAACAATTGAATTATGTAAATTTACCTGAAGATATTCGTCCACGAGAACTTTATATGTAGCATCGAGGACATGTGGAATTATTCTCGAGATCGTTGTAGCAGGAATGCGAAACAGGTATTGCAACGACCGAAAATTGTCGCCGGTAGCTAGGTATCGTAGGGTTAACGCAAGATGCTCACCTGTAGAAATGCTCCTGCGCATATTCGTATCTTGTTTTTGAATATGTGGAGCCACCAAAGCAAAAAATTTCGATACAGTTCTGGTTCCTCTGTTCGCAATTCGACCATCAATTTTGCGTAAAATCCCTCCTGCTCACGACGACGGGCCACCCAATCCTTTGTCCATACCCTACGACACATCTTTTTGGGCTGTTTGGCTGTTTCTTCATCGCTGCTTTCTAATAAAAAAGCACTCAAAATAGTCGCAACTGCCACGTTTCTTTCCATTTATCTTATTTTTTTATATTTCACTTTGTTTTAGTAACTTTAAAATTTTCTGACTGATGCGATGTGTGACAATGAGCTGAAAATAAATTTGCAGATCCAAAATTTGATTTGGTGTGTACACGGTTGGCAGAAAATCTACAAATGTTTGCAAATCTATTGCTAGCTATTTGGCCAAATTAGTTTGTCGACATTGTCAGACAAATATTTGGCAACAGATTTGCAGATGTTTGTAGATATCTGCAAACCGTGTACACACAAATTAAATTTTCAGCTCATTGTCAGCTCATTTTCACACATTGTCAGACGTTTGCAAATCTGACAATGATTATCAGACCTGGCAATCGTGTACACTTACTTTTACCAAAAAAATAAAGATACAATTCTATAACTTTTAGTAGTAATATACATATACCCTAGATAATTAGTTACGACCTCAGACTTATAAAGTCCGTGGGCGATCTCTAGAAGGACCTAGAGCATCAACTACTTTATTCTGTATGAATAAATTCAATAATTTAACAAATTTAGTTATTTTTTTTTTATAGAAGCAAAGTCTAAGAGCTATTAATTTTTCACCGATTATGGTTGGGCGCCAATACTGTTCTCCAAAAGAAAATGGATGGAATTTATTTACACAAATCTCTTCTAAAAGTATAACGAAACATTTTTTTTTTTGATTTTGGAACTTGAAAATATAACAATGTTTCCATAGTAACTCGTTGATGGGAGCTGAAAATGTGCATTTGTAAACTATTCTCGGGGAGTGTAAAATAATGTTAAAACAGAAATAGGCGGGGTTCAATATGTTTTCAACTTCCCTGTACTTTATCCTTACATTATAAATATATACACCCAGACTTTTTTGAAAAGACTCAAATAAGTGCGAAAGAGAAGGTAGGTGAAATAGAAATGCTTTATTATTTATTCTATTGTTACCGAGTAAACAAGTAAACAAGAAATATGCAGGCAGATAATTTCAAGTGGCACAAAGAACTTATAAGTGAACTTATTTCGAATTTTGAGATGTATCCTATTTTGTATGATCCCCGCCATCCGGACTACATTAATAGGGTAAAAAAGAGCGATGCGTACGACAAAGTGTTGGAAGCTTTATCTTTGTTTGAACCAAATATAAGTTTGGAAATAATTAAAAAAAAGTGGCACACACTGCGAAGCCAATTCGCTAAAGAGTTTCGCGAAATGGAATCATCCAAAAAAAGTGGAGCGGGCACGGATGACTTGTTCGAGCCAAAGCTGTGGTGAGCAAATGGGTTTTTTGAAAACACACAGCAAAATTCGAAATTCCACTTCTAATATTGAAGAGGTAAGTTAAAGATTTTAAAACTCTGTTGTTAAACATTGAAAACCATTTTCCTTTTTTAGAATAAACGAAAACGTATGCCAAGCAGTTCCACTGACGATTTTTATGCGGAAGAATCAGAAGAGGAATTCCATGTTACGGAAAAAAGAAAAGTAAGTAAATTTTACAACAAATATTTATTTATTTTGCCAATCTACTTTTCCCTCCTGACAAAAAAATTCTGCAAAACTGTGGCGTATTGTCTCTGCTGCTCCTTTTTGGGGGTTGTCAACTCCTTCACTTGGTGTTGTGTTTGATGATGGTCCTTGCAGAAAATTGTTTTCGTTTGGATTTGTGTTGTGTATGCTCAACAACATGCCTGGCTTTACTTAGTCGAGCGTTAAAAGTTCTTTTTGTTGCACATTTTGATCTAAATGGATAAGGCTTCATAATATGTTTTTGAAGGGGAAAAGCATCATATCCAACAATCACATATGGAAGCACTCTTCCATTTCCTACAACCTTATCGCTCGGGAACTTATTAACCGCATCGAGGATAACATTTTGTAAGGAGCACTGCCGTAAAACTCCTGCATCGTTTGTTCTTCCGTTACATCCTATATCAATGTAAATTAATTTGCAGTTTGCATCAGCTAGAGCCAATAAAATTATGCTATTTGTTCCTTTGTAGTTATGATAATATGCACCATCAGTTTTTAAACTTCTAAAGGCAATATGTTTGCCGTCAAGCGCACCAAGACAATTGGGAAACTGCCATCGTACTGCAAATTCATCGGCGATTCTTTCCCATTCCGATTTTGACTCTGGAAACTAAAAATAATTTTTCAGTTTAAAATAAAACAATAACATTTATACATTTTATAAAACTATTCTATTTTTTTTTAATTTCAGAAAAAGGCGGATATCTCAGCCATCGAACAAAAAATAACAATTCTGAAGCATGTGTTGCAGACAAAAATGGAAAGTAAATCTCCATACTCCTGGCTAGGAAAAGAAGTTGTTTTTGAAATAGACAGTATCCAAAATGAGGCGTTAAAGCGTAAAACTTGTTGGGCCGTACAAAAAGCCCTTCGCGAAGGCGTCGAGGAGGATTTGCAGTTGAAGAAAAGCGAATCAACACACTCAGGATGGAGTTCTCCTTCTTCAAGGCATCAATATTCGTCTTCAGTACCATCGTCTTCCAAAGAGTATTTAAACAAAGTTCGGATCCTAAGTGTGGAAGAATTAAGGCCTGCTTCGTCACAATCCGATGTTGCAAGAACGTCTTTCACACCAGATTTGTTGGAGCAGTCAATGGCTGATGTTTTTGAAGACGATGATTTTATTTGAAAATTGTGTACCTTAAAAATTAAATACATGCAAAATACCTTTAAATATTGTTTTTTTAAGTTCTTCCAAATTGCTTTGCAAACTTCAGGAACGGCTTTGCTAAGGAATGGTTGAGAGAGTCTAGTTTGGTAGTTTAAGCTTTGAAATGTTTCACCAGTGGATAAATATCTCAAAGTTACAGCCAACTTTTCTGCTGGTGATATTGCTTCTCTTAAAATTGTTTTTTTCTTAATGTCGTTTTCAATGAACGACAAAAGCAGGTCAAAAGTTTCTTCATTCATCCTTATATAATTTAAAAACGATGATTTATCATTTGGTTTAAGTTCTTTTGTCAAGAAAGTGAAGGATCCGAAGTCAGACCTATTTTCTCTCCAAATTTGTATCCAATTTCTTTTTGTCTTCTGCTTGGAAATTTTTAAAGCATCCTCACTAAGGTCTAACACATCTAACAACATTTCTTCATCGGAACTGTTATCCGTATCCATGATGTCGATAATAATTTCTACAGTATCTAATAAATTATTTACCACTTCAAATGACATTTTTCTTGTTATGAGTGTTTTCGTATTGAGTTTGAGTTTTGTATTAATTATTTTCACACTTTGACTTTGTGGATGAGAACAAAAAATGAAAGAGAAGTGTCAAAAACACGCAACCGAAAACAATCCGAGTGTAATAATGCGAGATTGACGGGATGAGTGTTCAAAAGAAAATATGCGAAACACGCAGCATACAAAAAGTCTGGGTGTAATAACACACTTTCGGGTTGATATAACAAATTAATCAAGAACAAACAACCTAAAACCCAGGTCTACACATCTCATCCTTTAATCAAACACACACACCCACAAAAGGTTGCAGTTCCTTTTCAGAATGAAGAAAGAAACAACACCCAATACCCCCCAATTTAATGTAGTTCCTCTTTGCCAATTCCACATCTAATCCTTTCATCACACTCACCCCAACATAATGTTTGCCAAAAAAAAAAATAAACAGTTTTGCTGCACATAAAATATTCTTGTAGTGGTTTTCTTTTAAAATATTTTGCCGAAAGCCCACTCAACTGCGCCCTCTGTTTTATGTTCTGCGCACAATTTCAAGGGTGGTGATAGAAATAAGGACACGATACACGTTTTTATTTTGCTTTGTTATTACAAATGCAGTTTGCAAGCAGTGTGGATGTTAGTGTAGTTCTTATTCCCGCTTTTCAAGAACTTTCTTCAGTTTTCTATCAGTAATTTTTCTATTCATAAGCTTTCCACTGTTACAATTATTTTTTTTTTTTAAATTAACAACAATATTTTCCATATGATACAATCAATTTGATTTCAAAATCTGTCGTTCTTAATGAGATATTTAGTGGAAAACCAATGTTTACCAATTTATTAGCATTTTTTGAAAGTTTGGATACAGTTTGGATTTTTCGAATAAAATTTAGGGGGAAGTACGATAACTTTGGCGACAAAGTTTAATGACGGATTTGTATAGAACAGCTAAAAACAAGCATTTTTTACTACGGGAGGGGGGTCTATCTCCCCCCGTTTAGGCGGTAGGGGCAATTTAAAAAAATATGTACATTAAATGGAAAAAAAAATAATTAAAAAATAACGGTAATACTTACAATTAAGTATTATACCTTTTTTTAAAGCCAACATTTTTGTCTATTAGCTTGTTTTTAAATCAAGTCAAAACGCAGTTTTTGAAAAAAATTGTTTTAAACTAAAAATGTATGCAAACAAAATTTAAAAAAAAGGTTTAAAGTGTAGTTTTTCAAAACTTTCAAATTATTTACTGTTTTTTTTAGAATTCATTGCTCTTATTTGTTTTTGATCAAAAACTGAAAACTAGATGACTTTATGTCTTCTAGTTCTTGAGAAAATTGAAAATTACCAAAATAAATATTTTAATTAAATTACTTTTTCCTTGCTTAAGTATTAACGTAGTCTTATTTTGATAATAATAATCGAATATGGATTAAGATATACCTAGGGTAAATTAATTTTTCTTAAATCCAGCTGATTTAAATGCAAAAGAAACTTTGCATGCACCCCATCTTGCACCCACCGAACCGTGCCCCCTCCCCCCCTTGCACGAGTTAAGGTCACATTTCATTTTTGTATTCTTATAACGTATTTAAGGTCATATTTCATTTTTTGTATACATAATTGTAAAGTCATGCTTAAGTTCTTAAATTCATAAGATTTATCTGGAATGCATAATCGTAAAATAATTATTGTTATAAACAAATCTCAATTACCCACTTGTAAACTAATGACGATTCATAAAAAAATCTCTTTGTTTATTATGTATTCCAATGTATCTAATGCTGTCCTCAGCATTCCTAAAAAATTATTGTCATATAAACAAATCTTAACTCTCTTTGTTTATCATGTATTCCAATGTATCTGATGCTGTCCTCAGCATCTAACGATATCTAACGTTGCCTTCTGCATCGTTCTGTATGAAATACGATAACATAAACAAACATTGTAATAGAATTCGGTTTGTATATTTCACATCACATTGAGATACATATCGATGTGTGTGACTTATCCAAAGAGCTTATTCTATTTTCTTATCTTTAACTTCAATTGAGGTGGGGATGAAAAAATAGAATAATGAGACCAATTCATAGTTTTAAGTAGATTTAGTTTTTAGTTCTAATAAAGACGAGTAACAGAAAAGACTCAAAATTAAAATTCTTAGTTGTTTCCTTTTAAAGAAGTTTTTAATAACTATAACAAGTTGACAAACTTCATTAGACTCAAATTTAAAATTCTTAGTTGTTTCCTTTTAAAGAAGTGTTTAATAAACTATAACAAGTTGATAAACTTCATTGGCGCCCAACGTAAATTTTTTCTAAAACTTCATACGAAGTACAACTTTAATTAAAAACCTCATAGAGGTAGAACTTAAACAACCAGCATCCAGCCGCAACGAGCAGCAGCATCCAGCCGCAACAAGCAGCAGCAGATCCAGCAGCAGAAACAATTAAACATACATACGTAATCAACAGATCGAAATAAATACAGAATTTATGGAAAAGATTAATGAATTAACTACACAAATTAACTCACTAAGTCGCAATCATTATGCAAAAGTTGAAGACTCTAGCAGTCCAGATTTATTTCAATTAATAACAATTCGCAATCAAAGAGCAATAACTCTTTTAGATAATATCGTTTACTCGGTTACCTTTGCACGTTTAAATATTGTAAACCCGATTATTTTAACGGGGACTGAAGTATCAAAAGTACTAGAACTTGAAGCTATAAACTTAAATATAAATGACCTAATGTTAGCATCAAATGTAAAAGTATACTCTGATAAGGAAATTTTGAAGTACTTAATAAAAGTACCGAATGTAAAACAAATATGTCCATTACTAAAAATCTATCCGGTTGTCCATAAGAATGTTATTTTAGATTTAAGAAATAACCACGTCTCATTATGTAAATCTAGAAGCAGCCCCCTAAAAAACTGCAAGAAATCTTTGGAGATAACTTACTGTCAAGAAGATGAATTCGATGAATGTCTCCTACAAATCATGAATAACAGCAGTGCTACATGCCAGACGACTACAGCGCATCAAACCAAGCCAATCGAGGAGATAGACGAGAACACTATTCTTATAAATGATCAACAGGTCACCATAAATGAAGATGGCCATAACATTACTGTTAACGGAACATACTTGCTGAAGTATACAAATGATATATATATAAACTCCACTAAATATTCAACTACTTCAATGGAATCATCAATGCAACCTGAAACGCCAAAATATTTTAACCTTAACGTTTCAAAACATTCAGAAATTATAACTATTCCATTTCTCCAACAGATGCATTTAGTGAACCTACAGAAGATAGAAAAGTTTGATTCCGCCATAGAAGCCCAACAAACATATTGGTTCATCACTGCAGTAGCTATGATCACGTTAATAGTTGCTACCTTATTATATATCAAATGCCGTAAACAAGAGGTATTAATTCGGAACATAGATCCACCTGTCCTCAACAACCATGATTTCAACACAAACCAAGCAGTTAACGTTATCCTTAAAAAGATAGAAAATAACCTACAACAGATCCGGGACGTTCCTGTCTAAGAAGGGGGGTAGTTAAGGTCACATTTCATTTTTGTATTCTTATAACGTATTTAAGGTCATATTTCATTTTTTGTATACATAATTGTAAAGTCATGCTTAAGTTTTTAAATTCATAAGATTTATCTGGAATGCATAATCGTAAAATAATTATTGTTATAAACAAATCTCAATTACCCACTTGTAAACTAATGACGATTCATAAAAAAATCTCTTTGTTTATTATGTATTCCAATGTATCTAATGCTGTCCTCAGCATTCCTAAAAAATTATTGTCATATAAACAAATCTTAACTCTCTTTGTTTATCATGTATTCCAATGTATCTGATGCTGTCCTCAGCATCTAACGATATCTAACGTTGCCTTCTGCATCGTTCTGTATGAAATACGATAACATAAACAAACATTGTAATAGAATTCGGTTTGTATATTTCACATCACATTGAGATACATATCGATGTGTGTGACTTATCCAAAGAGCTTATTCTATTTTCTTATCTTTAACTTCAATTGAGGTGGGGATGAAAAAATAGAATAATGAGACCAATTCATAGTTTTAAGTAGATTTAGTTTTTAGTTCTAATAAAGACGAGTAACAGAAAAGACTCAAAATTAAAATTCTTAGTTGTTTCCTTTTAAAGAAGTTTTTAATAACTATAACAAGTTGACAAACTTCATTAGACTCAAATTTAAAATTCTTAGTTGTTTCCTTTTAAAGAAGTGTTTAATAAACTATAACAAGTTGATAAACTTCATTCACGCACTCCAACTTGCACCCACCCCAAATCCTATAGTGTTCCCAAGCAGGGGGTTGCAGGGGGCAGCATGCCCCCCTTACAGATCCCACTGTTGCATACACCCAAATTCGCACACACCTTACTGTTGCATACACCCAAACTCGCACCTACCATTGTTACTATCAAAATAAGACCACTCAAGCAAAAAAAAAAGAATTAAATTAAAATAGTAGTTGTGGTTATTTTTAATTTTCTCAAAAACTAAAAGACATAAAATCATCTAGTTTTCAGTTTTTGATCAAAAACAAATAAGAGCAATAAATTCTGAAATAAAGCAATGGTAGATAATCTTGAAGTATTGAAAAATTACACTTTAAACCTTTTTTTTAACTTTTTTTACTCAAATTTTGAGTTTAAAATTAAATTTTTCAAAAACTATGCATAGTTTTGACTTGAATTAAAAAGTGGCTAATAAAACAGAATGTTGGCTTTAAAAAAATTTATAAAACTTTTAAGTATCACCGTTGTAAGTATCACCGTTATTTTTTAATTATTTTTTTCCATTATAAATAATAATTTTTTTAAATTGCCCCTACCGCCTGAACGGGGGGAGATAGACCCCCCTCCCATAGTAAAAAAGTAAAAAATGCTTGTATTAAGCCCCTCTACCAAAAACCGTTATTATATCTTGGGGCCAAAGTTATCGTACTCGTGCCCATCCCTCATTCCGTTTCAGATTCGAGCTCCTTCATTTGAGTTATATTCCATTATGTTTTCCGCCCTCTCGGAAGAAGATATTGGAATATTTTCTGGGTATGGTTCTCTACTGTCTACGCAAATGTTTTGCAAGGCAGCACAAACATTTATTATTTGCGCCGCTCTTTTTGGAGAATACCGCAGCTTTCTTTCTTCCAAAATGCATCTCCATCGGGCTAACAAAATTCGAAAATATTTGTTTACAATACATTTGAACAATATTGTGATTAAGGCAATTGGTTTTTACCTTTCATCACTCCAATGCAACGCTCAACGATACTTCTTGCTTGAGAATGTATGTTGTTGAAGCGTGATTCTGGGGAAGCTTCGGTCGCATTTCTATATGGCGTTATAAGAAATGGTTCCAGTGGATAACCGCTGTCACCTGAAATTTAATCAGTAAGAAAAAGAAAATGGCTTATTATGTGTGTATAAATACCAAGAAGCCATGATGATGATGTCCCAGCACAATATTCCGTATTAGGTTTATGTCTTGGAGCACTCTGTCTCCAAACAAAACTGTCGTGAGCGCTTCCACCATATTTCGCATTTACAGCCAAGATTTTCATTTTATGGTCACATATCTAGAATGAATACGGTTTGAGTTTATCTCATGACGATTTATTGTTAATTACTTACAATCATAGTGTTAATGCTTTGTCTTCCCTTCCTGTTAAAAAAAATATGTTCATTTTCTTTTGGTCGTAGCTTCATGATATGAGTACCATCTATGCATCCGCTGACTATGAAATAAAAATTCATTCATTTTCTTGATCTAAAAAGTTCGATGAAAACATGCTTACCTCCAGGAATTTGATAGTTTTCATAAAAAAAGGATTTGGTTCTCTCTGAAGCTGAGGGGTTGAACTTAATTTTTAGTGGACATAGTTTCCTCTCCATGATATTGACAGTTGAAGTTGTCACCTAACAAACTGTACTTTGCCCTAAAGGAGCTGCCCAATCCGCACCAACTTGCCTTTGGTAACCACCGGTCCCAAGAAAATTTAATGTCACTGCCAACTGGAGGACAGGAGGAATACGTGTTGAACGGACTCCAGTTGGCAAATCCAAAAGTTTTAGGATAGTTAAAAAAGTATCTTTAGATACTCGAAAATTTGAATAGAATCTTTTGAGAACACAACTTATTAAAATAGTTGTATGACACATTTTTATCATTTAATCCCTAAATAGGTGTCACTTAAAAAAATCAACAAAAATTTGATAGTCAACTATGACTATCACCTTACACAGTCGTATTTTCCTCATTTTATAGTCAACTATCAAAAATCAGCTTACACGATTTCACCCCAGACTTTGTTATGAAAACCATAGTACTCTCATGGGCAGAATTTTTTTGCGCGACCGGACGCCGTCGTTGGCGGTAGTATCGAAATTGCAGACATCTCGGGGGAGCGAGAGAAAAATATTATTTCCATTCCCATAAGCAGCCAGCAGAATAAGGGAGACAGTTAATTTGGGGGCCAAGAAGCAAAAACACTCTATATGAAGATATACATCCTTCGTACGTATCACCCTTCAAAACCCATTTGTTTACATTGTTGTATTTGTAATGTGGAAGAATTCAACGAGTAAAATTGACGTGTTTTCACGCATACATAGACACATTTACTGAGTTTTTAAGGGAAATTTCATAAATTAGAGGAGAAATTACACGCACACTAAGTAATACTTTATGAGGCCAGCTTCCGGTTTAGCTTGTAGGCAAACCAATATGGCTACCGAGAATTTATATCTTTACTAAAGAGTTTTTGCTTGTATATGTTTTCATATACAAAGCTTCCATATGAAGGCGGTCGATGAATTTGTTTTTTTTTTTTCTTTATATCAATGCACTTTTATATGGAAAACGGCAATGTCTCAACTCAATATTGTGTCTAATAAGAGGATGGATGAAATTTTTGTATGCTTACATCAGCTGTTCAGGATCTTGTACCGATTTTTGTTTTTATTTATGTATGTACATTCATAAGCCTTGTGTACGATCCTTGTATATGAACCATGGTTTGTATTATGTATACAAAGCTACGAAGCGATTTTTGTCGTGCAGATCTTTGTGAAGAAGAAGAATATGGGGGTAGTTAAACGTTTGGTTATAGTTATGTATATTTTGGCTGGTGGGTATTTTGCTTTTATTTTGCATTAAGTTTTTCTGCAATATTTGAAGATTAGATTTGTTTGACCTTTAAAGTTTTTTTTTAAGATACATACCTACATAGATATCAATTGGTAGGTGATTTTTTTTTTTCAGGATGTGGTTTTGATTTTAAATTTAAAAGCCGTTGGTAGGTATTTCATGAAATACCATAGGGAGCTCAAGCTAGTATTCGGACAGTGATAATATCCGTACACTTGCACTTTGTTTGAGATAAGTTGATAGGTATGTACATAGGTACAGTATTTATAAATATGTAGTTTTAAATAAAAACAAAAATGCATTCTTTATGTTGGTCCAGATAATATGAATAGTTTGATAATTGAAATTTGTGTCTTTTATTTATGTTCCAATCCTCTTTTATTGTATCATTTTTAATAAGTAAATGTTAACAATACACTTTAGATTGCACATTACGTTACATAAAAATGTAGTTTATATTTAGGTAGGTAGGTACCTGTGTAGGTTACATATCCCGCTCATTCTCAATCCATATTCTCACTTCCTATTCCCGTACCAAAAGCTCATTAACATTTTTGTTGATACAGCTTATTTTATTTAATATCCAATTGCATTTCATTTTTCCATTCCCATAGAACCAAAAGTGCATTAACATTTGTTATTGCAATTAATATCCTATTTCACATGATTTCCCACAGAAATCGAGTCTATATTAAAATCACCTGCACGAGCATAAGCCACATTCCTTTGTAACTGAAATCTAGAATAAATGATATTCAATCATCATAAAATAAATCTGTTTATGTTGCAAATTTAATTAAGTTAATATTTTTGATATTGTCAAGTTAGTTGTGAGTAAGATCCGAACGAATGAAGACGTAATTTTTTTAAAAACTCCAACGTCGCGTTGTGTTTGATTATATATTTTGTATATAATATGTTGCTTGCTGTTGGAGGTACCTTTAATACAGTTTTGTCAGCTCGTCTATTCTAAGAGGTGTGACTTTTTTTTTACTTTTTTTTTTTACTAAGTATTAGTGATTTTGATTATAATAAAATCAATCACTAAATAGCCACAAAAACACAACCAATCAATATTACAAATTATATTGTTCTTACCAAGATCTCTAGACATCTTACCAGCTTGGCGATCGAATTCAAAAAGGAACAATTCAAGTTTTCTTACAATCATAATCGGTTTACATAAATGCGAGAAACAAAAGCTTTCATTATATACATTGTACATATGTATGTACATACAATTTTGGTGCATTGCAGATGGCAAAACCGATTTATGATATCATTTAGCATTGATTTCAAATATAAGTTAAAAAAAATTGTAGAAACGGATTATCTCCTAATCCAAATAGCAAAAAAACAATAGGAAACACTTCATAGGGTAAAGTTTACAATGTTTGATAATTAGAGTAAGATGTTTAAATTCAATATAATTAAATAAGTAAAAAAAGATTTAAGTTATCAATATAATAAAATAAAGCGATTTAAATCACAAACATCCCGGCGCCCCTGAACCAGTTTCAGGACAGTGGAAGGATGGCTAATTTAGCGATAGGTCGAATAAATGTTCCATTTGACGTTCGTACAGTGGCCACACGAACAAGTTGATCAGCACCCGGTGAATTATTTTCAATCTGGCCCAGGAACCATTTTGTTGGTGGTAAGTATGGCTCTTTAATTACCACAATATCACCTGGTTTCAGATTTGGAAGTTGTTTTTGCCTTTTTGGTCGTTCTTGGAGACTCGTAAGATACTCCTGCTGCCACCGCTTCCAGAATCCTTGAACCATGTTTTGCAAAAAATTCCAATGTGAAGTGAGGTGCGGAGGGTGGAATGAAATGCCAGGCAATTCCATCCTTTGCAAGTGATGAGATTATTGTATCGTTATGCTGTTGGGACAGTACCAGTTGATGCATTTCAGAGAGGCAACGCTTTGCTCCTTGGAAGTTTGTTCCGTTGTCACTGTAAATGTTCCGACACAGTCCACGTCTGGTAACAAATCGACGCAGAGCAGCAAGGAACGCATCAGTAGTGAGATCCCTCACAACCTCTAAGTGTATTGCTTTGGTCGAAAAGCATATGAAGAGTGCAATATATGCCTTCAGCAGTTTTGGTTTTCTACCTTGATTAAGTTTGATTGTGAGCGGGCCAGCGTAATCACAACCTGTGTCTGTAAACGCTCGATTCGGCTGAATCCGTTAAAGTGGAAGGTTTCCCATGAGTTGCTCACAAGTTACTTTGCGCTGCATGAAGCATGGTTTGCAGCGATGTATCAACTTTCTTACAATGTTTCGGCTACCCATTATCCAAAACTGCTGCCGCAAAATGTAAATGTTTCCGACACTCCAGCATGCATATATCTGTTATGAATGTCCTCTACTATAAGAAAAGAAATGTTTTTAGTTTTTGGAAGTATTATAGGATGTTTAATATAATATGAAACTGCTGCATGTTTTATACGACCGCCGAAGCGTAAGAGTCCATCGCTGTCCAAAAATGCCGAGTATCTTAGTAATTTTGACTTCGGCGATAAAGTCTTGGTTATAAGCAAGTCGTCTATTTCCTGGGGATAAGAAGTCAGCTGCACATGTTTTAAGACAGACATTTTTGCAGAATGAATTTCATAGAATTTCAAGCCACCGGAGAAGCGAACGCCAGTTGATTTCACGCGTAAGTTTGATATATAACGACGAATATATGCAAGCACTCTAATTAACAGATGCCACGAAACAAAGTTATTAGTAGGCAATGGCCTGGCCTAGAGTTGAACTGGGTCCTTATTAGCAACTTCATTATATGTGCAACGATGTTCAAATGGTAGACATGTGCATTCAAGAGGACACAAGCGTCCACAGGTTTTTCTCAAAACCAACCTCTGTCTATCAACTCCTACTCTCACCTCCCCGTGGTGAACATCGGGTGCCTAGTAGCTCAACTTGAGATTGGGTTCCAACCCCAGTGGAAAGTTGTTGGGGGCAGCAAACGAGAGAGGGGGGGAGAGGTGTTTCCACTAAGGCACCTCTCCTTATCCAGACGCCAGCGGAGGAATTCCCGAGATGGAATCAACGGTGGCTTCTACAGTTCCAGTAAGGCTGAACTACTTAGTGAACACCTTATAGGGCTTCTACGACTTATTCGGAGCCCAGGCCTATAAGGAGGGGTTTATCCGGCTCCCCGTCCTTGGAGTCATAATAAGGATCTGGCCCTCCAGGTTGGGGGTTGTGCCGTCGGGGTAACTTCCTGACCACTTAAAAAATCTCATAGTTGTGAAGCACCAACAAGCCTCGGATACGGACGGATTTACTGTTGACAACCTAAGCAAACGAATTAAGGACAACGAACTTCGGATATGCACGTGGAATGTTAGGTCCCTTAACAGACCACGTGCAGCCGAAGAATTAGCGGAGGCCCTAGACTGCTATAAAGCAGACATCACCGCCATCCAGGAAATACGATGGGATGGGCCGGGCAAAAAGAGGATGAAAAACTGCGATATTTACTATGGTGACTGCTACCAAGAAAACCAACAGCGCTTATTTGGATGCGGCTTTGTCATTAGAGCCAGACTTAGGCAACAAGTCTTGAGCTATAGGTGCATCAACGAGCGCCTTATGACCATCCGCATCAAGGCTAAATTGGGCAACATTAGCCTGATATGCGCACACGCCCCCACAGATGAGAAGGATGACAACACCAAAGATATGTTCTTTGAGCTTTTAGACAAAACATACGAGCAGTGTCCTAGCTACGATATTAAAATTGTCCTGGGCGATTTTAATGCCAAGCTAGGAAGGGAAGACATCTTTGGTGGAATAATCGGGAAAAACAGCCTGCACGACAACACTTCCAACAACGGATTCAGGCTCATAGATTTTGCTGCGGGACGAAACGTCATGGTAGCCAGTACGCGTTTTCCACACCTCAACATCAACAAAGGAACTTGGAGATCTCCAGATCAATCTACCGTCAACCAAATTGACCATATTGCGATCGACGCCAGACACGCTTCCAGCATCATGGATGTCCGAACTTTCCGAGGAGCTAACATCGACTCGGAACACTACCTTGTTGTAGCCAAGGTAGCACTTCGGGTTTCCAGACCCAAGGCAAAACAGGGAGATGCTGGGAGAAGGTACAACGTCGAACGGCTACAATCGCAGGAGATCGCAAAATCCTTTTCCGATCGAGTTACAAGTAACCTCTCTCGAAGTTCTCTGCCGCCAACACAATGTATCGAAAACCAGTGGCAACATTGCCAAGACGCACTCAGAGAAGCCGCCTCTGACGTGCTGGGTTTCAAGCAACCACCAACAAGGAACCCCTGGTTTGATGAGGAATGTCGGCAGGCAAATGCAGCCAAACAACAGGCACGCAAAGCGGTGCTGCATAAAAGGACGAGAGCTGCTCATGAGCTCTATGAGCAGAAGAGGTGAGAGGAACACCGACTTCTCAGAAGGAAAAAGAGAGAGCCTGAGAAGCGTGCGGTCGAAGATGTTGAGAGGTTTAAAAGCAGGAATGAAGTTCGAAAGTTTTATGAACAGGTGAAACGAAATTCACAAGTACATAAACCTAGAACCGAAGGCTGCAAAGACGAAAGTGCAAACATCATAGTGGAACCGCAGTCAATGCTGAGGATATGGAAGGACCACTTCTGCAGACTGTATAACGGCGACGACGAACCGAATTCCGCTGTCAGGCAGGATGATCCATTCCACATAGACGACGAAAGCCAACAATCCCGTCCTCCGGACCTTGACGAAGTAAAGATTGTTATATCTAAGCTGAAGTCTAACAAAGCCGCTGGAGCGGATGGCTAGAATGCCGAGCTCTTTAAAGCAGCTGGAGATAAGTTGGTTAGGAGCATGCACCAACTTATCTGTAAGATATGGTCGGAAGAAAGCATGCCCGATGAATGGAACCTCAATATTGTTTGCCCGATCCTGAAAAAAGGAGACCCTTTAAACTGCACCAATTATAGAGGAATCAGTCTACTTAACATCGCTTATAAAATCTTCTCTGCCGTAATATGTGAACGTCTAAAGCCCATCGTCGACAACCTGATAGGTCCTTATCAGTGTGGTTTTAGACCAGGAAAGTCCACAGTCGATCAAATATTCACATTATGGCAGATCCTGGAAAAAACCCAAGAACAACAAATCGACACCCACCATCTTTTCATCGATTTCAAGGCCGCATATGACAGTATCTACAGGGACGAACTGTATAGAGCCATGTCTAGTTTTGGCATCCCTGCCAAACTCGTCCGTTTGTGCAGGATGACCATGGAGAATTCACGCTGCTCCATAAAGGTTGGAAACATTTTAACAGAACCTTTCGATGTCAAAAAAGGTTTTAGACAAGGTGATGCGCTGTCATGTGATTTTTTTAACATCGTACTTGAAAGAATAGTGCAAACCTCACACTTCAACACTAGAGGCACTATCTTTCAAAAGTCTGTCCAATTACTAGCATATGCTGATGACATTGACATAATTGGAAGAACTCAGGGTGATGTCAATGGGGCTTTTGTGAGTATTGAGGCAGAGGCGGCAAAAATGGGTTTAACGGTTAATGAGGGCAAAACAAAGTACATGCTGTCATCAAGAAAGGACCTACAACACCGACGTCTTGGTCAAAACGTCACCATCGACAGACGTAACTTTGAGGTAGTCAAGGACTTCGTCTACCTAGGCTTTGCTGTAAACGCAGAAAACAACACCAACGCTGAGATCAAACGAAGAATAAATCTTGCTAACCGCTGTTTCTTTGGTTTAAGAAAGCAATTGAGTGGAAAAATCCGCTCTCGAAGGACCAAATTGTCGCTATATAAGATCCTTATCATCCCCGTCCTGCTATACGGTGCAGAAGCATGGACTATGACAAAAGCGGATGAAAGCACCTTGTTTCGTTTCGAGAGAAAGATTCTTCGTGTGATCTACGGTCCCGTATGCATCGAAGGGGAGTGAAGGAGAAGATGGAACGACGAGCTGTATGGGCTGTTCAGCGACGTAGACTTAGCCAGAAGGGTAAAAGTCCAACGACTAAGATGGCTGGGTCACGTAGAGCGCATGGAAACCAATGCTCCGGCCCGGAAAGTCTTCGAATCCACACTCACAGGACAGCGCAGTAGAGGAAGACCGCGAATCAGGTGGCGCGCACAAGTGGAAGGTGACCTCACCCAACTCGGAGCGCGAAACTGGAGACATCTAGCTAGGGACCGAGCTAGATGGAGAAGTTTGTTGGGTAAGGCCCTAGTTCACACAGGACTGTAGCGCCACCTTAAGTAAGTAAGTATTATATGTGCAACGCTTAGAATGAATTGGCCAACGTTCTTCCGATTCGGATAGCCAAGATGGACCAGACCACCATAGACTATGATTTACGAGTTCAGAAGGGGAAACACCGCGCGACGCACAATCAGCTGGGTTAGATTGCGAAGCAATATGCCTCCACGAATGATTTGGAACCGTTTCCAATATATGTAGTTGAAGTGCGATTTGCAACAAACGTTGCCCACCGACGGGGAGGTGAATTAAGCCAATGAAGCACTATTTCTGAGCCACACCACGCATATATTCTAATAGATTTGTAAACATTCAAAGAAGATTTTATGAGTTTTTAAAGTTTCGATAAAATAAGGGCTCCACAGAGCTCTAACCGGGGAATAAAAAGAGGTTTTAAAGGAGCCACCTTTGTCTTCGCCGCGATTATTGTCACTTTTACTTCACCCGAGACCGTTCTTGATCGCGCATACACAACGGCTGCGTATGCCAACGACGAGGCGTCCGAAAACCCGTGAAGTTCTATGTCCTTTTCAGAAAATATATTACGTGGTACCCGAATGTCCCGAAACAATGGAAGTTCATCTCGATGGTTCATCCATTGGGTAGTTATCCTTTGTGGAAGCGGGTCATCCCATCCTAATTTAAGTTCTGATGACCAAAGTTCTTGGAACATAATTTTAAAGATGATCACGGATGGAGCCAAAAAACCTAACGGGTCATATATTCGAGCAGCTTCCGAGAGAAGAGTTCTTCTTGTTAGAGATTGATTAAGCTTAGGTTGATTGAAACGAAATGAAAAGACATCATTGCTTGGGTTCCAGTACATTCCTAATACCTTGATGAAGGAAGACGACTTTTCATAATCCAAAGAAGAATACTCACAATCTTCTGATGGTATCTTAGCGAGAAGACTCCAGCAATTTGAACTCCACTTTCTATGTTGGATTTTGGCTAACGATAGAAGTTCTACAAGTTCTGACTGAATTCTCATAAGGTCTTCAATAGAGTTTGCTCCCATCATGATGTCATCAACGTAGACATCGTTCAAAAGAATTCGAGCTGCAATAGGATGTGTTACTTGATAATCCTCAGCAAGCTGTTTCAAGACACGAACAGCCAAAAATGGAGCTGAAGTAGTTCCATAAGTTACAGTTTTGAGTCGAAAGTGTTTCACATTTTCGCTAGGAGAATTTCGCCAGACAATACGCTGATAGTCTGTTTCGGGGTTTCGGATCAACATCTGTAAAAACATTTTTATTGTATCGGCTGTAAATACGAATCGATGCTGGCGAAAACGAAGACAAACTCCGAACAGGTCTCTTTGTATAGGAGGGCCTATGTATAAATGGCTATTAATAGACTGCCAAGTTGAGTCACTGACAGAGCCATCAAAAACGACCCGAAGCTTAGTCGTAGAACTGTCGGGCTTAAACACCGCATGATGTGGAAGATAAAAATGTCGACCATGGGAAGATTTTGCCTCATCATCAGGTATGCGTTCCATATGACCAAGACTTAAGTAATCTTCCATAAACTTTCTATATTGTCGCTCTAAGTCAGGGTTTTTTTGAAATCGACGCTCCATAGAATTTAGCCGAGACATGGCGGCAGCTAGTGTGTTACCAAAAGAAGGCGATGGAGTTTTCAAAAGTAAAGGAACAATGTATCTACCGTCTTCAGAGCGAGAAACAAATTTACGAAATAGTAATTCAGCAGGATCATTATCTGTTTGGATCCTGACTGTAGAAACTTCCTCTAGTTCCCAAAAGCGTTGCAAGAGATAATCAGTATCAACAGATGATTCGGCATTGCATATGCCAACGCAATAAATTTGATTAAAAACCAATTCTCCTGTAATGACCCATCCAAAGGAAGTATTCTGCGCCAACGGTCTTCCATTTGGGCCTATGATTTGGTCTGGTTTTAGAATCGACCAAACTCTGTCTGCTCCTAGTAAAACATCTACCGAACTCGAAATATTAAATAGTGGATCAGCTAGTTCCAACCCTTGAATATAGGCCCACGACGAACTATCAACAGAGTGAGTTGGTAAGTTAAAAGTTAGTTTGCTCAAAATATGTGCATCACACTGTAGAACGGTGTTGCTAACCCTCGAAGCCAATGAAATTGACATATATCCGTTAGTGTGACCAGCATTTGCAGAAGAAAGTCCTAAAATAGGAATCCGAGAATGTTTTCGACGAAGATCAATACGTTGAGCTAATGCTTCTATAATGAATGAACACTGTGACCCTGTGTCTAGTAACACTCTATATTTTATTAGTTCACCCTGATGATTACGAACATAGGAGAGAATGGTAGGCAAAAATGTTTGCTTTGGAAAACCAAAATTGAGAGAATGGTTGGTCAACAAGGGAGAATCAGAACTAGCAATAGGAACACCGGAGGTAACGTCAGCATTTGAGTTGTCTACAGCAAAATCGGAAGAAGATTTCCCTTTCGAAGAATATTCAGGACCACTAGATTGATTGGAGTGGACTAGTGAGTGATGCCGCAATTTACAGACTCGACAACGAAAATGGCTAAAGCATTTGTAAGATGCGTGGCCAGAACGATGGCAATTAAAACACAATGAATTGTCTTTGAGAAATTTCCGACGAGAATCAATACTTAGCGAAATAAACGAAGGACAATCTGATAGTTTGTGATCACCTTTGCATTTGAAGCACTTAGGATTTTGTCCTGCTGACTCAGCTACGTGTGAGCGAATTGAAGTCGGTTGCTTTTTTCGCGATGTACCCGGAGTGTTCATAGGAGTGCAAGATTCAAACGCATCACATCGTAATTCAAGAAAATCAAGCAATTCCTGCACTTTACAGTCGTCCCGAGAACCTACTTTTTTAGCCCATGCATGTCTGGTTGCCTCATCGAGCTTGTTGAGAAGCAGAAAAATAATCCAAGGGTCACGCGTTTCTTTCTTCGCTGCCTCAAGACCACGAATAACTTCATCGGCACCGTCCGTAATTTTCCGTAAGGTGTCTGGATTTGACGAAGACATAGCAGCCAGTGAAACGAACGATTGTATAAGGGAATGCACGAGTAAGTTTACGCGATTATACCGTTTTTCGAGTTTTGTCCATGCCCCAATATAATTAGCATCGGTGGGGGATATATGGCTAATAAGATCAGCAGCTTCGTTTCGAAAAAATGATTTTAAGAAATGAAATTTTTGAGTAGAGGTAAGCTTATCGTTTGTAATTGCCGGAAAATGGAGGAATGTTAATTTTAGGAAGGCTTACATTCGAAGATTTAGTAGACGAATTAAGTTTGCTTAGAAATGAGGATTGATTTTGAGCAAGCTCTTCGACAAGATTAATTTGTTTGTCAACACTCTGTTTTTCTCGAATAGCTTTCGTAAATTTCGTATGTGCACCAAAATATTTCATTTCGTATTCTTCAAATTCTGCTTCAAGCGTAAACACTGCTTGCTCGTCTAAACCTTCCAAAGAGGAAATATGGTGAAACGAAAAGTCTTTCCACGCGATTTCTAATTTCTCTAATCTGACTTCTAACATCGGTAAATCTTCATCGCCCGTAAGAGATTCACAAAAAATCGTCGCACGCGTAATGGCTCCTTTAGCATGTCCGCCAATTTGCAGTGACCTCATTTTGATCAAATACAATTATTGGTCTTAATCAAGAAATCGAAATTTAATTACACCTTGAATAATTTCTTAAAGGTTTCCTTAAACCGATACTTTAAGCTATTGTCTTTTTAGCGATTAAAATTACTGACTTGAATTAGCAATCAAATAAATGCGATTGTCTTTTTAGCGATTAAAATCAATAAGTTTAATTAGCAATCGAAAACTTTTTCTTATTTGTAAATTAAACACTCGATTTTTCGATTAATCACCAGTTCAAAAAATATGTAAAATATCGGGATCGAAGGACCAATGATTTTGATTATAATAAAATCAATCACTAAATAGTCAAAAAAAACACAATCAATCAATATTACAAATTTTATTGTTCTTACCAAGATCTCTAGAGATCTTACCAGTTTGGCGATTGAATTCAAAAAGGAACAATTCAAGTTTTCTTACAATCATAATCGGTTTACATAAATGCGAGAAACAAAAGCTTTCATTATATACATTGTACATATGTACAGTACATACAATTTTGGTGCATTGCAGATGGCAAAACCGTTTTATGATATCATTTAGCATTGATTTCAAATATAAGTTAAAAACAATTGTAGAAAGGGATTATCTCCTAATCCAAATAGCAAAAAAAACAATAAGAAACACTTCATAGGGTAAAGTTTACCATGTTTGATAATTAGAGTAAGATGTTTAAATTCAATATAAATTAATTCAATATAAATTATTAAGTAAAAAAAGATTTAAGTTATCAATATAATAAAATAAAGCGATTCAAATCAAAAACAATTAGTAAGTATAGTTTCGTAAATGTAGTGTCGAAGTAGGTATTTTTTGTATTGATTTGAAATTTTCTTTTATAGGTACCTACAATTTCGAAGTTTTTTTGTGCCACTCGCCAAACAATAATTTGTTAACATAAAACGCAAAATTGTACCAATGATGACTGTTCATGTTATTTCAAATCCTTGATGTTATAACCTTGTTAAGACGAAGAATTCTTCAGATATTTAAAGTCAATTTAAGACTTAATTTCACAATTTCGAAAATCATGGGTCTAAACTTTAATTTTCTTACTTGCGTCTTTTAGGCAAGTTTTGCATTCATACAAAATTTCGAACTCGAGATTTTAATCAACGTGACATTTCTCGTTTCAAGGTCCATTAAGTCGAAATAAAAGAAGTTTTTTTCGACGTCCATGGCTCAAGAACCAGTAGAGATATTGACTTCAAATAAATTTTGTTATACAGATAATAATGCAAAAAGATCCAAAAAGGACTCTCAAAAAAACTGAGTTTGAATTGAAATTAACCATAGCAATTTAAAAAAGATCATTTTGGTTAACCCTAAATATCTCACGAACCAATAACACTAAAGACTTGAATTAAATTCTATATTATATATTGTAACGTAATACCAAAAAAAAAAATATATTTTTCGAAAAAATCCAGTTAACGTTTTTTTAAAAATCAAAAAAATTGAAAAAAAAATATTTTTCACTTCGAAAATTTTACGAACAAAACATGATTTTATCACCAAAATAATTTTGTGCAGCCAAAAATAACGTTTTTGACACCTGGTGAAATTTTGAAAAAAATCGAATTGACAGTTTTTTACAAAAAATAAACACATTACTTAAAGTTGGTAAAAATTTATTTCGACTCAAATATCTTTTCAAAAATTAAAAATATTGGATTCAAACTAATTTTATCTCACAGAAAATATTGTTTTCGATATTCAGTTTGTATAAAAATCTTACAGTCAGTTTTTTCATAAAAAATTAAAATCTACAAAAAATAGTACGCAACATGGGTAAAAAATGATGTTCGGTTCTCGATATATCGTGAACGATAGAATATATTGACTTCAAATTAATTTAATTCATCCAATTTGTATTTGTTTATATAAGAAATAAAAACTTTTAAGAAATGCTACTAAAATGGTAAAAATTTATTTTCGACTAAAAATCTCGGTAAAATAGATTTTGAAATCAAACTATTTCATCATATGCAAAATATTGTTGGCAATTTTAAAATTTTTAAGAATAGTTCAACTGATAACTTTTTTTAATGAAACACGAAAACACCTAAATATTTTTAAGCAAGACAAATCGACAGACGGGATGGGAAGTTATTATTGTGGGTCGCACCCCAGGATATTTTTTAATATGGAATGTATGGCTTTTATTTATATTACAAAAATTCTACTTTTTGTTTCATTTTTAATAAATTAATGTGGACAATAAAGCTCGGACCTTAAATGGCATAAACAACATATGTAAATATGGTTTATATTTAGGTAGGTACCTACATATGTGTTGCTTAAGCCGATAGATTTTTGTATTGCTCCAGAAGGGTACCCCACGTTATTTTGATTTTAAGTTTTCTCAAGAACAAATCAACTGATTTCAATTGTTTTTTTCTGCACAAGCTCTTATATTGGCTTTAATTTTGGATTTTTTAAAAAAATAGTACATTTTTTTTCAGATTTCTATATATCCAAACGAGTCATCAGTTTTTTACGAAACTGTATATTAATTAGTTCAAAATAACTGCATACCAAAAATATATATTTTACTAAAATTGTATGTGTACAAAATTAGTTTAAAAAGTAATCTGCTCTAAAGATTTTCAAATAAGCATTTTGAAACATTAAGGTTTTTTTGAGAAATCAAATTTTGGAAACAAGATTTTTTAACAGGTACATTTTTAAATTTAAAAATACAGGAAATATTTTAAATAGTCTTGGTTTGTCAATTGAACTGATGCGTTCTAAAATTGCCTCTACCTCCTACACGAAGAGACATAGACCCCAATTTCGGTAGTCAAAAGTGCACGTAAAGTACAGTATTAAAACGTTATGTTTATTTCAAATTTATAGAAAACTTACTCCTAAGTTAAAAACTTTGCTTTGGCATACCAAAATTGGATTTGCTAGAATTTAGATATCTTAAGACTTAGACAAAGGCATCAAATTAATGTAAGTACAATTACAAAGTCTAATAGGTACTTCTCTAAAAATAAAGATCCAAATAAAGTCTTGTACCTTATTAAAAGTAAACATTTGCTTATCCCCTTGATCATTCAAAATTGTTGATAGGAAGGTCCTTCTTTTAATAAATACCTACATATATCAAAAGAATTTACAGGCAAAAGTATGTTTCAAAATTTGTCCTTGAAACACTTTTTTGACCGGAAGTTATAACTACCTACCTACTTTATAAACTGAAAGATAGGTAGGTACCTATGTGTTGATTTTTACAACAAAAAAATTTAAAAGTTCCTCATCCCATTTAAAAAATTCACTACCATTAAAAAACGTCCAAAAATTAAATATCCATCTTTTCATTATACCTATGTTGTCCCGACTGCAAATCGATTTCTCCATGAATGTCTTGACTAGACGTTACACAAAAAATATCTAGATGCCGCCCTATTCGACTTCCACCATGAGAGTACTATAATTTTCATATACAAAGCCCCAGATTTCGAGAGTTTTGGTGCTTCTGGCCGCAAATGTTTATTTTTCTATAAATGGAAAATCTGCGTCAATTATATTTTTAAAAGAAAAAATATCAATTACATTTTTTTTTGTTTTGTTTTTATTTTCGCTGTCAAAATACTCACCTCGTTGTTAATCTGTCATAACTGGGACCAACTCAAATTGGACGTTCGCATTGCAGTTCTAGGGTGCGTCTATACTTTATGCATGATTTTTTCTGCTTTTAGTGAACATTTTCTTCAAAATCATAGAATTTCTATGACAAAAGCAAAAAAATATTATTTTAAGCACAGAAAAAGAACCAGACAATTAATTTGTCTTAAATTGTTACCACCCTAAAGGTACGACGTCCCTGACAATGTGAATGACGGCGGCCTCAGGTGCCGGCCCTGGACGGAGATGGTCATTCTGAAGCGAGAGATTCTGGCGGGACATTCCATTTTTTGCATTCTGATCCACACAAAACATAACATAATCTTTTTCTAGTTTTAAGAATTTTGCGTTATTAATAATAAAAAGCCTACGTAGTCAAAACATAACAGTGGCGACGAGGATTCGTTGAATAAAATTTAAGAACCATCATGCCAGACTCAAATCAACGGCCACATCAGCCACCTCAAAACCAGCTTCCACCACAACAACAGCAGCAGTTACAGCAACAGCCTCCTATGCAACAACGTCTTCAGCAACAGCAGCCACCTCCACAACAAATTGCGCCACAAATTCCACTTCAACCTAACCTCCAAATGCCACCACCACCGCCGCAGATTCCTCAAGATTTCATATCGTTCTTCCAAGTGATGATGACTAATCAATCTGCCCTCATGGAGCGCCTCTCTGAGAATATGTTTAATATGAAGAAGGAAAGATCGACCGCAGAATATACGATGGAGGATCCAAGATTTTCATTACGATGAAGAGAACGGAGTCACATTTGCACAGTGTTTCGAACGTTTCGCGACCACGTTTGAAGAAGATGCAAGAGCGTTAACAGAGGATGCTAAAGTTCGACTACTTTTAAGAAAGTTGGGTGCGTCAGAGTACTCCCGGTATGTAAATTTAATTTTACCCAATACACCTGGCTAGTTTCGATTTTAGTACTACAATCGAAAAACTTAGAAAAATATTTGGACAATCGGAGTCGATCTTTAACACGCGCTTCCACTGCTTACAAACCACAAAAAGCAGTTGTGAAGACTACACAGCTTACACTAGTAGAGTCAATAAGAGCTGTGAGCAATTTCAACTTGGGAAGCTGACAAGTGAGCAATTTAAGTGCTTAATTTTTGTCAAAGGGTTGCATGCTTCATGTGACTCAGATGTCAAAACATGATTACTTGCATTGCTGCAATCAGAAGACGAAACAAAAATTACGCTTTCGAACTTGCTATTGGAATGTCAGAGAATTGCAACACTCAAGCAAGATTCTCTATTGCTCGAAACTGCACCACTCAAAGCAAATGCAGTTTCTTATGGCAGAAATAAACAGCAGAACAACAATGTTCCACCCATCAGCCATCCCGCATCATGCAGTTCCACATTTATCAAGGCATTGCCGCGTACACCATGCTTGGGATGTGGTGGTATGCATTTTGCTGCAGACTGCTCATTCAAGAACCACCAATGCTCATCATGCAAGCATACTGGTCACAAAGAGGGTTACTGTTCTTGCTTTGCCAAAGCAAATACCAATCAACAATCATCAAGACGCAAAGGCAAATCCAACAAAAGACAACGAAAATCAAATGTAGTTGCAGTCAACATACTTCAAAAAGCAAATCGCAAATTTATAGAAGTTCATATAAATGGATTAGCAATCAATCTTCAATTAGACACTGGAGCTGACGTCACAATTCTATCGAAAAATAATTGGGAGCAGTTGGGGAGCCCAAGCTCTTTTTAAACAACAACTCAGAATCGGTAATTGATGCTCAGGGTAGAATAATTACCATGCTTGGTTCTTTCATTGCAGATGTTAAACTGGGTGATAAAACAGCAAAACTGTCTTGTCGTGTAGCTGACCTTCCAAATTTAAATCTTTTTGGAATAAATTGGATAGACGAATTTCGTCTATGGGATCAGCCATTCAGTAACATATCCAAAATACTCCGTTTAACTTCAACAATTTCTGTAGACGTTCATATACAGAAGATAAAAAAAGAATTTGCAGACATTTTCACTGAAGCACTGGGTCATTGCACTAAATTCAGGCCAAAATTATACCTGAGAGAGAATGCTACACCAATATATTGAGCGAAACGACCAGTTCCGTATGCAGCACTTCAGCAAGTCGAAGAAGAATTGGACCGACTGGAACGATTGGTAGTTATAGCGCCGATAGATTTTTTGGAGTGGGCAGCACCCATAGTTGCCGTTCGTAAAGCCAATGGCAATGTTAGGATATGCCCCGACTACTCAACAGGCTTGAATGATGCTCTTCAGCCCCACCAACATCCACTTCCACTTCCTGAAGACATTTTCTTGAAACATGCTGATGGCAAATTTTTCACACACATTGACTTGTCGGACGCATACCTTCAAGTTGAAGTCGAAGAAGAAAGCAAGCAGTTCCTCACAATCAACACCCACAGAGGCCTGTACAAGTTCAACAGACTTCCTCCTGGTGTCAAAGCAGCACCAGGAAGTTTCCAACAAGTCATGGATACAATGCTTTGTCAGCTTGAAGGAGAGTCTCAGCGTTTATTGATGATCTTCTGGTATCCGGGAAAACTGTGGAAGAACACATTCAGAGACTGAAGGCAGTTCTTACCAGACTACGTGAGTATGGGTTTCATATAAAAATAGAAAAATGTTCATTTTTCCAGACCTCACTCAAATATTTGGGTCTACTGGACTCAAACCGGACCCAGATAAGTCTGCCGCCATTGTCTCGATGCCACCACCACAAAATGTGTCACAGTTGAGGGCTCTCTTGGGGGCCATAAACTATTATGGCAAGTTTATACCCGGCATCAGTAAATTAAGTGGCCCGTTGCACGCGCTACTGAAAAAGACAGCAAATGGGTATGGACAAAAGCATGTCAAGATGCTTTTACAAACTTCAAGAACATCCTTTCGTCAGACTTGGGTCTAGCGCATTACGATCCACAACTACCAATCATCGTTGCAGCGGACGCATCTAACATTGGTATCGGAGCATGTATTTCTCACCGTTTCGAAGATGGCACCATCAAACCTGTTCATCATGCATCCCGGACACTCACATCAATAGAACAGAACTACAGCCAGGTAGAAAAAGAAGGTCTCGCTCTTACATTTGCAGTGAAGAAGTTTCACCGTATGTTACTTGGACGTCACTTCACCCTTCAGACAGACCACAAACCACTTCTGTCAATTTTTGGCTCAAACAAGGGAGTTCCAGTGTATACTGCCAACAGGTTGCAGCGGTGGGCGATTACTTTGCTAAGGTATGATTTTTCGATTCAATTCATTTCCACTAGTGACTTCGGAAACGCGGACATTTTGTCACGTTTGATAAGCCAACATCCAAGGCCCAATTCTGAAGAGTACGTCATAGCTACTACCACTGTGGAAGAAGAAGCTTGCGCTGATTTGAAACACACCATTCAGCTACTACCACTTACATTCGAAATGGTACAAAAAGCTACGTTGAACAATTCAGAACTGAATCGAATAGCTAACTTCATCAAATCAAAGTGGCCAAACAAAAACAATCTATCTTCAACCGAGCTTCAGTACTTTAATAGACGGGAAGCATTGACACTCGTTAATAACTGCATCATGTTTGGAGATAGACTAGTTATTCCCGAATGTTACCGTACCAAAATACTTCGCCAAGTACACAGAGGCCATCCAGGTATCCAAAACATGAAAGCGATAGCTAGAGGCTACATTTACTGGCCACAGATTGATAAAGATATCGAAAATTTTGTGAAGGAATGGTCGAGTTGTCAATCAGCAGCAAAGTCACCAATAAAAACAACACTTCAGTCATGGCCTCTCGCAACGGAGCCCTGGCAACGTATTCATATTGATTACGCAGGCCCAATTCAGAATGTATATTACTTGGTAGTAATAGACGCTCATTCCAAATGGCCTGAAATCATAGAAACGTCATCTACAACCTCTACAGCTACAATCAACATCTTGCAAGAAATTTTTTCCAGACATGGATATCCGAAAACCTTGGTATCGGATAATGGAACTCAGTTTTGCAGCCACCAGTTCAAATATTTCTGTGAGTCAGCAGGTATTCTTCACATGAAAACTGCACCGTTTCACCCCCAATCGAACGGGCAAGACGAAAGATTTGTCGACACGCTCAAACGATCTCTTCAAAAACTTAAAGGCGAGGTAACCATGCAGGAAGCTCTTCAACAGTTCTTATTCATGTACAGGACAACTCCAAACCGCAACACGCCGAACAGTACGTCACCAGCTGAAGCAATGTATAACAGAAAAATCAGAACATCGTTGGATCTTCTAATTCAACCAAAGTTGAACCAGCCAGTCATCAATGAAAAACAAAACCAGAGTTTCAATCGACAGTATGGAGCAAAGCATAGATCATTCGCTGTAGGAGATGCAGTTTTCGTCAAGCTGTATCACTCAAACAAAAGCAGGTGGATTCCAGTTGAAATACTGGAGAGAGTTGGAGCAGTCAACTATAATGTTCGCTTCAACACAAGAGATAGATTAGTGCGGTCTCACACAAATCAAATTAGACCGAGATCATCCACACTGACGTCATCGACACCAACAGCGCAAATACCTCTTTCAACGCTTTTGCAAGATTTCAACATGAAACCAATTCCAGAACTCCAAAGTCCTGAGATAGCCGCCAGCCAAAGTTCACAGCCTGTAGCAGTTGCCTCAGAAGAGTTCCCACAACATAGCAGAAGACTTGGGGACAACAATCCAAGTGGTTCGGATCAGCGAGAAGCAATCAGCACTCCGCCGTCTATCCAGAGACGATCGAATAGAAAGCGTAGAGCACCAAGGAGATATTCTCCTCCCTCACCACCAGCTAAAAGGGGAGGTGTTACCACCCTAAAGGTACGACGTCCCTGACAATGTGAATGACGGCGGCCTCAGGTGCCGGCCCTGGACGGAGATGGTCATTCTGAAGCGAAAGATTCTGGCGGGACAATATCACGGGACATTCCATTTTTTGCATTCTGATCCACACAAAACATAACATAATCTTTTTCTAGTTTTAAGAATTTTGCGTTATTAATAATAAAAAGCCTACATAGTCAAAACATAACATAAATTATTGCATTCATTTTTCAATTTTTGAATTCAACGGACCACTTTTTTGACCGGCTGAGTTCACCTCATATTTTTTTCCCCCGTGGTTGAGCAAGATGGGTACAAATTCCATAACCACTACATTCATAATGGTTTGGTCCAATAAGAAATGCACGGGACAACTAACACATGCTTAGCCTTATGGACAAAATCCTCTCAATTTAGCTTATAGACCGAAAAAGAACAAACCCATGAAGTCGGGACTCTAGATAATATATTTCCTCTGTGCTCATGACATCACTTGAGTTAGCGACAGGCGTCCATGGCGAGTTCTTAGAGAAATAGGAGATTCGAAGGAGAAAACGTTTCCGATGACATGCTGCCCACACTTTGGATGTCGATCTTACAGCGTTGTCAGAAATAGCAGACAAAATTGTTGACAACATGTCCACTCATGCCGTTTTTTCTACCGACAACATCGAGACCCTCTATTCTCCTAACGCCTTATTTTCACTGAAAACATTAGTACAAGCCTTATCATCAAGACCCAACCAAGGTCTCATTCAAGATCAAAGAGCCCAGTGTTGACAAAATGTGCTCGGGGAAATAAAAGACTGTTATTTCCACAACAAATTTGGAAACGATGCGCGGAATTGCAAACCACATTTTAACTAACAGAACTGTTGATTACTAAGGCGGTCCACAACAGTTTTGGAATTAAAAAAGAATACCGCCTTTATGTTTTCGATAAGGAAACAAATAAAAATGATTGCTTGACTCCGGCTCAACAATCAGCATATTGCCTCGGCCGAAAAACACAAAATACAATAGAGGGGATCTAACACTCTTAGCAGCCAACAACACTCCTATTCCCACCTATGGTGAGAAGACTATCACCCCACCCTCAATCTTGGTCTACGACGATCCATCACTTGGTCTTTCATCATTACAGACAAGCTATATTCGGTGCAGATTTACTTGCACACTTTGGATTAGTGATTGATTTAAAAGCCAGACGTGTCATCGAAAAACGACATCTATAACAATTCCCGGCTAAGTTAACTCAATTGACTTTTCAAAACTATTGACTATCAGTGGCTCTGATACTAAAACTGTTCAACACTGCATCATCACCACAGGTCAGCCACTGGCGGAACGAACTAGTGAGAAACTAAAACAAGCCAAAGCTCATTTTGATGATTTTATCAAGAAGGGTTACTGCCGCCCATCTAGTAGTCCTTGGGCGAGTCCAATTCATCTCGTTGAGAAAAACAATGCCAAGACATAGCCAGACAGCTATCCGATTCCTCACATCATGGATTTTACGGAACAGTTAAACAACAAAAGCTATTTTTCCATACTCGACCTCGACAAGGCCTATTACCAGATTCCCATGAATGCAGATGACATCGAAAAGACTGCAGTAACTACACCTTTTTGTTGTTTGAGTTTGTCGTGATGCCATTCGGACTCAAGAACGCAACTCAAACCTTTCAAAGACACATGTACTTCGTGGACTCGACTTTGTCTTTTATTATATCGATGACATCCTAATAGCATCAGAGACAGAAGATAAACATCGACATTACGTTTGCAAAAGCAGCATTCAAAAAGCGACATTACTCAACCACATCGATTCGAGTGCTTCTCTCATCTTAACAACAGATGCGTCAGACATCGCTGTCGGTACCATTTTGGAGCAGCTGAAGAATGGTCAAGTCCAGCCTATAGGTTTGTTTTCGGCAAAGTTATCACCTGCTCAAAGCCACTACAGTACTTACGACCGCGAACCACTAGCGATTTACCTCGCAGTCAAACTTTTCAAGCACATACTTGACGGTTGACATTTCATTGTACAGACTGACCACAAGCAACTGGTATACGCATTCCAACAGCTATCGGACAAGGCACCACAACGACGACGATTAAGACATCTGGACTACATCTCACAGTACATAACAGAGATAGTTTATTTACAAGGTGACAAAATTCAAAATTCAGTAGCAGATGCGCTTTCTCGTGTCAATGCTATAACATTTCCAATACAATTTGACTTGCAAGAACTACACTATCGGACACGGAACTTCAAGATTATTTAACACACTGATCAATATGCTGGGGACGGTTCGAATTCGCACGTCACCATACCATCCAGCTTCCAATGGACTTATTAAACCTTGACATCGTTCGCTTAAAGCCGCTCTAATGTGCCACGGAAAAAGCAACTGGATTGAGGACTCCCGACTGTGTTACTAGGATTGAGATTCACGAAATTTTTAATTTTTGGAACAGGACCAGTTTTAGCAGATTCAAATTTTGATATGTAAGTATTTTATAAACTCGAAAAAATAGAATGGCTTTCTAAAAAAACTCATAAAATAAAAAACAGAGGCAAATTTCGATCTGACAGTTCATCGATAGGCTGTCGCTTTTCATGATCGATTTTCTCCAGTCTGTATGCCTTAATTTTCTTCCCTTCGTTAAATAGAGCAGATTTAATCTGATTCAATACTTCAGGAACCCTCTTGATCGCTTCCTCCAGATCAAAGTCCAGCTGAATACTTTTTGTACGAAACTCTCAAACTGTAACCGTGTAAAAATCACTTCCCTAACTCATAGAGATGGCGTTATGATTTTTTTAAATCAGAAAGTCTATGCTCCAAAAGATGAAGGAGTGTTGAAACTCCTCTTTTAGGTCGGAAACAATGCTTTTCTGTCCTGGCCTTCTCTTTCATTAATTAACCAATTCGTCTAGGAATAATTTTTTTCAAAAATTTTTTGAGAGAATGGGAAGCAGGGAAGTTAGTCGATATTCATTGAAGTCATGTTGATTTCGTGATGTTTTAGGAATAGGCTTAAGTTTTGCTCTTTTCCAGTCGTATGGAAAAGTTCCAGTCGATATAATGTCATTATAAAGAAGGCAAATTTTGTCTTTGAGGCAGTCGTCGCATAGTTTTTTTGATTTTGCCCTCGCCTGAACTGGTTCCTTTAGACATCTTAAGAGTCATTTCCAGTTCAGTACGCGTAACACGTTCTGCTAAAAGTTCACAAGGTCTGTGGTTTGTGAACGCGATAAACACATGCACTTATGATGAGCCTCTGATCGTAGTTTGACGCTTGCTATAAGCTTACTACTTTCTGAAAATTCTGAAGTGTAAAAAAAGGTTTTTTAGACTGAAATTTGTTTTATTTTCAATAATACACGCTTTATAAGAACTGTCTGCACTATATGTTTTCAATTTCTTTGCGAAAGTATTTGCTATTACTTCTGGGTTAATTTGCATTTCAACTTCTAAGAACATATAAGGAAATTCTCTAGTTGAGTTTGGGGAGCGGATAGATCTAATCCTACTTCATTGTGTTTATGAAGCTCTTTTGGAGATATTGACTCCCGTCTAAGTTTAGCACAATTTTTTCTGTATATTCTATACAGTTTCCTGTGTTAGGGTACCTACGGGCTTTTTTCAAGCTTAGTTTTTTTCTCTAACCAAAATTGCAATGTCTTTTGTAAACCATACAGGATTTGTCCATGAAGGTGTTTTTTTCGTTGTCGGTATTGCACTTGCTGTAGCAGTTCTTATATTTTTTTTGATTTTTGCTGCTTTCTGGTTAGTGTTTTCGGTTCTTGATGATTGTGAACTAAGGTATTTTGTGGTGGATTTAAGAGATCCCAGTTTGCAAGTTCTTTCTTGAAACGAGGGATAAATTTAGGGCTTAATCTTTCTTTCGGAGTACGTATAATAATCGGTCCCTACTTTCTGCGTTTGGAAGTACCTCTCAATGAAGGAGCGGTGCCACATCTTGAGTGGTAAAAGTCACATCAATTGCAGAAAAAGTATTCCGAGTGCTTAAGAATGTTGGTGACCCGTCATTTAAGACTATGAGTAAGCGATCATTGGCAAACATTTCTAATAAACCACCTGAGCTGCTTGTAGTATTTGATACCCATAGTGTACTATGAGCATTCATATCACCCATTATAATATGATGGCAATTGTCGTTAATGGTGATAATACTATTTAACAATTCTGAATTAATAACTACTTCATGTTCCCTATATACATTTGTAATTTTAATAGGTTTTCTCCCAGGTATCTCAATAGTTTTGTGTAGTAAGTTTGTATCAGAGGTAGTATGGAAGCTTATTGGTATATGATTTTTAAATAAGATGCCTATGCCAGCTTTTGAATATTCAAAAGGTTTATTAAAAGTGAACTGATTAATAGTTTTTCATTGGAGGATTATAAAATCCATAGCCAACGAAGCCATTATTGTGGGTTTTTTTATTGTTTAGGAGAAATGTGTTATGTACTGCTGGTAAGGAGTTTTTCTCGAGAGGTTTTGTTGATCGCGTAATCTGGAAGTCTCCAAACGAGCTTTTATTGTCTCTGCCATTGTTGGTTTAGCTTCATTGCGCTTCCCGGAGCTGGGAGATTTGTAGCGTAGGAATTCGGGGCAGGCTGGCTCGTATGGAGTGTGGCTCTCTTCTTTACAATAAACGCGTGCGCATTCATCATGAGGTGGAGGGAGAGAGCATTCTTTACAAAGAAAGCCATTAGTGCATTGGTTTTTTGTGCGTCCAAATTTTTGACATGTCACACAGCGCATAGGGTTTTGTATGTCTTCTTGGACTTTGCAATTTACCCAACCTATTTTTACTTCATTTGGTCTACGAATTAAATCAAAAGTTAGTATGGCAGCAACTGTTGGCACATCCACACCATTTGCTCTTCTCATCATTTTGTTGACGGCTATAATTTTAAATCTGTTTAATTCTGCTATTAACTCGTCTTCAGTTATGTCAAATTATATGTTTTGAGAAAATTCTCCCTTGAATGGAATTGAGACTTAAGTGATTAGATACTTTTACTGGGATTGAGTCATTTCGTATTGCGTTGAGGAATTTGTCTGTTCTTTAAACATCTAAGACCTTAAGCAGTAAATCACCTGACCTCCAATATGTCTTTCGTTATATGATCCATGTCAAAAACACTTTATGAAGATATTTAAGTCCTTCGTACGTATCACCATCCAAAACCCATTTGTTTACATTTTTGTATTTGTGATGTGGGCGAATTCAACGAGAAAAATTGACGTGTTTTCACGCATACATAGAATAAACTACTGAGTTTTTAGGGGAAATTTCATGAATTAAAAGAGAAATGACACACATACTTAAATGAGTTTATGAGCCTGATTTCCGGTTTAGCTTGTAGGCAAACCAAGATGGCTACCGAGGATTTATATCTTTATTAGAGTGTTTTTGCTCCAAGCCACGATCAGTGATGGTACACGTAGGGAAAAATCCCTACACGTAGGGATTTTTGTCTTGAAAAAGACACCGTAGGGGAAAAAGGACAGATTTTTGATATATCATAATTTTCTATGAAAGCGTAGGGATTTTTACAATTTTATTATAAACCATTTTTTTTTTCAATCTTAACATGTATTGAAAGAATTTTGGATAATTGGAGTGTGCTTGTGGAATATTTCAAACACGCAGTTACTTCAGACAAATTGAAGTCGGCAGAACTTATTTTAAATGAGTTGACAAACGAATGTAACAAAGCATATTTACTTTTTCTTAAATATGTACTTGGTTATTTCAACACTTTGAACGCTCTTTTTCAATCGAAAAAACCTCTTATACATGAGTTACATAAAGAATCAATCAAATTTTTTTTTCAATTGGGACAAAATTTTATTAAAAGGCCTGAACTCAAAGTCAACTGTAATGTAAGATCACCTCATGTTACATTACAAATAGAAGAAATATATTTAGGCCCAGATTGTGACCAGATTCTAAAAACTATTCCAAAAGTTGCTGTTAACCAAATAAGGATTGAATGCTTAAGTTTTTATATAACAGCCTTAGAAGAGATCCAACAACGATTACCCATTAAAAATTCTAATATTTTCAAAGAGTTTGGGTTTTTGAATCCTAGATCCCGATCTGAGTTCCGTTTTGAGCTTCTGTCCCAAAAACTTTCCTTAGATATCAATGCGCTTTTGCAAGAGTGGATGACAATCGAATTCAACTTTTTCGAAAAAGAAAGAAGCAACTTGGCAGGTTTAGAAGTTGTGCAATTTTGGAATAAAATAAATAACATACAAAAATTTAATGAAGAAACTATGTTTCCGATTTTGTCCAATCTTGCTAAATATGTCCTAGCAGAGAGGATTTTCTCGATCGTTACTGATGTTCGCACAAAAAAAGAAACAAATTGAGACACGAAAATCTTAACTCAATTTGTATAATAAGATCATTAAAAATAATATAATCATTAAAAAAGTTAAATAAAATCATAAACCAATATCTTATTTTTCTTTCCTTAAGTGTGTTATTTTTTGGATTTTATAGGTGTAGGGATAAAGTTCATAAAGTAGGAATTTTTTGTGGATACCGTAGGGATTTATTTTTTTTTCATGTACCATCACTGGCCACGATTGATTTTAATAGAATTATATGTTGAAAGAGGGCGAAGATTATCACCTACTAGATTATCACTTTTCCATTCCTGTTACTACTATGTAGCGCGGAATATTGCTATGATCATTGATTACGCTCAATCTTGGGTATTGCTCGTCATCATTTTTTGTACGTATACATATATAGGCATATCCACAGAATCTTTCATTTTCAACAATTGAATTTTTTTTTTTATTTTGAGGCAGATCTATAAACAAACATTTTCTTGATTGTTTATCATCTAAATAACAAGAAAATACTTGCGTGATTCATTTTGAAACATTGTTAATATCCGTCACGTAATATCCGGTACGTTAGATCAATGAAAAGCATTCAATGAGAAACCCTCATTTATAATAAATTTTGATTTTGTACTTTCGTACAAACTTTGAAATTTCAAAATTTAGATCAACAGCTTTTTTTTACTATTGATTATTCGTAAAATTATCATTCACAATCATTTATTTAGCTGTAAGATCTTATCGATAGGTGTGCCGCTAAAAAAATCACATATTTTATACCAATCACGTTTTTAATTTTAAACTTTAAAATGGCATTATTTATTTTTAAATAGAGTCACATGATCCAATTACATTTTAATTGATTTATTGATTGATAGAGAATAATTTAAGCCTATAAAATACTACCAGAATCGATCGTTGAGAAAGTTATATAGAGAAAAAGATCAGGGGCCGAATCACCGCATCAGTTGACGAGTAATACGTGACTGAATTATGTCAATTTGGCATTACCGCTCACGTTAACGAGCAATCTAGTACTTTAATTTGAAATTCTGTGATCAGTTATCGAACGGGATTTCATTCGACCGACTAAAAGTTAACTGATGGTATGTTTTTGAAGCGAGTTGTCATCAAGATGTAAGAATTATAGTATTTATTATTTTATTATTGTATTTTATCTTTCTAGGTTAAGTTTAAACAAAATTAACCAGGAACAAAAAAATGCTATGGCGGAATATATGTCTAGGCACCCCGATCTAGCCAAAAATATACTGCCTAATTGCCAACAGGGAAAGGCAACATCAATAAGACTTTGGCAACAGTTAACAGAAAACTTAAATTCCTTAGGACCTCCAATCAAGGATATCAAAGGCTGGAGAAAAGTATGTTTATATTTATTTAGATATATACCTTAATTTTTGCTCTTAAGTAAACTATTTCTCTGTAATCTAGACTTATGCTGATCAAAAATTTCAAATCAAAAGTAAGTTGTCTTTCAACAAATTTTCAAAAATGAAGACTGGTGGAGGCCGTTTCGAGGAAAAAGTATTAACAGTGGCTGATGAACAAATTTTGGCAGCAGCCGGAATTGACGTCGCAGTTGAAGGCATTTCAGTCCAAAGTTTTGGTGCGTCCACACCGAAAATTTGCACACCAACTGCGATAGGCCAAACAATCAAAAATTTGTGTACTACACCAACACCAACATCAACATCCATCCATCCATCTACATCATCAAGTAGTATAACAAATGAGCCATCCACCAGTTTTAAAATAAGTGCTAATGATGACCTTTCTGACGCTGAATTTTTTCCGGCAAAATATAAAAAAAATACCCAAAAATATGATACTAAAGAATTATTGCTAAGAGAAAAAATTAAAGTAGAAACTAATTTTCATGAGTCTATCTCAAATAAATTAGATAGACTTTTGGAAATCGAAGAAAGAAACATAAAAGTTCAAGAGCGACTTCTTCAAATTAAAGAAGAAAAACATAAAGGTTGGCAAGAATTGCAAGCAATTGATTTCCAAATTAAAACTCTTCAATTAGACAATCTAGGAAGAGGCAACTGAAAAGACTGGGGGCCAATCATTGGTGTAAATGAAGCTTTGAATTACGTACCTTGTTTTTTTTTATTACATACATACATATACATATGTATGTATTTCTATTCTTTGAATTAATAATGAAATAAAAATATATTTAAGTTTTATTAATTTTCTGTTTATTTTTTATTTCTTTTTCCCTAAAGTTTTTGTACAGGTGCAGGTATGTACACTGAACATTACTTTATATCTTTATACTTCCGCTGCCTTCGAAATCTTTTCTAAGAGTTAAAACAGCAAACACGAGACGTACTCAAAGTCAATTTTCAATTTATTAAAACTTAAACACTAAGATTTAGCCAATACATATTAGATTACATATATATATACAACATATTAGATAAACATATAAAATAAAAGTAAGTAAGAAAGAAAGATATAATGTATAAAAGCGCAAAACAAAATATATTTTTTTTAATGAATATGTATAAAGCTATTATAATTTTTTTAATGTGGTCCCGCTGTGCTGCCGCTGAAATTCCAATTCATGCTTTCCATACTGTTGGGTCATCTGTTGCTAAATATAAGATCATATAATATAAATTAATATTTTTCGTTTCTTAAGTACGAAGCGAAAATTTACATTCATGGTATTAAACCAAATCAACTTTACTACTAACTATTAAATATTTTATCTTATTTACTTACTTGTTGATATTGTTGACATGCGGGCTATTTTTTTATCTGGATGATCATCTCGTTCTTGCAGCAATAGTTCTTGTCTTCCGTCTTTAAATAATGCACAACCCAAAATTAAAAAAAACACATTTTTTTAAACAAAAAATTAAAACCAAGTTAGAATGAACTTTCTTTTGGCTCGTCCTTGCCAGATCATTCAAATCAAAGGAAAAATAAATGATGCTATTTGTAAGTAGATACTAAAAGGATTCTAGAAAGCCATTAATATTTATATTTACATAACTATTTTAGCAGGGACGTTTCAAAAGGAATTCCATGTTTTTGTTCAATAGGCTATATATGTATGTAAGTATATGAATAAAAAATAGAAAAGCTTACTTACCTACTTTACATAAGGGAATTTTTGATATAGTCTCTTATTCTTTCTGCTGCCTTCGTAATATTGTTTTCAGGAGATTCCAAAGCTTCATCTGGGATATTTTGTTGTTCGGCATAAGTTTCACCAAAGGGGACTCTAAAATCAATACATATATTGTGGAGGGCACAGCTTATATTTCCAAAGCTAGCATGCTTTTCAGGGCTGTATCTTCCTCTCTTGTTATAATTGAGAACTCGCCACCGTCCTTTCAGAATTCCTATTGCCCTTTCGACTGTGCTGCGGGCTTTGGAGTGAATGTCATTAAACATTGCCTCCCTCGATCCATCTTGTGGTGACCTATATGGAGTCATGCACCAAGGCTCTAAAGGGTATCCAGAATCTCCTGCAAAATTGATTATATATAACATACATGTACATATACAAATTCTCTAAATTTTTATTCATAAATAAAATATTACCAAGAAGCCAAAATTTTTCTGTTTTTGTAGGATCATACTTGTTTTCCAAGTATCTTCTTTTGTTGGAATGTTTCCAAACAAAAGAGTCGTAAGCAGCTCCACCATAATGAGAATCCACAGCCAAAATCCTATACTCATGGTCACATATCTAAAAAACAATAATGTTTTAATTGCACACACAAATTTTATACTTAATATAATCATACTCACTATCATCGAGTTTAAACTATGAAAACCCTTTCTGTTGAAGAACATATGTTCATTTTGGCTTGGTTTTTGTAAGCCAAAGTGTGTGCCATCAACACAGCCTATAACTGCAAACAAAAATTCATTGAATTTAAAAATAAACAGACTTGAAAAATTTTACCTCCTGGAATTTTGTATTTGCTGTAGAACCACTGCTTGCACCTACTCCAATTTTCTTCGGAAAATGTTATGTGGTTTGGACAAAGTTTTGACTCCATTTCGTTTACTACATGTTTTAATATCTTGGATAATGTAGATTGGCCCACTCCAACAAGATAGTCATTGCCTGTTAATAAGATAATTTAAAAAATTGTGCAAACAAATGTAGGTACTTACCAACTGAGTGTTGATAGCCTCCACTTGCCAAGAGAGATAGGGCAGCAGCTAATTGCAATGTAGCTGGAACTGCCGTTGACATATGCCCTTTAAGTTCTATCTTGGATAGCACAAAAACGAAGGCTTCTTTGCTGAGCCTAAACCTTTTGATAAATCTTTTTAAAAAAAATTGTTGCATTATCTATTGACATACAAATTTATTTGTACTCACCCAGAATTAGGCAGATCACTTTTGTCTCGTAAGCGCCTGCGCTCTACTGCTTCGTACTTTTCATCGTCTGAAATATTTAAGTTTCGTTAAACATAATTTACAAATGGTTTTTTTATTCTCACCTTCAGAATCACTAGACAGGAACAAAATATCCATAATAATAAATTGAACTTTTTATTTTTTTTTGTTAATCAATTCACTATTCGCATAAACACAGATGTTATCTGTCAAAACTATAGAGACTCGATGAAAATTAAAGAAGAGTCGATGTAGCAGATTATAACTACTACAATTATAAAAATCTAAACGTTACGTCCCACTACGTATGCCATCATCCCAATGTAGTCACTCGTTCGTTCGGTAACTGATGGAATTTACTCACTCGATGACTGATGCGGTAATTCGGCCCCAGATTTTAATATTTGTAAAAACGGAGGTACTCTAATTTAATTGCTTTGTACTATTTTTAAATGGTAGCACACCTTTCTTTCGAGGTTTTCTATTAGCGTATATTATAAATAATTATATATTAATGATGTTAAGTTGTTTCAAAGGTCGTTGAAATGTGTTTTGTTTATAAAACTTAATAAATTTGCATCTGGTACGCTTGAAATTTGCAATATTTAAGCCTATTTTTTATTAATTTTAATTAAAAATTTTAATCCAATCAAGTCACAAGTAGGTTACATAATTGAAATAAGTCATGATACGAAAATCTATCCACTTAGAAAGTGCCAATTTCATTTCTAAGGCTTAATATACTGTGGTAACATGAAAGTTAAAAATACTGTGGATATGCCCATATTTTCGTTTATTGCAGTTGTTATTGCTCTGGTTTAAGTCTACCTCAGGAGGTAGGCCCTTAAACCAGTTTGTGCGGGGGACTGTCCCCCCGTCCATGACTAACTAACTAAAGCAAGTTTTTTTTGTTTCCTTTGTTCTGTTATTTATTTAAGAAAAAGGTGGTTTATGAAAGAACTTACCCATCGACAAGTTAAAATCATAAGAGGTAAAACATTCAATTTTGTAACCAAAAGCACTCCAAAGCAAAGCAATTGTGTAGACAGCGTTTGCCAGAACAGGACTGAAAGTATTAATTTTTTGTAAATGAAAATAAAATTTATATTTTACTGCTTCAAACTTTGTTGCTAAAAGCACTACTTTTAATTGAGGACTGGACCAAGAAAATAATTATGCCTATTTTTAATTAGTTTAAGCAGGCTTTTTTAGTCAATTTGTTTCGAATGCAAATAAAACAAATTTATTTCATCTTTTCCTAACGTTTCGTCGCTATCCACGACTTCTTCAGGGGTTTATCTAGATTTTTTATTTGTATTTATTTAATAATTTTACATTTGGATAATTTTATTTATAAACGAAAACTTACTGATTTTTTGAAGTTGTTGAATTTACATAGTTTGGAAATTAATAATTTTTAATGATTTTACTTTTTTAATAGATTTTAATAATTTTTAATAGATAAATGGAGACAAAACTAAATAAATTGACACTAAAATAATTTAACATAAAAAAGACTTATTTCTTTACGGAACAAACAAAAATTATCACAGTAGTGTTTCAGGTACTTATTGAACTGCCAAAGCATAGCTTACGATCGTATTGTCTCTATCCTCTTGTGTATTTATTGTTTTGGTAATTTTTTGTTGAATTCAAAGTTGGCTCTTTGTCCGCTGTCAAGTATGCTTTTATGCTCTGTCATTATTATACCTAGCAGTCTTTTCGTTGTTCCAATATATACCAAACTGCACGCTTCCCTCTCTTTTCCATCGCAGCTGATTTCATAGACGACATTGTATTGTTCTTCTTTGTCTACTGGAGCCTTGGTTGTGAAGGGATCACACTAGCGACCACTTAAAATTCTATTAAAAATCCAACCATGCTTCGATACTTGACACTTGCTTCCCATACCATGCATTGCCTTAAGCTAGGCATACACGATGAACATGTTCGGCGAACCTGCTCGTGTTCGCTGTTTGTTTTCTCGTGTATGGGCTTGTATGCGAACCGCTCGCTGTTGGCGAAAATTTTTGATTTGTTCATGTTCGTTAGCTGTCATGTTCGTCGTGTATGGTGATGTTCGCGAACAAATTCTCATTTCTCATATGAATGTCGTCGAGTGAGCATTGCGGAAGATGGCAACTGTAAGTCATACTTTTATAGATTTTTTAAATCTTCGTGTGATGTTATCTCCAGTTCTCTCAATAAATTAACATAAGAACGAATATAAGGTTTCGGAAGCCAGTCTTTCATACACAACCTATTTAACTTCCCATAGGAAGTTATTGTAATGGGTCCGATTTGCCAAATTGAAAATGTTGACATTTCTCGACCGTACGTTCGCGACGTTTTTTTCGTCGTCCATAGCTCAAGAACCAGAAGAGATATCGACTTCAAATAAATTTTGTTATACAGATAATAATGCAGAAAGATGCAGAAAGGGCTCTCAAAAAAATTGCGTGGGTGTTTTTTACCACAGCAGTTTAAAAAAAGGTGAACATTTTTGTTAACCCTAAATATCTCATGAACCAATGACGCTAGAGAATTGAATTAAATTTAGTATTATACATATAATGTAATGTCATACCAAACAAGTATATTTTTGGAAAAAAAAATCCAATTAACAGTTTTTTTCATAAATCAAAAAAAAAACTGAAAAAAAAATATTTGTCACCTCGAAAATTGTAAGAATAAAAAATGATTTTATCTCCAAAACAATTTGGTGCAACGAAGTATAACGTTTTCAACATCTGGTAAAATTTTGAGAAAAATCAAATTGACAGTTTTTTTATAAAAAATGAAAACCTAAAAAAAAACATTACTAAAAGTTGGTAAAAATTGAATTTCGACTTAAATATTTTTTCGAAAATTTGAGATTGGCCTCCAACTAATTTCATCTTATAAGAAATATTGTGTTCAATATTCGGTTAAAATTTTGAGAAAAATCGAATTGACAGTTTTTTTTACAAAAAATGAAAATCGAAAACAAAAAATTAATAAAAGTTAGTAAAAATTGATTTTCGACTCAAATAACTTTTCAAAAATTTGAGACATTGGCTTTAAACTAATTTTATTTATTTATTTTTTCACATAAGTAAATTGCCATAAGGGCAACTACTTGCGCTTGTTTTTCAGACATCCTTCTTTCTTGAACAATCGTCCCGAAATGAATGTTCGTCGTTGTGTTCGTCGTGTGTGGGCTAACGCAAACGAACATGTTCGCTGAGCATGTTAATCGTGTATGCCTAGCTTTAAGCAATATATAAATCCAATGCAAAGCATTGGATTGCCTTCTACGTCAGGGTAATAAAAGTAGATATCATGTTGCTCTGATAGCACGAACGGCAAGAGTTTATATAAAGTGTATAATAAAATATTAATGGGTTGATGGTGCACGATCGGTGCTCATTTGTTTAGGTTGAGAAAATATGTCAACTAAGCATTATTGAACTATGCACTTGAGATAGCTGGTCGTTCACCCTTGATATCGATTATTTGTGAGGTCAAGAATCGAAGCATGGAACATTTTCGATAACATATAATTTCTGTATATATAGCAATAGTATTTGAAAATAAAAGTGTCTTTTCCTCACTGAACTCCAACCAGTAAAGATCTTATTGTTTGTTCTTTTGTGAAGCTTGCGAGCTAAAAAGAACATTCAAAGGGACTATACTTGGTTATAGTCTAAGGGCAAAACCTCGAGTGCATTAGCCAGAGGTTCGAGCTGTTGCATTCATTGAGTGCTAAGCGATTTGTCTCGAAGACCATTGACCGGTAAAAGAATAGTTGGTATAAGAAAAGGACCAACTTCACATGGTGTTGGTGAACACTGATCTTAGTGTTGCGTTGGATTTATGTGCATATGCATGTATACGATGCACTCTTTTGTTTGACGGTATGGTGTAAGCTCCTGCTGTCAGTTAAGTTTGGTACATATCTCATGCTGAAGTATTTAGCGTTGCCGTCGTTTTTGTTTTTGATTGTTTTATTATTTGTTAAGTTAGATTTTTGAGTTTTCTTTTTAAGTAAATTATTGATTAGGAAATTTGGAAAATTGTTCATGTCGAGTATAGTTTTGATTGTTTTTATGTTATTTATTTTAAATTGTTCATCGCTGATGTCTAGGACTTTGTTAATGAAATTAGCAGCTGTATTGATTTTCTGTTGAAAAGGTTGTGTTGAAAGGTAATTAATCATTCTTCCGGAAGCTGTGGGTTTCGAATACCAATTGAAAGCAATTTTTCCGTCTATCCGATGAAGTCTTACTGTTATGTATATTCTAAACTTAAACTCATACTTCAAATCTTATTGCATACTCTGCAATATGACGACACTTTATCTCTATACTCAACCCACGCTTATTTCTTTTTAATTCTTATTTCGTGCACACAGCACATTCTTTCCTTTGTTCTGTTCTCTGGATATAGTTCCAATAATGATTATATGAAAAATAAATTCATTCCTGTTTAACCTACCTATCGAAGAAAACGTCTTTCATTAAATTCACAAATTAAATACTTTACATTACATCTAAATATGGTATGCTGTTATTTTGTTCCATTTCTATTGTGAATTGTATTTTATTGTGATAATTGGTAAGTGTATTCAATATTGTTTCTTTATCTCGATCTTTGATTATTGCAAAAATATCATCGACATATTTTGATACGTGTTTGATATTTATTTTTTTATCTTTTAAGATATTAGTTGAATTATCAAGAAGGTCATCAAGAATGATATCTGCTATTGTAGGAGATAGAGGATTCCCCATGGGCATTCCAAATGTTTGATTATAAAGTTTGTCATCATATTTGAAGTACATAGTTATTTTCTTTAAGACAAACTTCTAACATTGATAAAAACTGTTTTTTTGGTATTCTTGTGAATTTTTCTATTTTTGGCCAATGTTTCATAATAATCTTTATAGCGAGGTAGGTAGGTATGTTCGTGAAAAGCGATATCACATCAAATGAGACAAGTTTGTCGTCTTCTTCTAATTTAGTGTCTTTTAGTTTTTCTTTTAGAATGTAACAGTTTTTTACGTTATATTTGTCTGAAATTATGTTTTTAAGAATATGACCAATATGTTTCGACATTTGGTAGCAATGTACATTTGTAGATGAAGAAATTGATCGGAGTGGAGTATTTGTTTTGTGAATTTTAGGCAACCCATAAAGTCTTGGTGCTGTTGCTGCGGAACGGTAAAGTTTTACTTTTTGCCATTGGTCTATTTGTTTATTTTTGAATAATTCGTTTACTATTTCATTATTAGTTTTTTGCAGTTTTTGGGTGGGGTCTGTTCGTATAGTTTTGTATGTATTTTTATCTTCTAAAAGTTTTTCCATTTTTGTACTGTATTCTTCTCTGTACATAACTACCGTTTTGCTACCTTTGTCAGCTTTTGTTATTACTATTTTATTTTTGTGTAAATGAAGAAATTTTTGTATTTTTTGGTGTACTGTTAAAATGAATTTTTCAACTGTTGTGTTTTTAATTTTTTTTTTTGTAATCAATTATTTTGTGCGATATTGCTGATCTGGCAACATCCCTTTCTCTCTCGTCTTCTATTGTTCTAATGCTTTGTTCGACATCGGTAATATCATAGAGGAAATATATTATCTAGAGTCCCGACCGGTACCCGTCCCACCTGAAACACCCTCAAATTTTATTCGAGTGAACTCTCTCAAATTCGAGGTGAACTCTCTCAAATTCGCTATCGGTGAATACATAAGAGTGGAAAAAAAAACAAAATGGGGGACTGGGCTAAAATAGAAACTTATGGAATTTTTGTGACCTGTCAAAAATGACAATCAATTTTGCAAAACAAAACAATGGATTTCGGATTTGAAGAGTAAGTTTTTGTTAATTGTTTTGATATTTAATATAATTTGATATTTTTCAGACCAAAATTCCTTATAATGAAGAAAGTATATACAAGTTCACTTCATTGAATAAAAAGTAAGTCAAATTGCAGTGAAGGAGGTGCAACAATAATCGATTTATTGTATAGTCTGTGTTTTCATTTTAGATGCTGCCAATAACATACCATAATGCAGGAAGCAATTTCCCTGAAGAAATCTGGAAGACAAAGCAAACAAGGCGCTGATTTGCAGGCAAGTTTTTATATATTATATTTCTCTTAACAAAATATTATCAATGTTTTTAACGACAGATACTGCTCATTGTGTTTGTATGTACATCTCAACGGCATAGCTCCCGCAGGCGTGGAGGTGTCACCATCTCTACCAATAGTCAAACGCATTCAATGCAACAAAACCAGCAGCAACAACACCACCAAGTCAATAATGCAAGAGGAAGTTTTGCCATGCAATAGTCGACCGCTAACACCCTTCTCCCAGCAGCTGAGTGTTGGTGTTGGAACGACATAATAGCAGCAACTGCCAACTCGGCCTATTCATCAGCTGCCAAGAAATTTAATGCAAGCCTCTCAAATTAACGACCCAACAGGGTGCGGAGATCAGTTGTGTAAGTACGAATCGAAGCATTCATATCGTGGTCAACTCGCTTAATCTTAATATTCTAGATGTAAATCCAAGCTTTTAGCAACAAATGTCTCACTATCTTGTTGCCATTGAAGGACGACAGGGATACTTAGCGGGCTGACACAGATGACGTAGATGAAGTAGCTGAACCGAATGTCGATTTTGAAGCAACCTGCTGACATAATAAAGCACCTCCTCAATGACGGGAGTCGGAAATCATTGGTAAGTCTTCCGAATGGAAATTCAAAAAATAATTTCATCATTTTTGTATGTACTATTTTAGGATTCCCTGCAGTTTTGGTAAGCTTAAGGACTGGCATTATAGAAGAATTCCCTGAATTCGTTATGCATATTGCAAACGACTTAATAAGCCACAATTTTTCAGTCTATGGATCCACTTACTAGCCCTCTTCTGGGCATAGTAATGTTATAATCTAATCCATTTCATTGTTCATGATGGCGAGACCAGGGCTGTCGAAGTACTGCAATAGCAGTATTTGTACTGCAATTTGTTTTTGCGTACTGCCGTACTGCTCACATGCCAAAAGTACTGCTTTTTTAAATTCACCAAATTGCTTTGATTGCTGAACTCATCCATCTTAAATTCCCAGAATTTTTTTCTTTCAACCCGGAACGCTCAAAAAAAATCCCACATTTTAAGTAAAAAGAGAAGTCCGATCACTATTCATACCTATCAGCTATCGTCATTCCGTTCTATCTCCTTGTTGTTTAGGGATTTTCTGCAACGGTAAACTTAAATACACAAACTTCATTATCATTTTCAATTTCAAGCCCATTGCATATTGTTTGTATCGTTTTGCAAATTTTTCGAAAAAAAAACTTATATATAATTACTTAGACCTAGGTATATCTATTTAAAATAAAAATATCATGGACAAGTAAGTTTCGTTGTATTTTATATATTATTTGATACATTTCATTGAAAATTCTTAGATTAGAAATCTAATTGTTTGAATTATTATATAAGACTTTGTAAAGCTATTAAGAAACGGTTTGATTTTGATGACACAGTGCTTAATGAAGTGAAAAAACTTAACCCTAAAAATTTAGGTGAAAGTCTAGTTGACTTAATAGTAGGGTGTCCATAACGTGTTTGAAAAAAAAGAGATCATTTTCACAAATTCAAACTTCTACTGTTATACTCCCCCCGCTCACCTCACCATCATCCAAATAAAAGATATGATCAAATGTTCGTTTCATAAAAATATACTTATATTTATAAAAGAAGCATTAACTACAAACTAATAATAATAAACTGCAATAAATAATAATGATTAGTAAAACCTAAATACAAATTAATTCAAAATATTGCTGAATTCAAGTAGATAATTTTATTAGATATACATATATTTCAAGTAGATTATTTTACATAAATATGTTAATTTTCTTCCTCATCAGAGGATGTATCATACTTTTGGGAGCCTCGAATTTGATGTAGATATTTTTTTTTTTTCATTTAAAAAGGTATCATAAAACTTATTGTAGCTTAAATCTTTTAAGTTGTAGGCAACTACTAGATTCGATTTGATTGTTCCTACTTTTAAACGATTCCGTTCCGATATCGTCTTCAAATTCTTTTTAATTAAATTATTAAGAATCGATTTTGTAGCTAGAGGAATAAAATGTTGATCATATCTGTTCTTTAAAATAGTTTGAAGAGAATCTAAAACCATGGATACTTCTAATAGGGAATTGTTTTCCTTTTCTAATTCTATGGCTTTTTCATTAAACATGAAAGCAAATGAATGTACAAAGTACAAAAAAGCTTCAGATAAATCAGATTGAAAAAATGTTTTTAAAAGAACAGGACAGTTTATGTTGGATAAAAAATAAGCTTTCAAAGCAGGATACACTTGAAGGATTCTAAAGGAAACAAAGACAGCCATCTGGTGGTACAGTGACGAAGCAACTCATTGTGCTCTACTTTAAGCGAGGCGCAAAAGTCTTTTAGAAAATATATCGAAGCCATATTTAGCTGCGTTTGAAATTATATGGACAGGACAACCAATTCCAATTAATTCTTTCCCTATTGAGGATTTAAGTCTGTAAAATACGTTATCTACGCCTGCTCTATTTAAGCCACCAAAATTTGTATTGCAGTTATCTGCAGAAAATGAAATGCATTTTTTTTTCAATGTCAGACCTTTTTAAAGTTTGCAAAAGAAAATTGGAAATTGTTTCCCAATTTTCGCTACTAAGTTTGTTCAAATGAATTAATTTGGTCTGAACACCAACTTCTTTTTTAAAATACTGTATTAAAATCGGAAATATTTTAATATTGCCATGGTTAGATATGGACAAAAACGGTGTTTCACTAACGGCGCGCGGTTAAAACACTATCGATACAAAAGGGAGCTATGAAATGCTTTTGAATTGATCTTGTTTTTGTATGTGCTGACGAAAGGCGTTTTGCGATTTCCGAGTTAAAGATTTCCTTAAATAATTTAGTCGAGCAATCTGTAGACCGAAAATTGAAGTGGTGTTTGAGTGCATGAAAAGCAAAAGCACCCTCTGCAGCGGCTATTTTGTCATGTAGTTTTGTAAATCTCGGGATGAATGCCGATGTAATTTTATTTGAAGTTTCGATCCAAGGTTCGGTGATGGATTATGAATAGGTAGGTTCGTATTGCAATGCTTTATTTTAGTGGACACTACAAAGTTTTTTTTAATGAAAAGGGAGTAAGATTACTATTTTTCAGGCACCAACATAACATTTATAAAAAAGAAAAAAGAGGACAAAAAAGAGAACATAAATAAAAAAGAGTACAAAAAAAGAATTTGATGGAAAAAGAAAGAATAAAGAAGATCGGAGTCCAAAAAGAGAACATGTTCTCTTTTAAAGAGATGTTCTGGAAACCCTACTTAATAGCCTTATTTCCAAACATTGCTAGAGATCTAGAAGTAGAAGGTTTGGACTCTGAATGGAGGGCTATTTTAAACTGCAATGAGATGTCAAAAGAATATGATTTGGAAAAGTTTTGGCACGATGTATTTTTGGCAAAAATGGCTTGAGAGAACTCCGTTTTCCAAACTTAAAAGTTTTTGTTGGAAATTTACTTGCTCTACCACACAGCAGTGCAACCTGCGAGCGGATATTTTCAAGTGTTAATTTAATAAAAACAAAAACCCGAAATTGCCTCAATGTTTCCAACGTATGTGGAATTCATTCAGCAAAGTCTTTGTTAGGTGACTATAGCACACATCAATGGCAACCTTCACCAAATTTATTAAAAAAATATTCGAAAACTTAATGAAATAAAAAAATATAGTAATTTACTGAGTTTTGCAGTACAATTTTATTTATTTTTTCAAAGTATACAAAAATCCTTATAAATGCGCTAGTATGTACCTAATCAAAAATATATATGTTTTTAAAAATAATATTAATATATATGTTTTTAAGAAAATGTAAAACATTTTAAAAGCCTTGTCAAAACTTGTTCCTTTTATTTAATTTTAAATTGTAAGCTTTATACATAAGGTATTTGTTTTAAAATTGAAACATAATATACTTAATTTAACCAAAAAACTGAATTCTTGTTACCTTTTTTTAATCTTTTATTATTTAATAAAAAAAATGTATACAAATTTCCTGTCTTATTTGCTGTACTGCCCCGTACTGCTATATTTTTCTGAAAGTACTGCAGGTTCAAAAAGTGAAACGACAGCCCTGGGCGAGACTACTTCCAAGTAAGTTTTACATAAACCACAAACTTTGAAAGCACTAATTAATCATTTCATCATTTTTCATTTTTGTTCCTTTCAATGGATATTCTTTTGTTTTACAAAAAATTCATATACATATATTTTTATATATATTTATATATAAATGACGAGTTTTTCATAAAAAGTTTATAGCTAAAAAAAATATTTTTAAAACAAAAAAAAATAAATGTTTAAATACTGACAGTTTTAGTTTTATTTATATTTACCGTTAAATTTGAACAATAAATTCATTTTTACACAGATTTACAGGGACAACTTTTTATTGTTTTGAAGCAAATACATTCGAAATTTTATAGAAATAAATATAATTCTGTGATACACGATGTATGATTTATTAAAAAAATAAATATGTAGGTTCAGATAAAATTAGAGTCAAAAATTTAGTTCTTGCAATCTTGTAAAATTTAATAGGGAAACTAAAAAAATTATTTAATACTAAATACACAATTAAATCCGACTTATTTCGAATTTCTGATTTGCTCCTCAAGCTTTATGAATTGTTTGTTAATTTTTTTTTTTTATTTTTCTTATGGTTTTTGTAGGAGTGATGAATTTTATATTCTAACTTATAGCTTTTTCTTAGTGTCTCTTTGTACATGATTACGTTGTTTCAACATCCTGCAAATGAAAAGATGTAACCAAATGTTTATTTATATAAAACTTAAAGCAACTACTTACAGTTGGATCACAATCTGGATCAAGACATGTAAAATGATAGTTTTTACGGCATGCGTCACAACTGTTAAAAAGAATTATGTTCAGTTTTGTTTGAATAGTTTGTAGTTTGAATTTAATACTAACAAGACAAGATTCTGTGGTGTCCCTGATTCTTTACAAACATCACATATAACATCTTTCGGCGGATGCTGCGAACTAGATGATGACGACAAGCTTAGGGAAGTTCTTTTGTTAGCCTTTCGCGGTGATACTTGGTGGACGGCAGTATGTGGAACTACTTTTGTGCTTGACGTTAATCTGTGTGCTATTTTACTGGGCGTTTTAACTGGCGATTTTGTAACTTCAGGTGATGATTTCACAACTTCAGGTGATGCCGAAATATTATTCTGTGAATTTTCATCCTGAAAATAAAGACACAAATTGAAATTGAAAAATTATGTATTATAGTTGATTAAGTGTTAACTCTTCTACAGTTTCAACAGATGTTGGCCGAGAACGCACCATATCGGAAGAAACATAAAAAAATGTGCTTCTGGTGCTACCTCAATGTTTTGAACTTAAAAATAACAATTTTAAATCAATTCCATACTTACAATTTTGAAAATGGAAAAATTTACTCACTTTAATTTTAATTTTAGGAATAGCTGGCTCATTGTCATTGGGTTTTTCATTTTCGTGGTTCTTTCTTTTTACGTTTTCGCTTGTGCTCCTTCGATGGGGTATTTTCATTGTCTGACGAATACCTGCTTTTGTGTTTATCTTTGCTGCGCTTCTTGCGGTTTTTGTTGTGAAATTCTTTGCCTGTTTCAAAGCCAATAGAGCTATCGAGGCTAGTTAATGCGCTAGCACTTGTGCTTTGACTGGTAGTTAGGGCTTGAACTGAACTCAAATCCAGGGCACCTTTAGACAATAACTTTGCATCCTCTGAAGTCGTGGCCAATGGATCTTCTTTCGAAGAATTCTTTTGTGCTTCACTCACTGCTTTGGAAAATTCGATATAGATGCGAACTTTTTCACAGACACTGATTTCAAAGCATTCTTGAGATGTGGATTGTGTGTTATCAGGGGACTGTAGTCTATTATTTTGGATCGGGGTCTTTTTGTAGCATTGATTGTATCCTCTATTTTCTTGGGTGCATCGAGAGATTTTCGCAGAGGTTTGGGTGCTGGGAGAGAAGCAAGAGATTTTCCATTCTGACTGAATTCTAATGATGATCTTTTTGGCCCCATCCGAATGCTTGTATCGGTTGATCTTGTATCGGGTGAAATTGATTTTGGTGACATGCTTGTTTCAGGAATCGAGCTGGAGAGATTTGGATCGGCTGGCACAATCGTTCCGTCTTAACTGAAGCGCGTACGTGATTTTCTTGGTCCCTTAGGCATGTCCGGAACCGCATCGGAGTCCTCGGACTTATCACATTCGAAACACTGCCAACCATAGAGCTTTGATTTTTTGGGGTGTCGTGTGAGTGGTGGGTTTAAGCATCCTAAGTGGTAGTGGAAATGGCAGGTATCACACTTGGCTAGCAAATGCTGGTCTTTGCAGCGCTTGCATATACCACACTCGTGTACCAGAGCCGTCTTGTTCTGTGATTGGGTGCTTATTACACGACCTGTCATCCTTTATTCCAAGAAGATGTGCTAGAGGTAAACCAACTACCATTTTGAGGGCAGCTGCTGTTGGTACGAACATTGGGCGGGAAGGTGGAGTAACTATGGGACTTGGTGCCGCTACCTGTCTCCCGATGTTTTCTAAAGTTGGCATTGTTTTGGTTGGACAAAGTGATTCTATCTGTTTGTGCATTTCACGAACACTGGCCTGCAATGCTTCGTGTTTTGATTTCAAATCAGCATTCGATTTCACCTTCAAGTCGTACTCATCGTTCAGACTCTGTTGGTCCAAAAGATTTGTGTTCGCGTCAATCATCTGCTCTAAATTGCCTTTGAGTTCTTTAATGCGTGAAATTCGATCTAGATAATAGCCTATAAATTCCACACTAAATGCCGGCGCTATATGCCACTTCTTTCGAATGTCTGTAAGGGCTGAGATCTATAGAAATGAAAAAAAAAGTTTCATTCACGATGATAAAACAAACAATTCTTCTTCCATACCTGAGCTTCTTGTAATACCTACTAATGCGGCTATATCAACATCCATTATTTCAGCCTTCATAAGGAGGCGGTTGCATGCAGTGGCGCTAGTGGTGAGTAATCTTTTGAGTCGGAACTTAATAAAAAAAATAACCAAACGTGAAACAAATATAAAGGATCTGAATAAAGAAGCAACAAACTTACCCCATGGTTCAATTTTCAGATGTTTATTGTTGCGGTATTTGTTTTGATACTTGGCCAGTTTTCTCTGAATTCGTATTTGACCTGGTGTTGGATTATCATTTTTGTGTTCTAGTTTTTCCAGGTTCTTGTGCTCCATTACCAGTTTTATGGAGTTGAAATGCCTTTTTCGATTTTTTATCATGGTTTTGTCCGAATGCACTTTGTGTGTGCGTAGGAGGGGTCCGCGTGATCTGCTTCCTCCGAATGTGCTTCGGAGAATAAAGAGAAAATGGCGACGTTTTTTCTTCGTCCAGCCAAATACCATTGCCAGCAGATTTTCCGAACTTGTCTCCTTCTTCGTTGGTAACAAGAGGCAGTGTCTTTCCAAATACTTAATTCTTTTTTTCTACTCTGCTGATGAGTTCGTGGCCAGTCATTAAGTTGCCCATTTAGTCACTGCCTCCCATTTGGAAACGACAATCGTATTTCTGAAGCAAATGCAACCAAGCTTGGAAAATTTGATATGTGAATTCGGGTAAAGCTTATTCCAGCTGCACTCTCAAGTCGCGACTGGACTGACGATATTGAGAGCATTGATCCCATTCGAAAGTGTCTTCCCATATTGGCAACAAAGTCCACTACATGCATTGCTGACGACTCTGAAAGAAAGATTATCAAAACGATTGAGTTTTTAAAGCGCATTAGGTTTCTATTATAGTTACCTAATAGGAGATAGGTCACTTTTGTTTTTACTAGTGTCCCAAAGTACATCCTGATGATTCTTGAATATTCATAGATAGAAATATCATAGAGGAAATATATTATATTTCCTCTATAAGTAAATCTATATCTATACTATTATATAAAAGCGAAACCATTTTAAAGTTCGTAACGCATGATCTCAGAAAGTAGTCAACCGATTTATTTGAAATATATTTTATTATTTTCTATACTGTTATGAGAGTGTTTATGGCTTTATTTTTTTTCATTAATTATTTGTCAAACTTAAATATTATTAATTTTACATTTTTTGTCCATTTTTTTTCATTAGTTGACTTATACAACCACTCATATCTTAAAACCTATACAATAATCGACAAAGATTAGCATTGCTTCATAAAGTCAATATTGTTGCGCAAATTTTAAGCCTAAAATCACTTTTAAGCTAAACATACAACCTGAGAAATAAATAAAAACAAATTATAAAATTATAAACTTTTTGAATTTATTTTATCCAGGAAATTAGATTCCATCACAATCGCGAGGTCGCTGCTTTGTTTCATTTCATTATCATTCCAACATTTTTAATTTTCTTTTCTTCCCATGCTCTTTCTCTCTTAATATGTGTTCCATTTAATAGTTACGTTTTTTCTCTTACCTACCTACCTACATATTCAATTTTTCATTGTATAGTTCATCAACTAACCTACACACACACATTATTTTTTTGTTTCTCTAATTCTATCGTCACATCGCTGAGCAGTGTGGGCTCTTTTTTTTTAAGTTACTATGGACATTTAATAAAAATAAATAAACAGTGCCGTGCACATGAAATGCCGATTTATCTAAAGAACAATTAGATCTTTTTTATTTTTCTGGTTCGAGGAAGTGAATAGATTGTAATTCTTCCAATTTAAAAATAAAAAAAGTTCCATTATAATAGCTTGAATTACCAATTTTGTATCACTTCCTCGAACAATAAAACATTTCTAGGTATGAATAAAAGAAAGAAAAGAAAAAATAGACAAAAATTTCGTTCTGTTTTCAACTAAAAAATTGAAATGGTTTTGTATTTTGTTGGTTTTCACGTGCGGCTTGGCCTTTACTACGTAATATTTTACTTAAGTTTTTTTTTCTAAAGTGTTTATTTCGGTAAGGAAGTGTTTTTTGATTATAAACTAAAATTAATATTATTGTAGAAAATATGCTCAGTCCCATTGAGAAATTTTTTCATATGCTAATACTAATATTCAAAAAATGTTCGTGGTTACAATTTGCGAAGCAACGCGAGCACGGGTCGGCTAGTATAATATATGTAAGTAAAAGCTTTCAATCAATATATTACTTATAGAGGAAATATATTATATTTCCTCTATAAGTAATATATTGATTGAAAGGTAATAATGTCTGAGGAAAAGAATTGGTTAAACAATTAGGGTAATTATACTTGTTAACAGACATAAACAAAACCGAATATTAATGACTGTAATTAAAAAAAAAACATACCTGAAATTAAAGATAAAAGTTCTCCAAATAGAAAATATAATAGTTTTGTTATGATTTGTATTTTGAAATGCAAAATATTGTTCGCTTTTCTTTTCATTAATTTTCACTTTCATTAATTGATGAAATCGCAAAAATTGTATTTTGTTTTCTTTTTTATTTTCGTTGTCAAAATACTTACCTCGCTGTTAATCTGTCAAAACTGGGTTAGACTCAAATTAGGCCACGTTCGCATTGTAGTTCTATGGTGCGCCTATACTTTCTGCATGATTTTTTCTGTTTTTATCAAAAATTTTCATAGAAATCATAGAATTTGTTTGCCAAAAGCAGTCAAATATTATTTTTAGTGCAGTTTTCACTGAAAGGAAGTTGCAAAATTAATTTTTCTTTAAATATTGCATTAATTTTTCAATTTTTGAATTCAACGGATCTCTTTTTTGAACGGCTCAGTTTACCTCATAGCTTTTTCCCCCGCTCTTGAGCAATATGGGCACAAATTCTATCGCAACTACATTCATAATGACTTTTTCCCATAAGAAATGCACGGGACAACTAACACATGCTTATCCTTATGGACAAAATCCTCTCAATTTAGCTTGTAGGCCGAAAGAGAGCAAACCCATTAAGTCGGGACTCTAGATAATATATTTCCTCTATGGGTAATATTGTGAATGGGTGAGAAGTTTTTGCTGTTTACTGTAATTGCAAATTTTTCTCTTAGTGAGAGCAGCCATTTGCTCTCTAGTGGAAATTCTATGTCAGTTGTGTTGACAAACCAGTCTTCATTAAAAACTATTCCCATGTTATGAATATGTGTTTCTTTAAGCTTTGAGATCTTACAGGTGTGAGTTTGTTGAATAAGTGTTGCTATTTCATTGTACATAATGTTCTGTTTTGTGGTGAATGTTGTATATTCTATTTCATTTATCATAGATCGCATTTTGTTGTTTGTGTGAAATATATTCTTACCTATTGTATTTATTGATATGTTTGTTTGGCTGATTTCAAGATTTAAGATTTTTGTGTGAAATTTATATTCGACTTTTTTCAGTTGTGTTTGTATTTGTTTGGTTGTGAAGTTGTTGATTAGTTGTGATGTTGTATGTGTTATATGTTTGGGTATAATTCCGTACATGATACAACTAAAACAGATAGCGCATTCGCGTTTCTATTTTTGTTTCGTTCTGCGCATCTACGTCACAAGCACTCAACGAGTTTGACGTTTATTATTCAGTATGTGAAATCAAAACAAAACAATGGCATTAATTTGTTTGGATATTTTGTTTTTATAATAAAATGTTAATATTTCTAATATTTTTCACTTAGATAAATGGTTTTAAATAGTTAATATTTGTGTTTATTCGTAAGTTAAAGAAAATTTGTGTGTTTGAGTGAAAGAAATTAATAAAAAATCGAAGTAAATGAAGAGTATGGTGTATTTTTTTTTTCATTTTCATTCGGATGCATTTTTCTCCATAGAATTACCTGGAAGATTGTTTAAATAGTGATAAATGGTTAAATAAAAGATATGATGGTCTTTTTTAGTCAGTGGTTTTTCAACCTTTTATTTAATTAATAATTTTTTTGTATTTTCTTTTTCTGGACAGTTTGCTTTCAGTGATTTGTCTGTTTAGTTTTCGCATTCGGAAGTACATGCGACAACGAAAGAAAAGCTTCATAATCTTGTCATCGCATTTGATCTTTGCTTTCTCGGCAACTTCAAGTAAATGCTGGATGTAGTTTGGACAGATGTAAATGCCTCCACCTTCTCCATTTACGGCATTAAAAACATTTTCTAATGCAGCAAAGTGAGCCATCATTGTGGGATTTGCTTTAGACAAGCCTCCTTCGTCCAAATGATTTACCCAAGAGCTTTCGTCTGGTTCAATTTGTTCCAGGTTTGGTATAGTGTTTTTAAAACGATGGCAAATGTAGCCAGCCAAGTTTTCCAAACCATCGTAAGTAAATGGGAGATTTTCTTCTGGCTCAGAAGCAATAGGCATACTATTGTCGACTTTGACAACGACAAAAATCCTTCCTGAAAAAGCGAATATTGTTAAGATGAATCGATTATTAGATTGTGAGATCAAACCTGTCAAAGAAGTTTCTTCCAAGCATAAGTCTGGTGTATTATCCACACCTACATTTCCGTTGTCAGAAAGTGCACCTTCATTGTGCCCAAGGATGTATGATTTCATACTGTACTTAAACTCTTGGCGATCTGGGTGATCATGAAGACCACCTTTAGCTCTTATGACACCGAAGAAGTTTTCAAGGACGTCTTGGTTCAATCGGTATGTCATTATGAATTTAACGCCAAAACGTTCCAATACACCCTTGTGTAATAATTGCAGGGCATTATTAGATTGCACGATACCTTCAATATAATACATTCAATAGTGTTTATTTGAAAAAGTTTTGTAGCTTACCTTTTTGAAATGGTAGCAAACATTTTTTGCCAACTACTCGCATATTTAAAATCATATCTGACATGTCATCTAAAATTTTATTTTGGGTTTCCAAATGTAGTCCGTATGCGTGGACCCTTTCACGTGAATCACTGTAGGGAGACCTGACATTCATGACGTCGAACCAATCATTTGTCTGCAAAAAAATTTAAACTGAAATACTGTGCGATACATTACTGTTTAGAGACTTACATGTTTGAACAGTTGATAGCATTCTTCCCAACTTTCTTCTTCGAGGTATCCAAGGCTAACAGCTCGCGACAACGCTTTGGCTACAGTGTGTGAGAACAACTTTGTAGCATGTTTCACTTTTTGCCTGTTTTGGCTGAAATCTTATGAGTTATACTCAGCTCTCCCGAAGTTTAGGAAAGAAGTTTCAAAATGATGTCTTTTTTAACAACCTTTCCGTTAATTTGAAATCCTTGGTCAATAAAGTGATTTCTTACCAATTTTATTAAATGTGGTACGTCGGCGAATACAAAAATTCTTTGTTCTTTAAAAACAAACCTGTTAAGGGATTGATTTAATCAATTAATTCAAGCATTTTTTATTTTATATGAAATAACATACCAAGGATTTTCCATACTGACACTAAGCTCTGTATAGAGTCCTCTGTTTGCCCCACCTAAATCACTTGTGATTGCCACTACTGTGAAACCACAGGTCCCAACTTTTTCGATGATATCGAATAAAATGCCCTTCGTCATCTTACAATCATAATCATAATAATATGGGCTGCTTCCATTTTCCAACTAAACCTATTGTGAGCAAAAGTGTTAGCACTTAACGAAGAAAAATAATCGAATATTTACCCCTCAGCATCCCTACTTGCACGTAAGACGCTGGCTTAAGTGTTGTGTCAGAAGGTCTATCATAGCAGTATGCTTCTTTGATCTTCATTTCATCGAAGCTGAGAACACAAAGCTTTTGATTTTCAGTAAGTTCTTGCGCTGCTTTCATTATTTGAATGATGGGTACCATGATTCCTGGTGTTAGGTCGATTTTCTGGGCCCATGTTTGAAGAGTTCTGATGGCAGGGAGAGGAAAATTTTTCTTTTTAAGCAATTTGTAAGCTCTGGAGCTAGCAGAATATAGCGTTATTGATCGTGCTATATCTTTCTCAGACCAAGTTAATCTTTTTACGCCCATTCGAATTTTTTTTATTTGACCAGGAGTGAAAATTGTTAGAAGCTTTTCTTCTAAGTTGGACTGGTTAAACTTGGCTTTTTTCACTTCAGTCTCCAACTTATTTATCCTCCTGGTCTTAGTCATTAACTCTGCTTTGAGTTTCTCATTTTCTTCGCGTAAGGTTTTTCTAATAAGTTTATAAAAACAAATTATTTTATACAATTTAGAATGCATGGATAGTACGATTAAGATTTTGTTCCTATCATAAATGCATACAAATATTATAAGGTACTTACAACTCTTCAGTTAACACATCAAATTGAGCTTGTTCTAATTGTGGATGTGAAATATTTTCCATCAAGCTATCATTTTTGCATTGCTGTTCAGGCAAATTGTCATGCTCGAGCTCAATGGGAACTTCCAGCAACCCACTCACTACTTCTTTTTGCTTTTTCAGCTCCATTCTTTTCGAGCGCTTTATTGTGTCAGGCTCAGACGCTACAGACAGTTGCTTTGGGTAAACCGTAGGAACTGCATCTGGTTTCAAAATCCGACACCGTGTGAATACTATTGATATAAATCTATTTCTGATTCTTATTCTGAACTAATTTTTTTTATTAACTTACCCATTTCATACTCATTCAGTGCAGTGCAGTGATACAGTATACACCTATAGCGGAAGAAATTTAGAAATAAAAATCAACCCCTAAATTAAAAGGCTAAAACTCAGGTATACCTACGGGCTACCTGCGCTAGTCAAGTAATCACCCTGATCTTTTCCACGAATAAAGGTTTTTTTAAAAATATTTGTTTGTTTAAATCAGTGTTATAAAATAAGAAGTGAAAGTAAAGCCGGAAATGGGCGAACCATTTAATCCGGAGGCAGCGCTTGCTTCGTTAGAAGAATTGCTAACCAGGATAGCCACGCACCTAAGTCCCGAATACAGTCAGAGGCTTAGTGAAACTATCGGCAAATTCTTACCTGCCACCATCAACGAACCAAGCAAGGACAATGACGAACTGGAATCCGAGGAAATGGAAAGCGATGCTCACAATTCTGAATCCCCATTGCCAGGTCAAAAAAGACGGAAACCATCATCCAAAAAGGACAACGTCAAACGCCCTCAACTGGATGTCGAAGCACCATTAACAACGACAGTAGCACCACCTATACCAAAAGCCACCAAACAGCAGCCAAAAAAACTAATCCAACCACCAAAGGAACCAGCCACAACAACAACAACCGACACTCAGTCACCGCCACCCAAACCTAAAGACAACACCGCCAAATCTTCAGGAATGCCACCAATTTTCGTGTTTTCTGGAAAAATCGCTGAAATAAGCAGACACTTCAAAGGAACAAACCTCAGCATGACCTTCAAGAACCGTAACACAAAATCCACCATCATAAACGCTGGAAACAGAGAATCTTTTGACGCCGTCAAGAAGTTTTTGCTGACAAGCAAGATACAATTCAAAACTTTCACGCCAAAGGATGACAGGAAAAACCTGCTTTTTTTAAAGGGTATCCACCACACGTACGCCGCCATCGAAGTAGAAGAAGAGCTGAGGATAGAGGGACTGCCAGTAATAAAAGTGTCACCCTTCAAAGCAAAGAAGGCCCAAGGAAAGGTGTGCAACAACTTTGTTGTGGAATTAGCAAAGTCCATCGACATCAATGAGGTCTACACAAAGACTCGCATTATGAACCTGAGTGTCCATTGGGAGAAGCTAAAATCCAACGACATCGTTCAGTGCCATAAGTGCCAACGCTTTGGACATGTGGCCACCAACTGCGGGCGGGACTTTGTATGCGTTAAGTGCAAGGATAAGCACGAACCAGGACAGTGCCAGCGCAAAGAAAACACTGGGTTGGACGTATGGTGTGCCAACTGCCAAAAAGCTGGACACCCTGCCAGCTTTAAAGGCTGCCCAACGCTAAAGGCTCGCCTGACAGAAAGGAACAGGCTATTGGCGGAGAAGCGTTCTCACCAAGAGTTTGCTGCTAAGTCAGCTTGCTTGGTTACTCGTCCGGCAATCAGCTACGCAGCAATGGCGAAAAGAGGCCCACCAACCAAACCAGCACCAACAAAGGCACAACAAGTCACAGGAACTTCAGCCAAGATGACCGCATCAAGGATACCAGCAAAAACAGGACCAACCAAAGCCGCAGCACCAGTAAACCTCAACAGCGAAGTCCAGAGAATATTTGGTTCCGACCTGCTCACGGTCATGGGAAAAGCTAGGAGTGCGGTTCCACCAAATTACTCTCAGCTCAGCGATGGAGATAAGTCCGTGGCACTGGCCACCTTCTTGTTCCAAATATGCAACTAAAGAAGCTCCGCATCCTGACGTATAATGTAAACTCATTATACAGCCTTGATAAGAGGACGTCATTCAACATGTTCATGAAAAACAACAAACCGGACATCGCTCTTATAAGTGAAACAAATGTTACCCGAAAGAACAATATTAACATCGTAGGATATAAGACCTTCCGACAGGACAAAGGTCAGCACGGAAGAGGCACAGCCATCTACTTGAGGGAAAAGATCTCTTTCAGCACCAGCGAAATTATCATCCCAGGCCTTCAAACAAGCGAAGCTACAGCGGTCCAAATAGATCTAGCACAAGGAGAAAAGTTGACAGTAATCGGCGTTTACTTCAAATGCGGTTCCTATAAAGTAAACATCCATGGCGACCTCAACATACTCAACAGTGTCTTAAAACAAACAACTTACGGTCTAATTGGTGGCGACTTCAATGCAAGACACCACAGGTGGCAGGATACCGCTATCAGTGCTGAAGGCAAATTCATCGTCGACTGGTTGGACCTTCACAGCGATGAACATTCTCTGGTTGTAGTGTCGCAACCAAAGCCAACCTTTCCAAGAACTCCATCAACTTTAGATTTTTTCCTATCAACTTCTAATTTCATTTATATTCTTCCAGAAATCAGCAACTTCACCTGTTCAACGGTGCCCAGCGACTCTGACCACGAAGCAGTTCTGCTTTCGATAAAACTCAATCAGCCAGCCATCCTAACTGCGAGACCCCAAGCAGACTACATAAATTATAAAAAACTCAACGACGAGAGATTGCAGAAGCATATCGAGCAACACTTGGTACTTCCTCCTGCCAACAGAAACCTCCAGAATAATGAAATCGATGGTGCCGTCGAAATTCTGGAAGCGACAATCGGCAACGCTCTTGACGTTCAAAAGGTTCCCATGACATCCAAAGATAGGTACCAACATCTCCCGGAATATGTACAAAAGTTGTATTCGCACCGACAAAGGTTGAGGAAAAGGCTACAGAGAATTCACCAGAGAGAACTCAACACAGTGAATCGGGAATACCAGACAGTGAAAAGCGAACTCGATTGTGTTAACATCATGTTCCGGAACTCTATTCGACACCACAATGACAAATCTCTCAAGAAGAGATTGCGAGAAATAAAACCCGGACCAGACGCCTTCAAAGAAATCAACCGCTTTATAGGAAGAAATAAACCACTACCGGAAGTCATGATGGACAACACCACTGAGATTACATCGTTGGATGACAAAGTGGAAGCCTTTGCCAACCACTTCGAAGGCAACTTTACCCCCAACCCTCCGTCTAGCCCACTTTTCATCAACGAAGTGAATGATTCCATCCAACAAACTCTGGCTCCCACTCTAGAGAGAAGTATATTCAACGAAACCAACCTGGCAAATAACCCAACTGACAACCCATACTTGAGCACTTCAGAGGAAATATGTGAAATAATAAACCACGGCAAACCAAAGAAGTCAACAGGGCCGGATGGGGTTTCTAACTTCATCCTGAAGAGGCTACCGCAAGCAGTGTTTATATTCCTGACAATCGTCTTCAACAACTGCCTCAACAACGACTACTTCCCCCAAAAATGGAAAACTGCTATGATCGTGGCAATTCCCAAGAAAGGAGATCGGAATTATATTTCTAACTACAGGCCCGTATCTCTCCTGAGTAACATCAGCAAACTCCTGGAGGAAATTATATTAAGGAAACTGAAAAAATTCTGCTGTGAAAACAGTATAATTCCTGACATGCAGTTTGGTTTTCGGGAAAAACACTCGACGCTGCATCCTTTGATGAAGTTTCAACACGACATCACCACAGCTCTTAATAGCCATCGTGTCACCGTTGGATGCCTTCTGGATGTTGAGAAAGCATTTGATAGCGTATGGATTGAAGGCCTGCTGGGCTTTCCAATCGCACTAATAAGAATTATTTTTTCTTTTCTCTCTTCCGGAAAATTCTATGTACAATTGGAGAAATGCAAATCGTCAATGAAGAACATCAGGGCTGGAGTTGCCCAAGGATCGAAGCTCGGCCCATTTCTATACAGCATCCTGACATCTGACCAACCTAACCCCGTCAACTGCGAGAACCTTCTATATGCCGATGATTCCTTGACTTACTGCTCCTCAATGTCACCACATATAGCCGTGAAGAAAGTAGAAGAACACATCCACCGTCTCTTTGACTTTTACCATAAATGGGGTATTAAAATCAACGCAGCAAAGTCGGAACTCATCTGCTTCAGAAGGCCGTCAACTGTCGTCCGTAGAAGATCGCAAAAAGCGACAATATGCAGAAACCTGAAGTTGAAACTCCCAGATGGATCGTCACTTTCAGCCAAAAGGACCGTCCAGTACCTGGGAATTTATTTCCACGAGCTATTAAAGTTTAACCCACACGCCCAGAAAGTTCTTAGGAAAGCCAGCTGGGCCTTTCATCGTGTCCATCCATTGATGAAGAAGAGCAATGGACTAAGTCAACAGACCAAAATCCTGATGTACAAACAACTGCTGAGACCAGTCATTGGATACAGCTTTCCCGTTTGGTACACCATTTCCAAAACGGTCATGAAGCAGCTAAAAGCTTTCGAAATAAAGATCCTAAGAATCTGCACTGGGCTTGTCTTTGACAGGGAGCGTCAAAAATACTTTAAAAACGACAGAATTTATTCTGAAGCGAGAATAAATACATTGGACAACTACCTACTACTCTTGGCTAAAAAGTTAGTAGGTAACTCATCTAGCCACCCGAACCAACTAATAAGAAGGATGACAACCCAACAGCGACTGCCAGAGCCCATGTACCTTAGCGTCATGGACATTATGGATGATAACATAATTCAAGCCAACAACGAAGATGCCGTTGCATTCTACGCTGACCCCGAGTCAGCCCACTGACGTGGCTAAACAAGCCAACAACCCTCTAACCAATCAACAAATCCAACAAATTACAACCGGGAAGGAACACCCCGAGGATAACCAAGTCAACCGACTTTTATTTTTAGAACGCCATACATATTAAACAATATTTTAATTTAAACTTAAGCCAATATATAAAGTTAGGCCCCCTATGTGCCAACAAACTATTTTATTCTAAGACAATGTATCTATTTAATCTTAAGACTATCCAATTGTATATATAAAAGTTCAATAAACAAATCTATAATCTATAAAACCCATTTCATACTTTGTATTGTTTATAAAATCTTCTTTCAAAAAGTGGAGACTACAAATTCTTGCAGTCTGAACATTAATTTTATCCTTGCGTTTAGTGAACAAGACCCACTGCTTCGAGAGATTTAAATTTCCTTTTGGAAATGTATGAAAACTGGAATCTTTCGTGATCTTATTTCTTTCGTTATTGTTGCAGTCAAAAACAGAACAAACACCCATGTTTATTAGTAAATGTTTTTTTTGTATAAATTATGAACAATATGGGTCCGGCCACGCAATGAGCGACGAGCGACTGAGCGACCGAGCGACGAGTCGCTGAGCGACGCAAAAAAATTAGAACACATGAGATCGTATGGAGGCGGCCACATAAACCCTAAGCGACTGAGCGATTTATTAAGCGACAGAGCGACGTCGCTCTGTAATCAAATCTGTTTTAATTTTTCAATCGATCGCTGAGCGACGTAGAAAAAAGATGTGTACAATAAACACTGAAAGTTTAATTTCAGCTGTCCAAAAGCTGTTCGATTTTTCTCAAAATTTTACCAGATGTTGAAAACGTTATTCTTCGTTATACAAAAATGTTTTGGAGATAAAATCATTTTTTGTTCGTAAAATTTTCGAGGTGACACATTTTTTTTTCAGTTTTTTTTTTTTGATTTAAAAAAAAACCGTTTATTGAAATATTTTCCAAAAATGTATTGGTTTTGTATCACGTTACAATAAATAATACAAAATTGATTTCGAGGGTTAACCAAAATGTTCACCTTTTTTTAAATTGCTATGGTAAGAAAACCACCCACGCAATTTTCTTGAGAGCCCTTTCTGCATTATTATCTGTATAACAAAATTTATTTGGAGTCGATATCTCTACTATTTCTTGAGCTATGGACGACGAAAAAAAACGTCGCGAACGTACGGACGTACAAACGCACGTACACACACAGACATCTCTCTTAAAATCTTTTATTTAGACTCTAGGAACCTTGAAACGTCGAGAAATGTCAAAATTTTTAATTCGACAAATCGGACCGATTACTTTCTATGGGAATATAAAAATGTCACCGATAAAGGGTGGGAAAAAGTTGGACAAATTTGTAATTGTTTTGTTAAGTTCTTATTTATTTAATCTTTAATTACAAATAGTGTTTTTTGTTCAAAAGATGGTACTGACATACGACAATATTGCAAAATCGATCTGGAAATCTGCGAAAATTCAGAAATAAATGATGAAATTCACCATAATTTTCCCTTTCACGATTTATGGGGTGTACACCAAATCTACGGAACCTCGATCTTATTACAGATCTATTTTTTCCAACTAATCGCTCAGCGACGTGTCGTTTAGAAAATGGCCACCCATCGCTCAGATTGGTCGCTCAGCGACTCGTCGCTCGGTCGCTCAGTCGCTCGTCGCTCATTGCGTGGCCGAAGCCTATCACTTTAAATAACTTTATTGATTATTTTAAATTCACTTCCGTTAACATTCACAACAAAAAATAGATTGAAATTGCGCCAAATATACTAGCTCTCTTCAATTAATTGAGTGCTGGTGACGTCACGATAGTTTGACAGCCAAAACCTTACATGCGCAATGCGCTATCTTATTAGTTGTATCATGAATTCCGTATTCCCTGCACTTCAGTAAAAACTTAAGTCGCTCCTTCTGTTTGATAAGTCTTCTTCTCTGTTTAAGCAATATTCACATGAGCACGACCAACGACCAACGAATGAACGAATATTCGTCGATTTTGACATTTCTTTCACATGAGAGTTTTTAATTCGTCGCGAATGAAGTTTGACATTCACCACCGAAACCAAAAC